>JAWNOB010000082.1:0-10858 GCA_035046265.1 Drosophila bunnanda | reverse complement strand
ACATGAGACTAACTGCAAACTTCCTTTTAAATAGATCTAAAACTGATGGACTTGTTTTCGTACAATTTTACAGATTGTCGATCCTGATTAAAAATATATATCTTTATATGGTCGGTAATGTCCCTTTCACTGCGTTAGAAGTTCCTGACTGAATTTAGAATGCCATGCAAGTGTATAATAATGTACTAAAAGTTGGCGCCATAGTCAGATGTTAGCTGGTCACTTTGACTATACGTTTGTAGTTATCAATTAAAACTAATTAATGAGCTCTCTGCCATTAAGGGTATTAATTGGAGAATAAATCCAGAGTTAGCACTTGTGCTTCTAGACCTGGGCCTGATCCCTCCTATAGCATCTTAAATACATGATAGAATTGTAATGGTTAAGACTTACCTTAGTAGAGGACACATGATTACCCTGTTTCGTCATTGCTTAATTCCCTCCGGTGCAAAGTAATATAGTTGTTGTCTTCAATTAGGCGAAGTGAGCTTCTTGCTTTATCCAGATGCATTGCCTTGTTCAGCTGATATTATGCTGTCACTATCACTTCCACAATCACTACAGATGTAAACAAGGCGAAGGCCGCTCAGAGACTGGGAGCTGTGCGCTGGTAGCGCCCCTATTTATGGTCTCCGAGTTTTGAGTAGAATAGAAAAAGTGAGTTAGAGCGCGAGAGCGCCAGAGAGAAAGAGATTTGTTTTGAGATGGGTGGAGAGCTATACAGAGGAAGTGGCCTGTGGAGAAACGCGGAGACAGATAAACATTTTAATTAATGTTTATATTGCAGCTTTATATATAGTCGTTCGATCCGACCCGTTCGACTTATATAATAATGAGAGTATACAAATGACTAACTGAAAACTTTCTTTTAAATAGATTTAAATCTGAGACTTTTGTTTGCGTAATAACTGACAGATTGTCGATACTGATCAAGAATAGATATATTTATATGGTCGGAAATGTCTCCATCACGGCGTTGCAAACTTCTGACTAAAATTATAATACCCTTCAAGGGTATAGAATGGCTTCAGTTCTAAAGTAAACTGTATGCACAGCACACTCAATACTCCTTGAGGTGCTTGGCAATTTTATTTCCTAACAGCAGGGCACATTTTTCTCGGTAAGGATGTAATCATGTCGCTGAACTCATCTATCGTGCCTTTAATGGGCTTCTGTTGCATGGCTGCTGCATGACTGCTGCATGGCTGCTGCACGGCTGCTGCATGGGTGCTGCATGGCTGGTAAATTGCTGCGGCATGGCTGCTGCACGGCTGCTGCATGGGTGCTGCATGGCTGGTAAATTGCTGCGGCATGGCTGCTGCATGGCTGCTGCATGGCTGCTGCATGGCTGCTGCATGGCTGCTGCATGGCTGCTGCATGGGTGCTGCATGGGTGCTGCATGGATGCTGCATGGCTGCTGAATGGCTGCTAAATGGCTGCTAAATGGCTTCTGCATGGCTGCTACTCACCTGTTCCATGGATTTCAGCTGGATGTCAGCTTCATGGCTGCTACATGGCTGCTGCATGGCTGTTGCATGGCTGCTGCATAGCTGCCACATGGCTGCTGCATATCTACTGCATTGCTGCTGCATGACTGCTGCATGGCTGCTGGATAGCTGCTGGATGTTTGGATATCTGGCTGGCTGCTGGATGTCAGCTGCATGAGTGTTACACAGCTGTTGCATGGCTGCTGCATGGCTGCGGAATGGCTGCTACGTGGCTGCTGCATAGCTACTGCATGGCTGCTGTATGACTACTGTATAGGTTCTAGATGGCTCCTGGAGGACTGCAGGGTGGCTGCTGCATAGCAGCTGCATGGTTGCTGCATAGCTGCTGTATGAGTGCTGCATGGCTGCTAAATGGCTGCTGCATAGCTACTGTATGACTGCTGCATGGCTGCTAAATAAATCCTTTATATTGCAGCTATATGTATAGTTATTCGATCCGACCCTTTCGACTTATATAATAATGGGAGTATACATGAGACTAACTGCAAACTTCCTTTTAAATAGATCTAAAACTGATGGACTTGTTTTCGTACAATTTTACATATTGTCGATCCTGATTAAGAATATATATCTTTATATGGTCGGTAATGTCCCTTTCACTGCGTTAGAAGTTCCTGACTGAATTTATAATGCCATGCAAGTGTATAATAATGTTCTAAATGTTGGCGCCATAGTCAGATGTTAGTTGGTAACTTTGACTATACGCTTGTAGTTATCAATTAAAACTAATTAATGAGCTCTCTGCCATTAAGGATATTAATTAGAAAATAAATCCAGAGTTAGCACTTGTGCTTCAAGACCTGGGCCTGATCCCTCCTATAGCATCTTAAATACATGATAGAATTGTAATGGTTAAGATTTACCTTAGTAGAGGACACATGATTAGCCTTTTTCGTCATTGCTTAATTCCCTCCGTTGCAAAGTAATATAGTTGGTATCTTCAATTAGGCGAAGTGAGCTTCTTGCTTTATCCAGATGCATTGCCTTGTTCAGCTGATATTATGCTGTCACTATCACTTCCACGATCACTACAGATGTAAACAAGGCGAAGGCCGCTCAGAGACTGGGAGCTGTGCGCTGGTAGCGCCCCTATTTATGGTCTCCGAGTTTTGAGTAGAATAGAGAAAGTGAGTTAGAGCGCGTGTGCGCCAGAGAGAAAAAAATTTCTTTTGAGATGGGTGGAGAGCTATACAGAGGAAGTGGCCTGTGGAGAAACGCGGAGACAGATAAACATTTTAATTAATGTTTATATTGCAGCTTTATATATAGTCGTTCGATCCGACCCGTTCGACTTATATAATAATGAGAGTATACAAATGACTAACTGAAAACTTTCTTTTAAATAGATTTAAATCTGAGACTTTTGTTTGCGTAATAACTGACAGATTGTCGATACTGATCAAGAATAGATATATTTATATGGTCGGAAATGTCTCCATCACGGCGTTGCAAACTTCTGACTAAAATTATAATACCCTTCAAGGGTATAGAATGGCTTCAGTTCCAAAGTAAACACTCAATACTGCTTGAGGTGCTTGGCAATTTTATTTCCTAACAGCAGGGCACATTTTCTCGGTAAGGATGTAATCAAGTCGCTGAACTCATCTATCGTGCCTTTAATTGGCTTCTGTTGCATGGCTGCTGCATGACTGCTGCATGGCTGCTACACGGCTGCTGCATGGGTGCTGCATGGCTGCTGAATGGCTGCTAAATGGCTGCTAAATGGCTGCTAAATGGCTTCTGTATGGCTGCTACTCACCTGTTCCAAGGCTGCTGGATGTCAGCTGCATGGCTGCTACATGACTGCTGCATGGCTGTTGCATGGCTGCTGCATAGCTGCTACATGGCTGCTGCATATCTACTGCATGGCTGATGCATGACTGCTGCGTGGCTGCAGGATAGCTGCTGGATGGTTGGATATCTGGCTGGCTGCTGGATGTCAGCTGCATGAGTACTACACAGCTGTTGCATGGCTGCTGCATGGCTGCGGCATGGCTGCTACATGGCTGCTGCATAGCTACTGCATGGCTGCTGTATGACTACTGTTTGTAGTTATCAATTAAAATTAATTGGAAGTGGCCTCTTGAGAAACGCGGAGACAGGTAAACATTTTAATTAATGTTTATATGGCAGCTTTATATATAGTCGTTCGATCCAAACCGTTCGACTATGAGTGCTGCATGGCTGCTAAATGGCTGCTGCATAGCTAATGTATGACTGCTGCATGGCTGCTAAATAAATCGTTTATATTGCAGCTATATATATAGTTGTTCGATCCGACCCGTTCGACTTATATAATAATGAGAGTATACAAATGACTAACTGAAAACTTTCTTTTAAATAGATTTAAATCTGAGACTTTTGTTTGCGTAATAACTGACAGATTGTCGATACTGATCAAGAATAGATATATTTATATGGTCGGAAATGTCTCCATCACGGCGTTGCAAACTTCTGACTAAAATTATAATACCCTTCAAGGGTATAAAATGGGTTCAGTTCTAAAGTAAACACTCAACACTGCTTGAGGTGCTTGGCAATTTTATTTCCTAACAGCAGGGCACATTTTTCTCGGTAAGGATGTAATCATGTCGCTGAACTCATCTATCGTGCCTTTAATTGGCTTCTGTTGCATGGCTGCTGCATGACTGCTGCATGGCTGCTGCACGGCTGCTGCATGGGTGCTGCATGGTTGGTAAATTGCTGCGGCATGCCTGCTGCACGGCTGCTGCATGGGTGCTGCATGGCTGGAGCATGGGTGCTGCATGGATGCTGCATGGCTGCTGAATGGCTTCTGCATGGCTGCTACTCACCTGTTCCAAGGCTGCTGGATGTCAGTTGGATGTCAGCTGCATGGCTGCTACATGGCTGCTGCATGGCTGTTGCATGGCTGCTGCATAGCTGCTACATGGCTGCTGCATATCTACTGCATATCTACAGCGTTGCTGCTGCATGGCTGCTGCATGGCTGCTGGATAGCTGCTGGATGGTTGGATATCTGGCTGGCTGCTGGATGTCAGCTGCATGAGTGTTACACAGCTGTTACATGGCTGCTGCATAGCAACTGCATGGCTGCTGTATGACTACTGTATGGGTTCTAGATGGCTCCTGGAGGACTGCAGGGTGGCTGCTGCATAGCAGCTGCATGGTTGCTGCATAGCTGCTGTATGAGTGCTGCATGGCTGCTAAATGGCTGCTGCATAGCTACTGTATGACTGCTGCATGGCTGCTAAATAAATCGTTTATATTGTAGCTATATATATAGTTATTCGATACGATTATGCTGTATATATATATAGTTATTCGATACGATTATGCTGTCACTATCACTTCCAGGATCACTACAGATGTAAACAAGGCGAAGGCCGCTCAGAGACTGGGAGCTGTGCGCTGGTAGCGCCCCTATTTATGGTCTCCGAGTTTTGAGTAGAATAGAGAAAGTGAGTTAGAGCGCGAGAGCGCCAGAGAGAAAGAGATTTCTTTTGAGATAGGTGGAGAGCTATACAGAGGAAGTGGCCTGTGGAGAAACGCGGAGACAGATAAACATTTTAATTAATGTTTATATTGCAGCTTTATATATAGTCGTTCGATCCGACCCGTTCGACTTATATAATAATGAGAGTATACAAATGACTAACTGAAAACTTTCTTTTAAATAGATTTAAATCTCAGACTTTTGTTTGCGTAATAACTGACAGATTGTCGATACTGATCAAGAATATATATATTTATATGGTCGGAAATGTCTCCATCACGGCGTTGCAAACTTCTGACTAAAATTATAATACCCTTCAAGGGTATAGAATGGCTTCAGTTCTAAAGTAAACACTCAACACTGCTTGAGGTGCTTGGCAATTTTATTTCCTAACAGCAGGGCACATTTTTCTCGGTAAGGATGTAATCATGTCGCTGAACTCATCTATCGTGCCTTTAATGGGCTTCTGTTGCATGGCTGCTGCATGACTGCTGCATGGCTGCTGCACGGCTGCTGCATGGGTGCTGCCTGGCTGGTAAATTGCTGCGGCATGGGTGCTGCATGGGTGCTGCATGGATGCTGCCTGGCTGCTGCATGGGTGCTGCATGGATGCTGCATGGCTGCTGAATGGCTGCTAAATGGCTGCTAAATGGCTTCTGCATGGCTGCTACTCACCTGTTCCAAGGCTGCTGGATGTCAGCTGCATGGCTGCTACATGGCTGCTGCATGGCTGTTGCATGGCTGCTGCATGGGTGCTACATGGATGCTGCATGGCTGCTGAATGGCTGCTAAATGGCTGCTAAATGGCTTCTGCATGGCTGCTACTCACCTGTTCCAAGGCTGCTGGATTTCAGCTGCATGGCTGCTACATGGCTGCTGCATGGCTGTTGCATGGCTGCTGCATGGGTGCTACATGGATGCTGCATGGCTGCTGAACGGCTGCTAAATGGCTGCTAAGTGGCTTCTGCATGGCTGCTACTCACCTGTTCCAAGGCTGCTGGATGTCAGCTGCATGTCTGCTGCATATCTACTGCATTGCTGCTGCATGACTGCTGCATGGCTGCTGGATAGCTGCTGGATGGTTGGATATCTGGCTGGCTGCTGGGTGTCAGCTGCATGAGTGCTATACAGCTGTTGCATGGCTGCTACTTGGCTGCTGCATAGCTACTGCATGGCTGCTGTATGACTACTGCATGGGTTCTAGATGCCTCCTGGATGACTGCAGGGTGGCTGCTGCATAGCAGCTGCATGGCTGCTACATAGCTGCTGTATGAGTGCTGCATGGCTCGTTTATATTGCAGCTATATATAAGTTAACACTGTCTCACAGCAAAGCGGAAGTTCCCAGGCTGATAATGCTTAAACAGAATGAAATAATGCAACGCGAGCGATACCTGCGGACTTGCACAACGACGTTGCCAAAATCCCACGCTACGGTCAGCGCAATCAGCACTCCGATGCAACGGCGGCTACCCAACACCATGCACGGGCATCCGGGTCAGCACCTTTACAGCATAGGGCTAGCTTCCGTTATAAGAATCAATGTACTTAGACTTTAGTCGAATTTTGGAAATAAATCGTGACGGTCATCACCTCACCACCAAAGTCTTCTCATTCGCGCAACACGTCGCGTCTTAAAGAAATCCTAAAAAGGACCTTATTGTTAATTGGCGCCCAACGTCGTAAGACCCTCGACCCGTGTAAAAAAAAAAAACAAGGAGTCGTAAGACCCTCGACCCGTGTGAAAAAAAACAAGGAGTCGTAAGACCCTCGACCTTTGTACAAAAAAACGCGATCGTAAGACCCTCGATTCGACGTTTAAATAAAAACATTAAATACAAAAAATATATAAAACGCGTTCGATCCGTTATAAAAAAAAAAAACAAACAAATCAGGAACGACTACAAGAGCGCAACTGAATTAAAAGAAGGAAGACACCCGACAGCGGCATTTAGCTCTATAATTAAATAAAATCATGTAAGTAGAGTGTTCATTGATACGCCCACTATTTTCGAATTGCAAAATATTTTAAAAGTGATTTTCCAAGTCTCAGTCAAAATAAAGGCACAAGTTCGGAAATTTGTATTAGAAACAATTAAATATAAAAGGAACAAAATTCTTTGTTCTTTGTGTTAAAATCTTATGAGTGTTAGTGAGATAGAAGATTTGTTAGACAGATTTCAAAAACTAAACACCGCGGAAAGTTTAAAACAAAATAGTTCAAACATGGCATTGACCAGTGAACAATTAAAATCCATTATAGAAGGCGCAGTTGCGAGCGCACTCGCCACACAGGAAAAAAGCTTTGAAAAAAAATTACAAGAAGTTCAGAAGCGTTTAGGTGGTATAAATATAAGCACACCGGAAGTAGAAACGTATAGGGATGCCGAAATTATTATAGGTATCGCATGCAGTGAAACGTTAGATATTATGAAGTCCCTGCCGGACTTTGAGGGAAAGAATGAGACATACGTTTCTTGGAGGAAAGCGGCGCATACCGCCTATAAATTATTTGAGAAATATGATGGTAGTTCCAAACACTACCAAGCTTTAGGCATTCTCCGAAACAAAATAAAAGGCTCGGCCGATATGGTTCTTTCGTCGTTCGACACGCCTTTAAATTTTAAAGCTATTATTAACAGGCTTGACTTTACATACGCGGACAAACGACCGATATATTTAATAGAACAGGAGATGTCAACACTCCGTCAAGGAAACATGACACTTCTGCAGTACTATGACGAAGTGGAGAAAAAACTGACTCTGCTTATAAACAAGACAATTATGACCTACGACAACACCGTAGCTGCCTCACTGAACGAAAAATACAGAGCAGATGCGCTACGAGTATTTATTTCGGGCACAAGAAAATCGCTTAGCGACGTTCTTTTTTCGGCAAGACCAACCGATCTTCCTTCCGCTTTAGCATTAGCGCAAGAAGTAGACGCTAATCATGAGCGATACACCTTCGCAAGTAGTTTCGCACGTAGCACAGAGGAAAAACACCAAAGGGCTGAACAAAGAAGTGCATCGACAGAGGCTAAGTTTAACCCAAATGGTAAAAATCCGCATTTTACCACTAAGACAGCCACCCAGACAGGAACCGACCCAACCAATGGACATCGATCCTTCATTATCCCGCTTTAGACAATCAACCCAAAACCAACAGAATGGATCGTTTTCAAGACAAATTCGAAGCCCTTACGAAAATATTCAACCCAAATATAGCAATAATCAGACGATTAAAAGACCCAATAGTAATAGCGATAGATATACAGGACCAAAACACCAGAGGATAAATCATCTGGCTGTAGAAAACGACCCACCAAATGAAACCAATAATGAATACCCGGCAGTAGCCGAGGAGGAATGTGAGAACATCAACGATGACCTAGTAGAATATGATGAAATAAATTTTTTAGGCAATAACTCCCTGCTCCCATTCATAGAAAGGGATATCTCAGGGAGAAAAATAAAACTTTTAATTGACACAGGAGCTTCCAAAAATTACATCAAACCTATTAAAGAATTAAAAAACGTTGTTTTCGTAAATAAACCATTTTCTATAAAATCAATCCATGGTCATAACACTATAAATAAAAAATGTATAATGCACATTTTTAATACAAATACAACATTTTTCTTGCTACCAAACTTAACAACGTTTGATGGAATTATTGGGCTGGACCTACTAAAAAAGACCGACGTCGTACTTGACCTAAAAGGAAAAAAGATAATAACTAACAGCAGTTCGGAAGAAATTAAATAATAATAAAGTTGAGGATATAGTGGTACCTCAGGAAATATTGGAAAAGCCAGGAAAAGAGAATTACGTCGCTGACGCATTGTCCCGACAGCACATCCACGCGCTAGAAGAGGATGCCCAGTCAGATATTGCCACAATACATAGCGAGCTATGTATAAAAACAGACAAACCGGTCAACTGCTTTCGGAACCAGATAATCATAGAAGAAAGCGGAACTGCTTCAGTTAGAACGGTCATTATGTTTGGTGGAAAAACTCGACATCTCTTATATTTCTCGGATAGAGAAACACTTATACAGAGAGTATGCGATGTGGTCAAAAAAGACGTAGTCAATACAATTTTATGCGAACTACCGGTACTGGCATTTATCCAACACAAATTAATAGAAACTTTCCCAACAACCACATTCCGTTACACGAACCGTTTGGTGACTGACATCCTAGACAAAAACGAACAAAAAGAAATTACGGTGTCAGAACATAACAGGGCTCATAGAGCCGCTCAGGAAAACGTGAAACAGATTCTGCAAGACTATTTTTTTCCCAAAATGACTCATATGGCAAATGAGGTGGTCGCAAATTGTAAAATATGCCAGAAGGCAAAATACGATAGACACCCTCAGAAACACATTCTCGGAAAAACAAATAAGAGGTTGGGAAACAAACTTTCAAATTTGTACACCGAAGAAACCATTAAAGCAGACTTGGGGACCACAGTCTTAATAAAAGGGAGGGTGGTCCATAAGGACAATTTGAGGTAATTATAAAAAAGTTTATTTTTTTCTGTTCTTTTGTTTTCAACACTTCAGGATTTAGCCGGTACTCCAGATTTCGATGACTTAGAGAAAATTAAATTCACGCAGAAAGAACTCATAGAATCAGAAAATAGGCAGATAAACATTAACACAAAGACCCAGGAACAAATAAATATCCTAACAAACACAGTAAACATTTTAGTAAAAAATGCTAAAGTTGGACAGATAAATACAGAAAATTTGTATGAAAAATTGCTATCAAGAAATAGAATAATTATTTCCGAACTCGAAGCCTTAATGTTGTCAGTTACACTTGCGAAAATTGGAATAATCAACCCCGCAATTTTAGATTCAAATGACTTACAAAATTTAATCAATGAACATTCTACAAATCTTACTGTTACTGATCTAATGGAAGTTGCTCAAATTAAAGTTTTATTAAATAATAATATTTTGCACTTTATATTAAAATATCCTAAGCCGTACGTAGCTTGTAAGAAGATAATCTTGCACCCCGTTGAAAACAACGGCACTATTCTTAATTTCGCTGAAGATAATACTATAGCTGACTGTGAGAAATGCCCTACACAACCTGCTCACAGCAACTTCACTCAGGAGGCAACGCACACTGCTCGACTCGCACCAGCCACCTTGAACCCCTAACAATCATCGATGATGGCGTCAACATTCTCAATGACGGAACAGCTACGATCAATGGACAACTGGTAACCGGAACGTTCCTCGTTACATTCGACGACGAGCCCCCGCTGCATCAACAGTCCTTAACATTACGGACCATCAAGAAATACTGAGCTTACCATACTTACAAAAATTAAATATGGAAAACCTACGTTACATTGGCAAAATAGAAAAGGCACTGGAAACACGGCCTATAATATCTGGAGTGGCCGCGATCGCCTTCTTGGTCATCTGCTTTACTATTTACAAGCTCTGTCAAAAATACCAGCGAGACCAACGTCAGCGTGACCTTCAAGTTATCATTGACAGCTTCAAGAAGTCCGAGGACGTCCTTCATCTGAGTAAGGGAGGAGTTAACACTGTCTCACAGCAAAGCGGAAGTTCCCAGGCTGATAATGCTTAAACAGAATGAAATAATGCAACGCGAGCGATACCTGCGGACTTGCACAACGACGTTGCCAAAATCCCACGCTACGGTTAGCGCAATCAGCACTCCGATGCAACGGCGGCTACCCAACACCATGCACGGGCATCCGGGTCAGCACCTTTACAGCATAGGGCTAGCTTCCGTTATAAGAATCAATGTACTTAGACTTTAGTCGAATTTTGGAAATAAATCGTGACGGTCATCACCTCACCACCAAAGTCTTCTCATTCG
>JAWNOB010000081.1:0-31030 GCA_035046265.1 Drosophila bunnanda | reverse complement strand
GGCGGGGGCGTCGTGGAGTAATTATGGACATCAGCTTTGTTCCGCTGCATAAATAAGACTGACAAATCGATACTAAATCTAAGCTTAGAAGCGATCTCCCGGTCGCTTTGCCTCGTTAAAGCGGGAGCGGGAGATCGTCGGTACTCGGGATGCGAGAGCAACCCGGAGATCGAAAGTTCGCTCCTGAACGGCACAGTGGGTCCCTCACGTAAACATCCTGCCCCCCCTTGCAATCACTCGGATTGCTAAATGGTCGTTGCCGCGGTCATCAGGGTATCCTGATGAGGAATGCCGGGAAGTGGCGAATAGTCCTGGAGAGACGTCGACGTCCGAAGCGGATGAAGTTCAGGGGTACACTCGGCATTGGTTGGACTGGACCTCTCGTACGTCTGCCCCCGAAATTTTTGCGTGGTGCGAAGCGAAGGCATCTTCTGGAAAAAAAAATATAAATGTTAGAAGAGTGGTCAGGAAACAATGCGAGTTTGGAGCACGGTGTGATCCGATGCTGCGATCGGGGTGCTGGAACTGGACTTCCAGGCATATGCAGGAGCGTATGGTGATTTTGATTGCACGTCTTGCATCGGTCACCACTACGGCACTTGCCTTGGGAATGTTCGTGTGCCAAACAGTTGGAACAGTAACGGTTGATGGACACCGTGCTGAGCCTCTTCTCAGCACTAAGCATGAGGAACTTTTGGCATTTTCGAAGCGGATGGATTCCGCTGCAGACTCGGCAGCTGTAGGAGAGAGTGCCTGTGGTACGCCTGCTTTTGATGCCATCGTATGGAACCCAGTAATTGGCGGAATTGGAAGAAGTTAAAACTCGAGCGGAGAACGACGAGATTCTTGGGATCGATGCTGTTACTGGCTTCGAAGGTTCAGGAGTAATCGGAACGGTGGAGGAACCGTTGCTGGGATGCAGCAAGGTGTGATGCCGTCTGCGGCACGTATGGCAGGAGTGGGAACTTGGGCAATCCCGCAACTGGTGACCTCGTCCCAAGCAATTCAAGCAGAGTTGCTTTCTTCGGACGATATTTGACCGCTGGAATACGGTCATTTCCCGGAACACAGGTCACACCTTCTGGGTGCTGGAATCACCCTGAATTCGGAAGAATGAAGGCGGGGCTGTGGGGTGCTCTTAGTAGCCGACCTCGGCTGGAAATGCCCTGAACTGGCAGGTGTGACGTCGTCGATGGCCTCCAGCGTACGATGGCGTTCGGTCAGAAACGCGTCTAGCTCTTTCCAAGTTGGAATTTCGGCTTTATTGTGTATGGATTGCTCCCACAGCGAAAGTGTGATTTTGGGAAGCTTGGTGGACACCATATAGACCAGGATACAATCCCAAGTTTCGACTTGGATCGAAGACATCTCCAAGGCTGCCAGGCAGCTTTGGATGGTGCCTTGTAGTTCTTTCAGCGCGTCTCCGGACTCTAAGGAGATAGCCTGGATGTTGAAAAGGATTTTCAACTGGCTATTGACCAACAACCGCCGATTCTCGAAGCGGTCGGTGAGGCTTCGCCAAGCTGAGACGAACCCGTCATTTGTGAGCGGGGCTTTGGAAACAATGGTGTGCGCATCGCCAGTTGTTTTGGATAGTAGGTGGAACAGTTTCTCCACCGGGGTGAGACGCGAGTTGTGAATATATACCGCAGTGAATAGGTCTCTGAACGTGGGCCACCGAAGATAGTCACCATCGAAAACTTCAGTGTCCACCGGTGGCAGAGAACATCCCTCGGAAGGGGGTGGTTGCAAGCTGTCGGAAGTCTGAGTGGACTGGGAGGCGCCCTTCTGCTGTTTCTTGAAGTTGGGCAACACATCTTGAATAGACGGAGTAACAATCGTTGTATTTGGATTCAAGCACTGTCGCGGCGGACGTACTATCAGCGGACACGGAAAAAAGATCGGTGCAGCTCTCGTAGCTCTCTTCCACCTTTTCCCACAAGGCTCCAATTTGCTTGCGATGGACTTGGATTATAAAGGGAGAAAAATTTGCCGATTCGGAAGTGGCGGAAGTGTGAATGTGTGACTCAAATTGATTCACCCGGTCAGTTGTGCCAATAAACTTTCTTAACGCAATGTCAACTGCGGTTGGAGCCATCTTTCTGCGGTGGAATAAGTGAGTCTCGAAGAAGAATTCACGGAAATTTGCTAACTGCTCGTGGAATTACGGTAGTGGGCCTCGGAATCAGCTGGGACGGCGGCGGAGATGCGGATTGGAAATTCGTTTACACTAGTCCTGGGGGGAAAATTTGGGCAAGAAGTTGGCCGTAGTTAAAAAAATGACAAAGAACAATAACGGAATACCGAAATAATTTGAGCGCCGATTTAAATAAAATGAATTGTGGCGGCAGAGTCAATTTAATTGTTGCCGCTGGAGTGCAGGCGTTGGAGTGGGCAGATTGTCCGACGAAGAGGTTGGATTTTTTTTAATATTAATATTTAAGAGCCGAAATGGTGGAAATAAACCTTGGCTTCTGTTCAGGATAAAAACTCAGTGGGTTATGCCGTCGTCAAAGCAGTGCGTAGGTGCGGGACTAAGAAAACCCGAACGGCATCAACAACAACGTAGCCACTGCGGCGGCTAGGTTGAATAAATGGGGAAAAATAATCGCGGTCGCTTCCGTGCGGGATTAAATTCAAATTCTGGATTTATTGGTGGGTGTTGAACTATTGGTTAATTTCGAAAATTATCAACCGCAGATGTTCAACTATTTCAGCGCTGGAAAGGTGGAATCAAAACATCAGCTTTTGGTCGTGGACAAAAAGCTCACTGGGTTTAGGCGACGGCAAGCGGCGCCTATGTGTGGGACCCAAAGAACTAAACGGCAACAACAACACGGCCGCTGCGGCGACGAAGTTGAAAACAATTAAAACGCTTGCGTTTGGGTTTTGTTGCTAATTGTTTCGTTCACTTTGAATTTTGAAATTATAGTATCGGGATTAGTTCCTGGAGTCGTTGGCGGAAAATATATTGGAAAATATATGGGCATGCATGTAATAGGAACAATGTGTACGGGCACAGTGGAGTGTCGAGAAGTGGACTGTATTGAACTCCGCGAACAGGAATATTTGGTATGGACACGGCAAAAAGACGACAAAAAATATATCGCGGCAGCGGGGGACCGTTCGGCGAACAGAGTGAACTACCGAAACAAGTGCACACCGGCTGTCCGATATTTATTATGCCCCTTTTTCCCGCAACACGATTCCACTGTTCACGGTGGGGTTTTTATATGCACGGAATTATGATGTGCAAGATGTTAGCATTCGTGTGTGTGTGTATGTGTATATGGGGCTGCACATAGGCCTCGACCGTTGAGAAGTGGGTACAAAATAATAAATAAACAGAACAAGCGCAGTCGCACCTGCGTTGATTGAATTTGGATGTCGGTTATGCTTGTACTTGTATAACAAATGTTAATGTCATCAACTGCAAGCCGCAAATTGTTTAATTGTTTAATCGAAGAGCTGGACTTAAAAGCTCGCGGCGTTATGCCGACGGCAAGCGATGCCTATGTGAGGGCCCCAAGAAACGAAACGGCAACAACAACAACACGGCTTCTGCGGCGGCGAAATTGAAATGGAATTAAACACTCGCGTTTGCGTTGGGCCTTTGCGTACTTTAGGTTTAATTAATCATAATTATTTATAATATCAGAGGGTGTATGTAGGTTTCTGAAATCGGAGGTAGAAAATATCATACATGCATATAATTAAGAAGTTGGAGTATGGGTAGGAGCTTGTGTTGGCACAGTGGAGCGTCGAGGAGTGGACTGTATTAAGCTGAGCGAACAGAAAATTGTGTATGGAGACGGCACAAAAGTCAGGAAAACAAATCTGGCGGCAGCGGTGGACTGTTCTGCGAACAGAGTAAAACTCCCGAAAACAGCGCACACCAGCGGCCCGATATAATATATATATATAGTATATATATATATAATATATATATATATAATATATATAATAATTCCTTTTGTCCGCTACACTTATTTCACTGTTCACTGTCTATGCACGGATCGGTGTGCATATGTACACATGTATGTGCAAAAAAAGTTCGCCGTTGTATGGCTGCACATAGGCCTCGGCCGTTGGCAAGCTGATGGGCAACGGAAAATGGAAGAGACGACGAGGAAAATGGCAACGCACACAAGCGGTCGCCGATCGAAATTTTCGCGGAACGGAGGCGAATGGAAATGGTAATTCTTCACTGCCTTGGTGTCAGGAAAACTCGGACTGGGAGTTGACACGCAAAAGAAGGAAATTTTTGCACTGTTGCAGATCGACAGTGAAGATAGGCGAAGAAGGAAAAGTGGTACTTATCTTGGCGGATATGCCGGTGATTTGGAGGATATCCTTCCACAAAAATCCGGCTCGAAGGACCAATGTTTGGGGGGCGAATCCTGCCAGGAGAAGATCCCTTGTGCTGGTGGCCAATTTGTCCCACGGCGCAAAACGATGAAATAACCCGTCGGGGTTCGAAATGAAAGGCGGGGGCGTCGTGGGGTAATTATGGACATCAGCTTTATTCCGCTGCATACATAAGACTAACAAATCGAAAACTAAATCTAAGCTTAGAACCGATCTCCCGGTCGCTTTGCCTCGTTAAAGCGGGAGCGGGAGATCGTCGGTACTCTGGATGCGAGAGCAAGCCGGAGACCGAAAGCTCGCTCCTGAGCAGAGGCGGCACAGTGGGCCCCTCACGTAAACATATACTTTTATATTTATTTTTTTTTATGTTTATATTATGTATTGTTATGTATGGAATTTATGCTATGTATGGCCATACGAGAAATATAAAAGGAACTAAATTGGTTGTGAAATAAAAGGTTTTATTCTATCCTTGTGTACTAGTTGTTTTCTATTTTTAGTGTTTTTTATAGTTATGTTATCTCTATCTCCTTATAAGGACCTGAATATTTAAAGTCTAGCTTATGTCCTGTTTCATTTTTCAACAAAACCTGATCTCCTACTTTTAAATCAAAATCTAAAGTATGTTTGTCGTAACTAATTTTTTGTTTTAGTTTATGAGAGTCTAACATTAATCTAGCTCTCTTATAAGATTGTTCTAATATAAATTTTGATTCTTTAGCATAATCTTCTATATTATATAAGGGTTATATTCTATCTGTGCTATTGAAATGTTTTGGTAAATTTGAAGTTTTACCAAAAACTAGCTCATATGGACATCATGTGCCATAGAGAGGGTCGTGTTAAAACAATAAGCGAAGTATTGTAGCCATACATCCCAATCTGTTTTGTCGACTGAGATGTATGAACGAGTTAACTCGTTGACTGTTCTGTGGCTTCGCTCCACGGTACCTACAGTCTGATGGTGGTGTGCAGTTGGAGTTATGTTTTTAATATTCAAATTTTTGCATAAATCTTCAATTATCGAATTATTATATTCTGTTCCAATGTCCGTAATGAACGTCTTCATTGGACCGTACTTTAGAATAAAATCTTCGAATATAGCTTTTGATACTGTGCTTGCACTCTTATTTGGTATTTGTATTGCTACCAAATACTTTGTCAAATCGCATATGAGTGTGTAAATTTATCAGACATTTTTGATTTGACGATAGTCAATTACTAGTCTCCATTTTTTCTTTTCCGAATTTGGAAGTGACTTTTTGGATACTAGTAAAAGTGGGCTATTATAAGGCGATACAGAGGGTTCCACTATTTTATCATTAATGAGTTTTTGGACTTGTTTTTGATCTCGTCTTGGTGACTGAGGATTTTTATAATTTTTTATACATATCATATATATTCATCATCGTTCAATCTCAGTTTTTGTTTATAAAAAGTGTTAGTAGTGATTGATTCGGTTTCTAGTCCTAATACATCGCTGTACTGGGTGCATAGTGTTGTTAATTGTTTATTAAATTGTGGCGGAGAGTTTTTTGAAAGTTGGGTTAATATTGTTGTTTCTCGTGTTTTTGATTCTGTTTGGACTACATCATAGTTTGAAAATGATTCATGTTGAATGTTGTTAATATAAACTACCTGATCTGTATCTATTCTATTTAATAGTCTTATGTATGCATTTTGGACTGTTGCTATGGTATTTGCAATATAAATACCATGCTGGATTTTCTGATTCGGAATTAATACACTGTCTTCTTTTGAGTTTATTTCAATTTTACCGACGACTTGGGATCTTGCTGGCAGAATTATGGAGTTGTTGCAAGAACTGTGTGTTGTTGGAACATAAATCGGATACTTTAGGTTATTTGGTCTAATTATAAGCCAGTCTTCAGACGGCTTGAAATCTAATAGACAGTTGAATTTTTTAATAAAATCTATTTCTAGTATTCCATCACAAGGAATAGCGAATTGTAAATTTTCTGTATGGAAATCGTGGGGATTATGTATTTAGAAGTTTGTATTTCAATAGAAGTTAATCCTTCTGATTTGGTAACCTCCTGACTGAATCCCTGTATGTTGATAATATTATTATTTTGGATGTTTTGAAAGATGTCGGAATTTTCCTTTAATAGGGATATTTCCGCACCTGTGTCTAGTAGAAAAACTAATTCTTTTCCTGTTGACTGAGATTGATGGTGTGAATTTTAATGTTTTCTACTGCTGTGTATCTAAAGGTGCTTGGGAGTTTCCCGAAGGGGCCTGGCATATTCTAACATTGTTGTTCCGATTATTGCCGTTGCTATTGTTTCCTCCACGGTTGTTTCCCCAGTGGTTGTTTCCACCTCGGTTGTTTCCACCTCGGTTGTTTCCTCTTTAATAATTGTTGTTTTGATTATTATAGTTTCGGTTGTAGCCATTATTTTGTTTCTAGCCATTGTTGCGGTTGTTACCTCGGTTATTACCCCTACCGCGATAATTGTTTCTGTAGTTGTTACCGCGATAGTTGTTTCCTCTGTGGGCGTACGATATTGAGTTAGCATTGCCCGTCATTTCTGTACTACATTGTATGTACTTAGTCGAGAAATTGCCGGCTTTCAATATTGCTTCCTTTGTGCTGAATTTGTCAGCGTGTTCGGCCAATAGGCCTTCGTCAATATACGAATTTTTCGGCTGTTTTGCCTTTCTGTATTGTTTTTGCCATTTTGGCATTAACTACGTCGGATGTTTTGCCGACTATAGTGTCTTGCAATTTCTTTATTATTGCATCTATAGTTGTTTCGTTTTGCACTCTGTAGAGTGTTGATCCTACAATTTTGGATTTAATGACTTCTACAGCCAGGTTTTCGAATGTGCCTTTTGTCATGTTGACCAACCTCAAAGCTGTTATGAATCTTTGAAGATGAAGTTTTTGCCCGTTAAACTCCGGGATGGCATTCGAGATTTCTTTTATGTATGCCCTTTGGGCAATGGTTTCGTCAGCCATTTTGGTTGGTTTTAGTTCTACAATGTTGTCGTATGTATCAGAGTCGGTTAAGTCCTGATCTGACAATTCAGATTGAGTAAGGACTGCGGGAATAGTGAGGTTATTAATGTCTTTGTCCTCTAACAGTTCTGACTCGTTGCTTCTTTCGATTGCCAATGCAGTATTTAATATAGTTGGCACTGAAATGGCTAAATTATACCTTTGTTTTATGTACATTAAGTTCTCTAGCAATTTGTTCATGAACTTATATACTCGAGACCAATGGGCTTTGTCTAGCCGGTCTCTTTGGTCGTGTATTAGTATACACGCTGTGTTAAAGCGGTCTACTAATATTTCGGCATGCTTATTCACAGTATTTTGCTGTGCTAGCCGGGTTCTTGCTAATGCCTTATAGGATTTGTCAAAATCGACTTTTAAGTTATTTAATTCTTTATATAACTCATCCCATTCCATTATTTAATGGAATATTATTGAGAACATCGCTAGAAGCATTCTCATATATTTAAACAAATTAGCAAGTGGGATTGTTATTCTTGTTAACCTCTCTTGAACAATAAAATGGCTAACTCGCCCAAATAGAAATAGATGAAATGGTTCGGCCCGTGTGACGCATACGATCCGAAGTCAGTGCCGACAATGCAATGCCATTTGCCTTTACATTGTATGTCGAGAAATTGCCTGCTTCCAATATTGTTCCGTTTTAATGTATTTGGCAATATCCCGTTCAATGTTGTATTTGCTAAGAGCCTAACTATGCATTCATGCTCCAAATATTGTTAGTTTTTAAATGGTTTTTATTTTATTTCAAGGAATAGGTAATTGTTGTTTTTATTTTATTTTTTTTTTTTAGTTCTTAATACATCGCTGCATAGATATACATATTTGTATTTAAAAGAATATTTTAAAACATCTTTTTAGAATTATTGTTAGCGCTTTTGTATTTTATCCAGGTCGTTAGCCTGGCTTTTGTTTATAGCCCTTTTTGATATGCACCTATTGTGAAACATATAAGCTTTACACAAAATGAATGCGCTCATGATAAAAACAATTACGGATAATAAGATGTTTATTAAATCATTATTAATATTTTTAGATTCAATTTTATTTATGACGTTGGCAGTGGAGTCCACTTCTTTCACATCCACTAAACCCATTTTGGGTGTTTTCTCATACGTGTGTGTATTTACGTTAATTTTGTATTTTAATTTTGTATTAATTTGCCATTCCGTTTGGCTCATACGTTAATAAATTTGCCCTAGGGGCCTATAAATGGTCGTGAAATATTTATATAAAGAAGTTATTACATCATAACCTGCCTAGTTTTTTGTATGGTTTTCAGGCCACACTCTAATTGTACAATTTATATTATAATATATTAAAAAAAATATGCATCGCAGTGCAATTAAAAAAAATTATGCAACGCAGTGCAATTGTTAATAGGATATATTGTAGTAAGAGATTCCTCCAGTGTCCTGTGCGTCAGCTGGTCGTCGCCGGTCTTGGCTTTGCTGACGCTCCTTCGTTGGCATAAGGGGCGGCCTGCCCCTCACACTTGTTGATTCAGCTGCTGACGTCCTGGGCCTATGGGCTCAGGCGGTACCGGTGCCGGTCATCGCGCAGGTTTATTTTTATGTTGGGAGACCGGTGCTGGCTGCACAGGTGTAATCGCAATGTGGGGTGAAAAGTGGTCCCTCGCAGTCGTTCGGGCACGTCTTTTTCAGTTTCGGGATCTCAATTTTCTCTGGTGGAGCAGTTTTGATTTAGTTTTGGCAATATTTGGAATTGGAGGGTAGGTGGATGTGGGTGTGGCTGTGGTTTGATTTTTCTTTTCGCTTAGTAAGCTTTTTATGTGTTCCACTTCGGAATGTATTTATACCGAGTTACCACTTTAAGTTACTTCCGCTATTCAATAGCTTCAGTAATTCGGCCTTTCTGGTTTTTCATTTTTTCACCACGCCACTTCGTTTAGCACACATCACACTCTACTCACTGCGGTTGCTTGTTGTTCCATTCGCCACTGTTGTTATTTGTCCTCCGTCGATTTCCTTTGTTTTTTTTTTCATATGTCCTGACCTTTAGTTTATGAAGGTCCAGATTGTCACGGTCCCCATGTAGTTGAGCAGCCTTTCATGCCGCTCCGAGCTCACAATGGTATATCTCTTTTTCAATATGTCTTAACAGCTAAGGAACTCTAAGTCTCGTAGCTGCGCTGCCAACAGCGGCAGCGGAAAGACGGTTATATATTCTTAAAGCTATGCTCGCTTAGGCTGGAGCGCGGAGGTATATGCACATACATACATGAGGTCCGCTCGTGTTGCATTTATGCTGACACTAGCACTTTCTGTGTGCGGGCCAATGTACAGTGATCGTTTCATATTTCAGCCACTTAGGTTTATGACCGGGACTTTAAATTATGTAAGCACTGCAACAAAGTGTTACAGTGTGTACCCGTAAAGTACTCTTGGGACAGTGGATATTCAATATATGTGCATACTACAGGAGAACTTACTGAAACGAATGTTCCAGAAGGACAGTAAGGCGATGGCAACAATAACATTGAGTGTAAAGACATCTTAATTGGCCTACATCAAGAATTGCATGGACCAAGTTGAAGGAGGTTCATCAACTAAGCGGGCCTGTACGAAAAGTACAGTTATACAAGAAACTGCTTAACAAACGGATGGAGCAAGAGCAGAGTATGACGACCTACATAAGCCAATTCGTGGAAATTCTGGATGGTCTAAATGAAGTCGGAATAGAGCCAAACGATTACCTACGCACTATCATTTCGCTATCGAGCCTTCCAGATACAATTGAATTTCATTTCGTGGTCGCTATGGAGACACGATATCAGTTGCTTTCGTTCGAGGTTCTCATTATAAAGTTAAAGGAGGAGAGCGAAAGAAAAGGAATAGCAGACAAACGAGTCGACAATACCAAGACATTCGCTGCAACACAGAAGCACAAGTCACAGACGAATACCTACGGGAAGACGAAGCGAAAAACTATCGTTTGCTTCAACTGTGGTGAACAAGGGCACATTAAGTCCCAGTGGCGAAGTGAGAGTAAGGGAGTTCACCGCATGGCATCAAGAAATATAAATCGCCAAAGCAGCCTGCTGCACGCCTGTGACGTTAACAATGTTGACAATTCAACATGGTGTATGGATAGTGGCGCAACAAGCCATATGTGTTACGCAAGAGAGCTATTCACAAAGTTTGAGAAGCACACTAAACTGATCGGACTGGCTGATGCTGGTTTCCTTCAAGCTGAAGGAATAGGTGACATCAAGATACAGACAGGCCTGTGCATGTTGACACTAAAAAACGTCCTTTACGTTCCAAAGGTGACCGGAAAGCCGCCATCGCCGCAAGCAGCTGAGACCCGTCAGGTCAGGGGTCCGTCCTGCTAACCTGCGACTAGGGGCCCGCCTGTTAGCAGGTGTCCGGGAGTGAGCGCCTCTCCGTCGCTTGGGTTCTGGCTGAGAGCTCCGAGGGGCCGCGACTTCATCACTGCCTCTACCCTGACGAGGACTGTCCCCAGCTCTTCTGCGTTGAGGAGCGCGCTGCCCACCGCTCAGAGGAGTAGGTGCTTGGCACACCTGCCTCCCATAGTTTGTCCATGTGCGGCGCCCGAGGGAGTGTGAACGCAAATTCGCATCCATTCTTTGGTGCGAATTCGGACACCGCGTCCGCCGGGTCTTCGAGCCTGTCGCGAAGAGCCTGGAAGTGGCGACTCGCTTCGACGAAGCTCGTCGTTGTAGCAATAAACTCTCTCTGGGGACATGCTCGTCAAGCAATGAACCTTTGAAAACCCAATAAAATGGAGTCAGTACTTATTTCTAAAACATTTTCGAAGTGAAGCGCCTTAGACGCAAAAGAAACAAATAAACCAATATAGGATTTATATGGGGGCCTTCCTCGACTCCACATGGAGTCTATTTGCGGGAAGATTTCCCATAATTTGAGTCATTAGTCGGGGCTTTCAAATAAAACAGCGCAAACACGACCGAACTGTGTGACTACAGAGTTCCTAAGCGTTTATGGTCCAAATATGCTGTCGTAGGATCCTCACAAGTGCTTTAGGACCGACATGAATATTTGTATAGTGCAGATGTCGGACTTAGCTCTGCACAAATTGGGAGCGTTTCGTCATCAGCAAGGGAAACTAGGCATCGTATTGTATAGGAGCCTTGCACCAAGTGCTCGCGTCTTCATGAATGAATGTGTTCAATCGCTGAAGACTTGGGCCGACCTTGGAGCTTTTATGGATTTTTTCGATTTCTATTTGATACTCGTGCTTCTGAATTATTTCGACAATGTTGTTAAATGATGCATTATATTCAGTCGATGACAGAGTTTTTTTGAAAACTATAGTCTTGTCTTTACATTTTCATATAAAGAAGAAGCTGTGACAAGAATCCCGTGATGACGTCTAGCATATCTGAAGTTTGCACAGCAGCGGTCAGTCCGACCACAGTCTTTCTTGCTTCCTGACGCAAGACTTCCTTATCCAGCTTGAAATGGGCATTTTTGGGACAGTTATCCTCTTCGTCCTTCAAAAACGGCGGTCCGGTGAACCAGATTGAATGCCCAATTTCGTCGACGTCGCTACCTCTAGAAACTATATATGCTGGGTTCTGCTTTGTTGGAACATGCCGCCATGTAGATCCTCCTTACCATTCTTGAATCTGAGATGAGATCGGATCCAATGGAGAGTAACTTCAGAATCTGACCAGTACATTATTCGTTCGCTAGGGGCTTTTACTAAGGGTTTGATTCTCTGGCAGAGATCTGCCAGGAGGGGAGCGGCACATAACTCAAGCCTTGGGAGCGTTTTGGTCTTGAGCGGTGCTACTTTCGACTTTGAAGTCGACAACGACAATTTATAACCTTCAGCAGATTTGCTACGAATGTAGACGCAAGCTCCATAAGCTCTTATGGATGCGTCGGCAAAGGCATGTAACTGCACTAGTGACATCGGATCGGTATGCACTAACCGAAGAATAGCTATCTCGTCTAATTGAGACGGGTGCTTTTCAGTATATTCCATGCTGTTTACAAATGCAGTGGAATCGAGTCATCCCAGTCTAACTTACTAAGCCAAAGTTCCTGCAATAGGATCTTTGCATTAATTACAATGGGACTTAATAGGCCGAGGGGGGCAAACAGCTTGGATATTACAATAAATTGTTCCGTTTTGTCTCTCGGAGAATCGTCAATCTTAAACTTGAAGGTATCTTAGCTATGCAACCAAGATATCCCTAACGCCTTATTTGACTCTGAGTCCGAAATAGGTATTGACTTAACTGTGCTCTCAGATACAGTAACCTCAGGTGAGTTTGAAAATTCAAAACCTGCTGTTTGACGAACCTGAGACACTTCAGACTTGATTGTCTGTAGCTCCTCTACGCATGCAGCACCAGTTAGCTTTTTAAACACCGAATAGCCAGAAAGGGGGCTGGCCCAGTACCATATGTAACGGTGTTGAGCTTGTATAATCTCAAGGATTCAGAGGGGTCTCTTCTCCACACTATGAGTTAAAACTGCCTATCCGCTTCGTTAACCATCACTTGGCGATACATCTTTTTAAAATCGGCCGTCAGGGCGTACCTGTGCAACCGGAAGCGGAGTACAGTGGAGTACAACTCTTCTTGGATAGTCGGTCCCACCATCAAGATGTCATTAAAGGCCACCTGAGACGATGTTTTGCATCACGCATCGAAAACGACGCGCAACTTTGTTGACGTACTCTGGGGCCTCAAAACACATTGATAGGGAATGACATAATGTGGAGTGGAACGAATTTTGTTGTCTGTAGGCGACATATGACCTAAGGCGAGATATTCTTCCATGAATTCCAAGTACATGGTCTTCATATCAGGATACCTGATATAAGGATATCTGATGGCAATTTTATGTGACTTATAAAAATAAGGGCCTGCTAATGGTAGGTTCTTTGGGATCTTCCAATCGTTGACGTTCACCGATTGATCACGATGATAACCCGAGATCGATTTCAAAATCCTGAAATCGAACAAGAGCTACTACTCTTATGCGTGACTTTACCACGGTGTGTATCTTTATCTTGACTTGAGAATTGGACTCGCCAATACACGACTCTTCTCTCCAAATCTGTAAGCGGTTCGACAGTTCTTCCGTTATAAAAGTCGTTTGAGACCCAGAGTCCAAAAATACTCGTGCTAAAACGTATTCACCGCTTTTCGTGCGTACTCTGACGCCAAAATCACCCTGTCCAATGACGTGGCATGCATAACATGTGACGTGGAACGCTGATCTTGGTTGAAAGGAAGAGAAATATTTACTAGAGGGGGTGGCAACGCTAAACTATTATCAGGTACTGTGTATCTGGAGCAGAATATGGTGTGCGCGGTCCCAAGCCCGACACTTTTAACCTTTGCATTTCGACACAGTATGGCCTTTTCGCAGACAATTGATGTATAAGGCAGACTTGACAAACTAAATCCTTGGCATTACAGAGGGACGCCCTAACAGGCTACAATTTTGTAGCGATATAAGTTGGCTGAGGCTTGCTGTTGGAGGAGGAAAACGAAAATGAGCTACGATTATGTGATTTGTGTGGATTCTTTAGCCGATAAATGCTGGTATTTAACATATTCTTACAATCGGACCAAAGTGGCAATGTCTCATAATCGAGCTGTTCCTCCCATTTTTGTTTGGTCTATGGGTCGATTCAATTTTAGACCAAATATATCAACATTGCGTTTGAAACTTTTGTATCATCTCCTATCGATTGTATGGACCTATGCGCTGCAGCTCTGGGGAACAGCTAGTAACTCCAACGTGGAAATTCTGCAGAGGTATCTAAGGCCCTCAGAACATTAACAGGTGCTCCTTGGTATATCACCTTGCTATATGACTAGATACTCATAAAGATCTCAACATAGCCCAAGTTAAGGAAGACAGAAAGACAGAAAAATACATTAATAAACTGCATGAGACTAATAATATTTTACCTTTAGGCTTATTAGACAACTCTTACTGTCCAAGGCGAGTGAAAAGATACCACGTACTCGACCTACCATGTAGATTTAATTAAGAATGTAAGACTTGTATGTGTATTTGGCACAATGGAGCACAAACCATCCGGCGAATGTACAATTATATTAAATTTGTTTATTGTTTCTTTTGCAAATAAGACAAATTGCAAATAAAATTAAATTTAAAAAACCTAAAAATCTCCTATCGATAGCAGAGAACCGTTAATGACGAAACAATGACGATAAGATTTCTCAAGGAGGATGCGGACTGATGCGATATTTTCGGAAGACTAAATAATGATGAAATATTATTCATAAAGATGAGGCATTCGTTATCGTACATCTTTTTAAAGCTGGCCATCGCCTTATCGTAATTACTCTCGGTGACTTGGTAAGCTTTCAGTTGGCAATTTGTATTTGTTTAGCGAATCCCCGAACAAATGTTTTGTTGCACATGAGTTCGAAGCTTTATTATGGCATAAAAGGTTTGGTCATCTGAACTACGCAGTCTCATGGAAATCTCCAAGCAACAAATGGTGAGAGGTCTGGAAAAAATTGATTTTTCCGGCAGATATCCGTGAAATACCTGCATGGTGAGCAAAGTGCATGTGCGGCCTTTCCCATCTCAGGCGGAAAATGGATCCGAGGAGTTGCTGATGTTCGTACATTCAGATGTGTGCGGACCATTTAGGACTTGTTCGATTGGAGAATCAAAGTAGTCGTGTGTTTGTCTACTTTTTGAATCGCAAAGATGAAGTTTTTGATAAATTTGTGGAGTTCAAGAACATGGCCGAGCGACAAACTGAAAAGAAATTAGTTTGCTTGCGGAGCGACAACGGCCGCGAGTACGTTAATAGAGCATTTGATGAATTTTTACACCGCAACAAAATGGTGTTGCTGAGCGTTTTAACCGGGCTTTGGTTGAAATGTCAAGGTGTTTATTCGTCCAGTCTGGACTCTGTGAAGCATTATGGACAGAGGCGGTATACACGGCTGTGTACCTACGAAAGCGATCTCCTACAACTGCATTGAGCTACATGACTGCAATGGAAGCCTGGAGTGGTAAGAAGCCCTCGATTAGTCATCTCAAAGTTTTTGGTTCCATTGCAGTGGCGCTTGACAAAGTTGTCTAAAGAAGTAACTTCCAACCAAAGGCTACGGAGGACAGCTAAGGCTTACCGGCTGTATGATCCTAAGAATCCTTTTCGATTAGACGGAAAGTGGAGCGATGAGTATCGGAAATTATACTATTTCATTTAAATGGAAGTCGAGCGAGGAGCCAACAACCAGCGCAGGCGGAGAACTGGCTGGCGGCAAACTGGCTGATGGTATCGTTGATGGCAGCGGCGTCAAGGATAATGGCGAAATGGAGGGCGACGACGTGGACTTGAAGGTGCAGCGTGTCGGCCCCGGCAGACCCAGAATTCTACGTACGGGTAGACCTGGTCGCCCAAAGAAGCAGTTCAATGTACTTGGAACAATGGTTGCAAAAGACATTCAATTTCCATCGACGTACGGTGAGGCGATCAGCGGAGAGTTCTCAATACAATGGCTAAAAGCAATGCGTGGGACGTGGGAAGTCACAGATTTGCCGAGCAGCCGGAAGCTTATCGGCTGTAAGGGGTATACAGTGTGAAGCGTGACGAAAACGGAAAGGTGGAGAGATTCAAGGCTCGGCTTGTGGCAAGGGGATGCTCTCAACGTTACGGCGTAAGCTACACCGAAACGTTTGCACCAGTTTGCCGATTGGAGAGCATGCGTTTAATATTAGCCATGGCAGCGGAAATGGAACTATGTTTGCATCAGATGGACGTATGTACGGCATACCTCAAAATGGACTTGGAGGATACTGTGTGCAAAATATATTTAAATGTGTGACCGGACGCTGTCCCTCTCCGCTGTCCGTGGGGGTAAGGGGTTATGATCACTTTGCCACCGTGGTTGTTCCGGGTAAGGGGGTGATGAATGAGCCGGGCGGTTGCCTCTGGCTCTCTTCTCTCCTATTTTAGGAAGACTATCCAAATTAAAACTAAGAACATATATGAGTTTACGTAAGCTATGCGCGGCCGGCAAGCCGACCGCTCATGCAGCAAAGTGCTGACACTAGTAATATCAACAAAACTCACCATACCGTGCACCAATAGGAACCAGACACGGCCCCTAAAGATGTTTATGCTGATTTTGCAACTAAACACTAGGGTGATCCAATAATCACCCAAGATCTGTATCGACTTATGATTACTCCTTAACAGTGTTAACATACATGCAGCAGCCCGAAGGCTATGCAGAAGGTGACGAAGCAGGAAGGGCAGACAATGGAACATCAAACTGGATAGCGTCTTGAAGGGCATTGGTTTTCTTCCGTTGCGAAAAGAGCCGTGCATGCATAAGCGTGCTGGTGACGGTAATATATCAAAGATCCCCATTTACGTTGATGATCTCATTATAGCATGGCAGGAGAAAACAGATTTGATCAACATAAAGACATCGATTTCAACGGCTTTCGAATGTGTGGATGTAGGCGAGTTACGACTCTTTCTCGGCATGGATATAGAGCGCAAGGGTGAACTTGGAGAGATAACCCTGGCGCAGACTCGTATATTCCGGACCTGCTGCGTCGACACCTCCTCGAGAGCTGCTGACCCGTGTCTACTCGTTTAGATCCAGGGTTTTAGGTTTCGTGCAACGAGCAATGCGCCAAAGCTGACGAGATACAATACCAGGCAGTAGTTGGCGAGCTGATGTGGTTGGCACTTACGACCGACCGGATATTATGCATTCTGTTTTAAAGTTGGCACAGCGAAATAAGAATCCGCACACCGAGCATCTAGCAGGCGTCAAGCATGTAATGCGGTACCTGGCGTCTAATTTACACTACAAGCTGCACGACGTCGACTGGGGCGAAAATCGTATACCGGAGCTGGTGGTGCGACATCGTGAAAGTCGGAGAAGCAGCACAGTGTAGCACTCAGCAACACCGAGCCCGAGTATATGGCGTTGTCGACGGCGTGCAAGGATTGAATTGCTATGAGGCAGCTGATCACCGAACTAGGCTGCGGGGACGCAGAATTCCCAACAACCGATTTTGGAGACAACCTAAGTGGAGAACAACTGGCCAAGAACCCGGTGCATCATGCTAGGACAAAGAATGTAGATATAAGACACCATTTCATTCGTCAGATTGTAAATTATGGTCAGATTGTCTTAAAATATGCTTTACAAATGTAATGCCTGCAGATATACTGACAAAGAACCACGCTGAATTTTTTAAATGTTGAATCTGTACTCGTAATATTAATAACGTACTTGCATTGAGGAAGGGTGTTGAATATAAATATTATCCCGAAGCAATGCATGTTCGTTTCCCAATACTAACTTGCGTTTATACATGTCTTTCTTATATATGTTAACACTCTTAAGGAATAATTATAAGTCGGTATGTTAATACTGTTAATGAATAATTATAAGTTGGTATATTAACACTGTTAAGGAGTAATGATAAGTCGGTACACATCTTGGGTGATTATTGGATCACCCTAATGTTTAATTGTAAAATCAGCATAAACATCTTTAGGGGCCGAGCCTGATTCTTATTGGTGCACGGTATGGTGAGTTATGTTGATTTTGCTAGTGTCAGCACTTTGGCTGCACGAGCGGTCGGCTTGCCGGCCGCGCTTAGCTTACAAAAATTCCTTTGTCTTGAGTTTTATTTGAGAAACCGAATAAAGAGCACAAGCTCGTATTCAGAATAACTCCGGCAACTGCCGTTAAATATCTTATTATTATCAATCCTGTCTGAGTCTCTAGGCCAGCGGGAGCAGAAGGGCAGTCACCCTTCCACCGTAATCGCCATATCTCATCGATTGACGATACTGGCCAACCGGCCACCTAAACAGTGACAGCTGCGAGGGAATCCAAAGGAGGTTTAATACATATCTTTGGACTTCGCGGGAGAAAAAATATAATTGGCGCTCAACTTTAATATAGAATCCACAACCCCAAAACATGTAAGTGGGCTGACCAACACCTATACAGTGAAACTTCAAACAAACATATAGGAAAAAAATAAGAATCCCTAAAATTTATTTACCAAAAATCAAAAAACATACGATTTAAATAAAGCAACTGCAAATGTGACATACTAATAAAGCAAAATATATCTTCCGTCTTTATATAACATTTTTTCGGTTATTAATATCTATTATTAATAAAATCATTATATAAAAATTTATTTTGTCGAATTAAAACATTCGGCCTCCCAAAGATTTGTGTTTAGTGTCAACCAATTAGTGGCCTTATGAATTTTCCTGGCCCGTACAGGGAAGCTAGACGTGAACTTGAAAGTGATAGTGAAGAAGAGTTAGCCGAAGGGCCCCGTGAATATCAACTTGCAAAGGCAGAGCTAGGAAATAACGCAGAAACAATGAACGCGTCACAAGTAGAAGCGTTAATTCAGGCCGCATTAGCTAATCAGGAACTGAGGCTCAAAGCCGCATTCGCAAGTCAAATAAATGCCGTTAATCAACAGCTTCAAAATCTGCGTGTAGAAGCGCCAGAAGTAGAATCCTACCAAAGGGTAGCGGTAGTACCAAACGCAGCAAGATGCGATATACCATTACATGTAGTGAAGTCAGTTCCAGATTTTACTGGGATACAAGACGAGTACGTAGCATGGAGGCAATCCGCCACCGATGCCTATGAGTTATTCGAGAAGTATCAGGGCAGTCCCGAGCATTTCCAAGCCGTTACTATTATTAGAAACAAAATTAAGGGTCCAGCTCGCGCGCTCCTAGTTTCGTACAATACAGTACTTAATTTTAAAGCCATAATAGCCAGACTAGACTGCTCTTACGCAGATAAAACATCTTTGCGCCTATTACGGCAGGGACTTGAGTCGGTCCGGCAGGGCGACCAAACATTAATGCAGTACTACGATGAGGTCGAACGAAGGTTGACCCTCGTTACTAACAAAATTGTCATGACACATGACGACGAAAGGGCTGCATTACTCAATACAGAAGTTAGGGCTGACGCCCTACACGTATTCATTTCCGGTCTAAAAAAATCACTAAGGGCTGTTGTGTTCCCAGCACGGCCAAAAGACCTGCCAACAGCACTGGCATTAGCTAGGGAGGCAGAGGCCAGCATTGAACGAAGTGTGTTCGCGGCCACATATGCCAAGGTAACTGAACAGAGAAATCAGAATACTGATTTTCACAAGGGCCAACTCCGAGCGCCCGAGAAGCAAGGGAAAAATTATGATGCTGACCGCGGACCAGAAAAAAATCCCCATTTTTTTAAAAAGCCAAACAAATATCAAAACAATGATTCATGGCGTAAACAAGACAACTGGGTAAATCAGGGTAAACCAAATCAACCACCAGAACCTATGGATATTGATCCGTCATCTTCTAAATTCCGACACCCTACAGCCTTTAGACAGGGAAACAACCCCCAATACCAAAATATGCAGGGCTCAAAAAGACCAAACTCTTCAGAGAGAATGACTGGCCAAAGGCGCCAGCGGGTTAACAATGTTGAGCAAACCGCAAACGCGGATGATACTCAAGATTACGAAAACGCGGCCACAGCCGCACTAAATGCAATTGATGATAACAATGACTCATTCGACGATAACGACATCGTTAATTTTTTAGAGGAAGGTCACGCCTGCCTTTCATTGAACGAAGGCTGGCGGGGAGAACTATAAAAATCCTCATTGACACTGGAGCGGCAAAAAGTTATGTAAAGCCCCTAAAGGAGCTGAAGAACATAATGCCTGCCGACTCCCCATTCACTGTGAGTTCCATTCATGGCTCCAGTCAGATCAGAGAAAAATGCTTTATGCACATATTCGGCCAAAAGGCTCAATTCTTTTTACTTGATACCGTCAAGACCTTTGACGCCATAATAGGTTTCGACTTGCTAACGCAGGCCGGAGCGGCATTAGATTTACGTAACAACGTAATCAGGTATGGAAACATATCTGAAGAACTAAAATACCACGAATGCGATAACGTGAACTTCACGAATATCGATGACATAATAGTACCAAATTCGGTGAAAGCTGAGTTTAAAAAAATGATCCTTAAGAGGAAACAAGTGTTTTCGCACTCTAACGAGGCGCTACCTTTTAACACCTCGATCGTTGCCACAATTCGTACGGAGACTAACGAACCCGTATATTCCAAGCTATACCCTTACCCCATGGGAGCAGCTGATTTCGTTAACACAGAAATCAAACAGCTGTTAAAGGATGGCATTATCAAGCCCTCTAGGTCTCCATATAACAGCCCGACATGGGTTGTTGACAAAAAAGGACTTGATGCAGACGGCAACAAGAAGAAACGGCTGGTGATCGATTTCAGGAAACTGAACGAACGAACCATCGCCGATCGTTACCCTATGCCAAGCATTCCTATGATTCTAGCGAACCTAGGAAAGGCAAAATTTTTCACTACCCTAGACTTAAAATCGGGGTACCACCAGATTTATCTGGCTGAAAAAGACCGTGAAAAAACGGCTTTCTCCATAAACGGAGGAAAATATGAATTTTGCCGTCTACCCTTTGGACTGAAAAATGCGGGAAGCATCTTTCAAAGGGCAATTGACGACGTACTACGGGAACAGATTGGGAAGATTTGTTACGTCTATGTAGACGACGTGATAATTTTTTCCGAAAATGCTGCAGACCACGTTACTCACATCGACACAGTCCTAAAAAACCTGTGCGAAGCCAACATGAGAGTGGCACCGGAAAAGACAAAATTCTTCAAAGGAAGCGTTGAGTTTTTAGGCTTTATCGTTACATCAAACGGAGCCAGAACAGACCCGGAAAAGGTAAAAACCATCCAGGAATACACTGAACCAAAAAATTTGTTCAGTCTCAGGTCGTTCCTAGGGTTGGCTAGCTACTACAGAAGTTTTGTTAAAGACTTCGCCACCATAGCTAGACCACTCACCTCCATACTCAAGGGAGAGAATGGCACTGTTAGCAAGCACATGTCAAAAAAGGTTGCTATCGAGTTTGATGAGTCCCAACGCAGAGCGTTCATGCGCCTGCGAGATATTTTGTCGTCGGAAGATGTGATACTAACGTATCCAGATTTCAAACTTCCATTCGATTTAACCACCGATGCCTCAGCAAGCGGTATTGGTGCAGTACTGTCCCAAAAAGGCAGGCCCATCACAATGATATCCCGCACGTTGAAAGACTGCGAGCTCAATTACGCAACCAATGAACGAGAATTATTGGCAATTGTTTGGGCCATAGGAAAATTACAAAATTACCTATACGGCACAAAAGAGATCCGAATCTTTACAGACCATCAACCTCTTACCTTCGCTGTATCCGAGCGAAATACGAATGCAAAAATTAAACGATGGAAAGCATTCATCGAAGAACATAATGCCAAGCTATTCTACAAGCCCGGAAAGGAAAATTTTGTTGCCGACGCTTTGTCACGGCAAAACATAAACGCTATACAGCACGAACCTCAATCTGATGTAGCCACTATTCACAGTGAACTGTCCTTGACCTACACGGTCGAATCCACCGATAAGCCGGTAAACTGCTACAGGAACCAAATAATCCTAGATGAAGCAGAACAACCTTTACGGCGACACTTCATAGTTTTCGGGACCAAAAACCGTCACATAATCCAATTCAATAACAAGGACTCACTGATCGGATTGGTCAAAGAGGTAGTGAACGCAGATGTTGTAAATGCCATTTACTGCGATCTCTCCGCATTAGCATGCATCCAACATGCCTTGGTGACCGAATTCCCGGCAACCAAGTTCTGGCACTGCAAAAAATTCGTGAACGACATCACGGATGCAAGTGAACAGAAAGAAATAATTACCTGCGAACACAACCGCGCTCACAGGGCAGCTCAGGAAAATGTCAAGCAAATCCTTCAGGATTACTATTTTCCAAATATGTCCAAACTCGCCAACGAAGTGGTTTTAAATTGCAAGACATGCACCAAGGGGAAGTACAACAGACACCCCAAGAAGCAGGAGTTGGGTGTCACGCCAACCCCCTCATATGCTGGCGAAATGCTACATATAGACATATATTCTACCGATAAGAGGTTTTTTTTAACCTGTGTAGATAAATTTTCAAAGTTCGCTGTAGTACAGCCACTACCTTCTAGGGCCATAATCGATGTGCGCAGCCCTATATTACAGCTAATAAATTTTTTCCCAGACGTTAAAACCATATATTGCGATAATGAGGCGTCCTTTAATTCGGAGACCATAACCTCACTATTGAAAAACCAATATAACATTGACATTGTCAACGCACCCCCCCTACACAGCAGCTCGAACGGGCAAGTGGAGCGATTCCACAGTACCTTAACTGAGATAGCTAGGTGCATGAAAATCGATCGAAAGATCGACGATACCGCAGAGCTTATTATGAGAGCCACGGTAGAATATAACAGGACTATACATTCAGTGACAGGGCTGCCACCCATACAGGCCTTGCACTCAGCCAGTGCCGAACAAAAATCGGCAATAATAAATAACATTAAAAAGGCACAACAGGCCAATCTAGATAGGTGCAACCCTACTAGACAGAACAGAATTTTTGAGGTAGGAGAAAAAGTATACCTCAAAAATAACAAAAGGTTAGGAAATAAACTAACCGCACTGTACACAGAAGAGCGTGTACAAGCAGACATGGGAACGTCTGTTCTTATTAGAGGGAGGGTGGTCCACAAGGACAACCTTAGATAAAAAATACCCCTCTACTTTTATACATTTTTTACTTCATTTTATTCATAGTAGGTTTAACCTTTCGCCTCCTTACAGGATCGTGGGAATTTTATTGATAACGTTAACTATGGTTAACGCTAGAATTATGGATTACTCGCACGCTCAGTATATCCCAATTACGGACGGGATTGCGTTGGTATGGGAAGATAGAAACCTTCTTAGACATTCAAGTAATTTGTCCGAATTTGCAATTATAATAGAAGAAACTACCAGGTTGTCCGATTTATTTCCACATTCTCATATGAAAAAATTGTTAGACGTCGACACCGAACATGTTAGAAGTTTATTGTCCGTTTTAAAAATACACCATAGGATGGCCAGGAGCCTAGACTTCCTAGGCACCGCACTCAAAGTAATTGCGGGCACACCTGATGCTACCGATTTTGATATGTTAAAAATTTCCGAAGCACGCCTAATTGATTCAAATAACCGACAGGCTGTAATAAATACACAGACACAGAATAAAATTAATGAACTAACAGAGGCCGTTAATAAAATTATCAAGGCCAAACAAAATAATATAGTTGACACTTCTCACCTGTACGAGGTACTTCTAGCCAGAAATAGAATACTAATAACCGAGATTCAAAATGTTATGCTTACAATCACGCTTGCAAAGGCCAACATAGTAAACCCAGCAATTTTTAACCATAATGATTTGAAGTCTGTATTTGTTGATCACCCCACGGAAGTCCCTATCATTAGCTTACTAGAAGTATCTAACATTAGAGTCCTTCAGTCCGACAGTATAATCCATGTGCTAATCGCATACCCTAAGATTAAAATTACTTGTAAAAAGGTCACAATCTTCCCCGTATCACATCGACATACCATCCTGCAATTGAAGGAGAATACAGTAGCCGAATGCATTAGCGGCGTCTTAGCGGTCACCGAGTGCGTACCAACAACTTACGCATCATTTTGCAAACTTGCGGCCCATGACACTTGCGCTCGAGGCCTACATGCGGGGAGTACCGCACTATGCGAGACACAAGCCAGCCATCTAAACCCCATCACGTTAGTGGACGATGGAGTAATGATAATTAACGAGTGCCCAGCTAAAGTCAGCACTGACGACGGCCCTGAAATAGCCACCAACGGCTCGCATCTCATCACTTTTGAGCGAGTGGCTTTCATCAATGGCACCAAATACTCAAACCAACGTGAAGCCGTAAGAAAGACTCCGGGCATGGCGGCATCCCCGTTACTCAACATCATCGGCCACGACCCCACGTTAAGCATGCCACTTCTCCAGAGGATCAACAACCAAAACTTGGAAGTCATCCAAGGGCTCAAGGAGGAGGTGAAATCGGCGGGAACTACTGACATCTGGTTCGCGGTCGGCGTGGGAGCCAGTCTTCTCATCAGCTGCTCCTTCCTACTCATCATGATGCTGAGGAGGAGACGAGACGCGCGGGAAATCCAACAAGTCGTCGATAAATTCCAAATGATCGAGGACGATCATATTTCTAAGGGGAGAGTTGTTAACACTCTTAAGGAATAATTATAAGTCGGTATGTTAATACTGTTAATGAATAATTATAAGTTGGTATATTAACACTGTTAAGGAGTAATGATAAGTCGGTACACATCTTGGGTGATTATTGGATCACCCTAATGTTTAATTGTAAAATCAGCATAAACATCTTTAGGGGCCGAGCCTGATTCTTATTGGTGCACGGTATGGTGAGTTATGTTGATTTTGCTAGTGTCAGCACTTTGGCTGCACGAGCGGTCGGCTTGCCGGCCGCGCTTAGCTTACAAAAATTCCTTTGTCTTGAGTTTTATTTGAGAAACCGAATAAAGAGCACAAGCTCGTATTCAGAATAACTCCGGCAACTGCCGTTAAATATCTTATTATTATCAATCCTGTCTGAGTCTCTAGGCCAGCGGGAGCAGAAGGGCAGTCACCCTTCCACCGTAATCGCCATATCTCATCGATTGACGATACTGGCCAACCGGCCACCTAAACAGTGACAGCTGCGAGGGAATCCAAAGGAGGTTTAATACATATCTTTGGACTTCGCGGGAGAAAAAATATAATTTATATAATAATGAATCGCCAAATGTGTTGGTATGCGCGTAACTCAATAACGCATGGACCAATTTGGCCCATTTTTTTTTAATGCTCGTTGAAGTCCAAGGATGGTTCTTACGGCGAGAAAAAATCTAATAATTGCCGGGAAACCCCTAAAAAGGCCCATTTCTTTTTCACATATAAAAGTTTTCTAACTAAAACGTAGAATGTATTGTATAAAGTTAATATCAAATTACAAGCACTCACTGTTATCTAAGAAATGTAGGTATGTTCCTAACGTCAAAAAGTAAATTTGCACTTTCTTACCGCTATACAAAGTTCAAATTCAATCATATCTATCAAAACAGTGTGCGTTGAGCACAGAATACGTCGTTGGAGGATTTCATGTCGCGTTCCAAAACTAAAATAACGTGATCGCGGACCCGACCATATTGAGTAGTCACAAAATATAATAATAACCAATTTCAAAATTCAAGAACAAATTACAGGCGAATCGAGGATATATAAATCAGTTGATTTGGCAACTAACCAAGACGATGTAGTTAACTATCCACCGAAATTTTTAAACTCGCTGGATTTGCCAGGATTGCCACCTCACAGTCTTCAATTAAAGGTTGGATCGGTAATTATAATATTGCGAAATATAAACCAACCGCGCCTTTGCAACGGCACACGGTTAGCGATAAAAAAACAATCATTAAGTAAGCAATCATTAAGTGTTTGTGGTATTCATTTGGAAAACCCATGTTTCTCACATGGTCAATTGTAAGTGGCCTGTTCCCGTATTGGAAAACTATCAGATTTGTTTGTCCTTGCGCCAGGTAATCAAACAAAACACATCCTTTATCACAAAGCACTACAATGAAAACAAAACTGATTTTTGTCTGTTAATAATTATTATTTACATGATTAAAATTACTTATTTTTAAATGCTTAAAGTGTTTTATTTAATTATTTTTAATTCCCACCGAATTATTACCAGGGTGACGGTTCTGTTCAGGATAATTTTTTACAAAGATATAAAAAAGGTATGTCATTTTTTGACAGGACGATGTCCGTCGGGTCAACTAGTATATATACATATATATGTATTAGAGCACGAGTCATTCGCAAATAAACTCTCAAGCTAATCAGATCGTTTTGTCTCTCAATCATTTCCTTGAGCGGGTAACGGTTTTCCCTTTAATACTTTCGATATTAATTTATTTGTATTAATTTATTAAATAGTATTAATTAGTATTAATTTATTAATCAATAACAATATATATATATTCTTTTTAATTCAATAAATATTTAATGTTTTTGTTCGAAAAGAAAAGAAGAGAAAACTATTTAAATTGAAAATCAAGTCACGCAGTATCAATATTAATAGCGGGCGCAAGCAACGCCAAAAAAGTGTATACCCCACGAATACAGGGTAGCGCTTCACTTGGCGGTCCGCCAATCAGCGGTCCACTAATCAAAGCGCGCCAAACGAAGAGGGCCCAACAACAACAACACCTGCACCGGTGCACCAGCAAAGGCAAAGACAAAAAGTTCACCGCTGCAGCTGCAGGTATATAAGACTTTATGTATTGGTGCGCAAGCTTGGATTAACTTCACAGCTATTAAAGCGAGATTCAGCGAGGGAGAGTGGGAAGGCGGCGACAGTGATTGCAATATTACGATACAAATGAATAAAATAAATGAATGTTGCGTGCAAGAGCGGTTCAATTTTATTATGTGTATGTCGGAGAAGGCTCATTTCTTTCCATCTTTTACGCACAACATTAACTGACTTCGCCACACGCCTTCTAAGCTAATTCACAATTCCGGCAAATCATACTACCATCTCTTTTCTACGCCCCTACGAACAGGCCTTACTCAGCAGCAGAGTAAGAGCAGAGATCTCTTCTTCTGAATCGCTGTGCGTTCTAAGAACCGTGTCACAACTCAAAAATGTACATGCCTGAACAATGGTCAAACTAACCATTCTTTGCCACACATATACAGTGGGACAATTTACCATTCTACGTCACGGCCTTCCTGACTAATCACACGTCCTCGTGTGTTAGATCTAGGACAAGATATTTCCAGTTATCGTCAGATCTTATTTTCTTTTTACTTCATTAACTTTTATTCATATAATGTTTAAACTTCTATACAAAACAATCAAATTGGTTTCACAATACCATCACATAAACTTTTTAATAACATTTTCCTTTAAATCAAACTTAACAATTCTTCTTTTCTGTAATTTCATTATGACATGTAGTTAATCTTACTGATCCCCGCCATAACAATGCCATCTGTTATGGTGCGGTCTCTATATCTCCTCTTGGGATTCTAATCCATCATTAATTTCTTTACTTATTCCTCTATTGGGCAATGCCCTCAAAAACTCATGTGCTTACTCATGTGCTACCTTTTGCTTGTTAAAGACTTTAAAACATATCTATCGCCATCTAGTTGTTCGATTATTTCGAACGGACCTTTAAATTTCGGATCAAGCTTAGTTTGTTTTTATTATCTTTGCTTTATTCTTATCATATCTAAGTTTATCATAACGAGCATTAGCTTCCATGTTTTCCTTGGCTTGTTTTCTTACAGACTCTCTATCAATTAAATTATCCTCTTCATCACCTATTGGTAGCAAACAGAGAGGTCTAGATTCTTTACCAATTAGCATTTCTAATGGACTGAACTTTGAGACTCTATTAGCGGGTCAATTCATTGCCAACTGTACTTTGGTAAGCGCACGACCTCTGACTGGTTTCGACTGCAGTCAACATACTCTTGAGTGTGCTCATTACACGCTCTACCTAGCCGTTTGCCCTACTCGCGCCTGTAGCAATTAAGTGCAACTCAATCTTTTGGGAGGAACAAAATTCACGGAATCCCGAGCTTGCAAAATTACGACCCTGATCCGCTATAATGCGGGTAGGCACACCAGTATCAATATTTAAGGTGTGATGAAAGTAAACAAAGACCACCAAGACAATTACGTATTCCTTTAGGTCATTTTTTCCACTCATCTTTCCTGTTATGTCTATATGCACTATGTGCCACGGGATGTCTACCTTAGGTATCGAATGTAATTCAGATTGAATTTTTCCAACTGGTGGCTTAGCTAATTTGCAAGTAATGCAATTTTCAACAAATCTACGAACGTACTTTGACATGTTCTCAAACCAATAAAATCCATAGACTTTCTCCAATGTTTTCTCCCAACCTAGATGCATGATGAATTCATGAACGTGATTAATCACTGTCCATCTGAATGCTCTAGGGATTACAGGCAAACATTTAGTCCTACCACTTTGTTGTATCTTTCTATATAAAACTCCTTTCCTTAATTCATAGGTTTTTAATAAATGTTCTGGCAGTCCGTCATTTTTTAACTTAGCTAATATATCTGCTACCTCAGAATCACGTTATTGCTCAGAAATCAACCAGTTGTCAGTTACCTCGGTCAAATTAATGCGTCTTTCTGTGATTTTACTCTGATAGTTATTTTTATTGGGCGCTGGATTCGCTGATAAACAATCTACATGCGCCATACGATCCCCCTTTCTATATTCTATGTCAAAGTCAAACGACTGTAAAAATGCCCACCACCTATGTACCCTCGGCGTTAAGTCTATCTTTGTACGACTAGCCTTTAAGGAATTACAATCCGTATATACGACAATTTTACGTCCCTGTAAGTAGTGGCGGAACTGTTTGATACCATTGACTACTGCTAGAGTTTCCAACTCGTACGAATGATATTTTGACTCAGCAGGGGATGTGCATTTACTATAATATTCTACCACATGGGGTTTGTTATCAATTTTATGCAACAGTATAGCACCATAGCCAATCGAACTTGCATCGGCGTGCAATTCTATTGCATATTTCGGGTCGAATATAGTCAACATAGGTGCCTGCGTCAATAATGTTATGATTTGAGTCCTTATTTGCTCATGTTGCTGTTGCCAAACAAAATCAACATTTTTCTTTGACGTGAGTTGATACAAAGGCTTAGGCGTTTCCGAGAATTTAGGAACGAACTGTCTAAAATACGAAGCCAATCCTATGAATTGTCGTAATTGCGACACAGATTGGGGAGGCGGTAAATCGAACAATGCTTTTACTTTTCGTGCGTTTGGCCTAATTTCTCCGTTAATTATCTCAAAACCTAGGTACTCTATGCGAATTTTAAGAAAGGAGCACTTAGTTATATTAAATGAAAACCCCGCCTTACTCAATATTTTTAATACAATACGCAACCGTTCTAAAGCTTCTTCTTTAGTTTCGGCTGTAACTAACACGTCGTCAATATAAACGACTGCGCACAAGTGAGCTAGTGATCCCAACGCTTTTAATATTGCCCTCTGGAAAACAGAAGGTGCATTTATTTTTTTAGCCAAAAGGCATGGTCAAAAACTCGTACTGACCCTCTGGAGTCACAAATGCGGTTCGTTCAATGGAATTTTCGTGTACTGGAATTTGGTAAAAACCACTAGCCATATCTAAGCACGAGAAATATTTTGCACCTCGAAGCCGGGCGATCTGGTCTGCGATAAGGGGCAAGGGATACCTATCAGCAATAGTATTATCGATTAACATCCTATAGATCAATGCCATTTTTCTTTTTTACTAACATCATTGGGCTGGCGAAAGGTGAGCAACTTGGACGGATAATATTAGCTTGTAACAACTCATCGATTTTACAACGCACCAAATTTGTTCGTCGTTGCACTGTCTTTTGTAGATCTATTAACTTAATCCCCAACAGCCCTTTCGTGACTCTCGTTTTTGGTATTCCGGTAATAAACCAATCAGTGTAGCTTTTCAGGATAGTTGTTAGGACATTTTAATCGGAATCAACTAATTCTGTATCAGAACTTATAGTATCATCATAATTAGTTGAAGTCACCACATTTATCATTTCTATATTATAAATTTGAAATTTATCAGCATCTATCATTACGCCAAAGCCTTGGGTAAAAATTTCCCGACCAACTAACACTTCATATTTCAAATACTTGTCTAAAATTACATGTAACAAAATCTCAAAGCAGTATTGTTCAATATTTATATTACATAAAACTTGTTGTTACTTATGCCATTGAGTTTTACAACATTATTAACTCATTTCCCCTTAAATTTATGGGCGACACTTTCATAGACCAACGAGCATTCTGCACCGGAATCAAAACAAAACGGAACAGACTCACCGGATGCCTTTGTCGTTCCAGAGGGTGGAGCTACCGTGCAGATATCCACACGCTTCTCAGAAATTCTTTCGTTTCCACCAGATCGGCCTTTAGGACATGCGGATGCATAGTGCCCATTTTCGTCGCGTTTGAAGCATTTGACACCAAATCGATCCTTCATACCCATCGTATTGGTGCTGTTGTAGGTTTTGGATTTACTTTGGCCCTGCAAACGTGCCCGACATTCGGCATATTTATGTCCAGCGTTTCCGCAGTAATTACATTTCACCAGGGATGGAGACTTGAACTTTTTGCGATCCGAGCCAATTGCATCGTCTTCCATGCTACGCTTCACGAAGAAGTGTGCCTGCAGCTGTTGTTGTAGTTCATTGCGAGTTTTTACATTGGTGGTAAAAATCCAGCGGGCCAATTTGCTGTCAATTTGAGCCATGTGAGCCAAGGTTACAGACACAGCTATTTCCTCTAACTCCTTGGCTTTCCATTTAGCCATAAGCATCGTGACAAACCAGCTGCCGTATTTAGCAAAGCCTTCTTCTGGTTTCGGTCGACCATTCAATACGTTGAGGACCATACCAACGGCAGTCTCAATTCCAACAAAACGCTGATGAAAAGTTCCCGGAACTGCGCCCTGTTTG
>JAWNOB010000080.1:600000-1073179 GCA_035046265.1 Drosophila bunnanda | reverse complement strand
GCAGCGAGGGTGCGCGGGGTTGGTGCACAGCCAACAATAAACAGTGGCTTGCCGCGAAGTAATTTTGCGGTCATTTGGACAATCCGTGACACAACAGGTTGATATTATTTTGAATTATTGAATAAATTCGTTATAAGGCAATTAAATTGTGTGGCGAAGGAAGAAAAGATAAATAAGGTTTTAAGCTTTTACCTAAGCTCTCGAAATTATGAGTTTGTGAGATTGTTCGCGGTATGCAGATCACTTGCAGCAACAACAACACTGAAACCGATGCGGCGTTCAGCGGTAAACGCACAGCACAAGAAAACAAAAGCAAAAGGCGTGTAGAAAAATACTAATTTTCGCCGAGTTTGTTTTCGGAGATTATTACAGTCACTGTCTTTATATATGATAATCAAGATGTTTAGGGTAAATAAAGATCAACGAAACACTGATCACTTGCCAAAAATTTGGGCTTGGTAGAATAAATATTGACGGTGAAAACTTTGAGCGAAGGTAGAGCAAAGGAAAAACACGTCCGACTCTTAGGCGAGCCAACGAAGGTAACTTCAATACACGTGCTTCTGAATTACTTTGACAATCTTATTAAATATTCAGTCGGTGACAGAGTTTTTTCGAAAACAATACTCTTGTGTTTACATTTTCTTATAAAGCTGAACACATAAGCGAACGCTTTAATCAAAAATCCCTTGATGACATCTAGCAAATCGGAAGTTTGCACAACAGCAGTCAGACCGACTACAGTCTTTCTTGCTTCCTGACGCAAGACTTCCTCATACAGCTCGAAATGCGCATTTTTGGGCCAGTTCTCTTCTTCGTCCTTCAGAAACGGTGGTCCGGTGAACCCGATTCACTGTACAATTTCGTCGACGTCACAACCTCTAGAAACCATATCTGCTGGGTTCTGCTTTGTTGGAACATGCGCCCTGTATCTTCTCCTGGATGTGATCGGATCCAATGGAGAGTAACTTCCGAAACCGACCAGTATACTGTAACGAAAACCGCCAGATCCAAAGAGCCTGCCATATTTCAGGCAGGACGCCTGGTCTTTCTAAGCGCCCCTTTTTCCCTATCTTCTTCTAAAAAGTTCCGCTCGGATTTCCGTAGTGAACTCGGCCGTGGCGCGATCACCGCCGAAATTCGTTACATTGGTGCCAGGTGTGGGGTCACTAGGGTTTGAACCCTGACCTACGAAAATGCCTAAGAATTGCGCTCGCCACCATCGTCAAGCCTCGCCCGATGGTCGTAACGCCGGAGAATAGAGGGATGAAGTCGCAGCGCTGGACGCCGTGGACCGAGCCATTGACCGTTCGTTCCGGCGGATGGAGCAAAAAGTGGAAGCTATGGATCAGTCGCTCCACCTTAAGCTGGAGCAGAAGTTCGAGCAGATGTGGGAGCGCCGTCGCGACAGCATGCCGCCAGCAGGGAGCGAGCGACATTCCGCAAGCACCCGGCGCGTGTCTGAGGCATCGAACGCGGACTCCGGACAGGTGCTGCAGGTGTTTTACCGGAGGATGGACACCGGGCCAGGACCAGTGCCAACTTCTGCGCCGCCGCCGGTCTGCGACCTAACCTCACATTGAGGAATACTGGAGGACGCAGAGCTACCTCCCACCTTCGACAGCACCCGCCCCTGGCCGGAATTTCCGCGCCTTCTGGATGGCATGGCCGAGGAATACCTCTGGTCCGAAAGGAAGAATTGCAGAAAACTGTATACGAGCCTGCGGGGGCGGGCCCAGCGTTTTCACGCCACCCTCCCCGAAGCCACGCTTCGCTCGTATGACGCCCTAACCGCCGCTATGCGCGACTATTTCACTATCAGCAAGCATGCCGGCTATCACGCCTTCCATAATGGGATGCCGACCCCGAAAGTCCTTCGAGGACTTCGTGATGGAGCTGGAACGTTTGGGCAGATGCGTCCTAGGCGAGTTACCGCCCGTGACTTACAACAGAATCATAGTGCAGCGCTTCATCGACGGGATCCGGGAGACCGGATACCAGGTCCCCCTCATCAGCAGCAGTCCGCGATCGCTGACAGAGGCCCTCGACATGGCGTGCCGCATCGAATCCCAATGTCGACGACGCCCTACGGCCGCTGTGATGACGGTCACCGCCGTGCCTGCAGCCGACGGCATCGGAGCATCCAGAAGAGGAAACCGAGGCTTGCGCGGAAACGACATGGTTCCTCCGGGAGTCCCGTGTCGTCCTCGGGAAACTAACTGCCGTCAACTTCTCGGGGCGGAGGTTGACGGCCAACCCCGAAAGCCCCAGCGAGTATATGTCATCGCGCAGCCGACGCGCAAGCAAGCTGGCGCCCGCCAGCTCCTCCTACAGTAGTCGAAGGCGGCCTGGCCCCTTGCTCCCGTCGCACCCGCTCGAAGGGAGGGGCGCCCCGTCTGTGGACATAGAGATTGCCGCAACTCCGAATGCCCCGCCGCACCTCGACGCGATCGAATGCCCCTCCGGAGACCCGCCACAATCCCCTCTAGGTACAGGAAAGCAACGGACAACTTGGAACCCTAACGCTGAACGTCAGGGGACACCGCCTGCGCCCAGTCACGCTACATATACCTGTTGGCGGACCATTTGCTTGATCTTTTTACAGAAGCATCCAGTACGCCTGATCGTCGACACCGGTGCCGCTGTCTCGCTACTAAATGATTGCGTTTTGCCAGAACGACTGCTTAATGAACCGTGCCGAGTGACTCTACAGGGACCCTCGGCCGAACAATTCGTGGCCACCGCTCGACTCAACGCCAGACTGGAAATTGCCGGAAGGCCGGTCCCCCACGAGTTCTTGTTGGTGGAGGGCAACACTCCTAGTCTCTGGGGTATGGACTTCCTGTTGCACCAAGAGGCCACCGTGGATATGAAGGATTTGCAGTTACGGCTTCCATAGGGATCTCTGCCGTTATATGCTTCCAATACACAGCATCGAAATTTTCTTTATTCGATTGCACCCACCAGTATCCCGCCACATAGACACACCCACATAACCGTTCGGTGCCGGTCGGAAAAATTACTTCCCTCGGGTATTTGCCCGAAGTGACGGCGACTCGGGGCATACCGATTTAACCTGTCATGTTATAGGCACGAATCAATCTCGGCCTATTAAACAACCAGTGCGTCGGCTAGCGATGGCTATGCTCAAGTTTGGCGCAGCGAGGGTGCGCGGGGTTGGTGCACAGCCAACAATAAACAGTGGCTTGCCGCGAAGTAATTTTGCGGTCATTTGGACAATCCGTGACACAACAGGTTGATATTATTTTGAATTATTGAATAAATTCGTTATAAGGCAATTAAATTGTGTGGCGAAGGAAGAAAAGATAAATAAGGTTTTAAGCTTTTACCTAAGCTCTCGAAATTATGAGTTTGTGAGATTGTTCGCGGTATGCAGATCACTTGCAGCAACAACAACACTGAAACCGATGCGGCGTTCAGCGGTAAACGCACAGCACAAGAAAACAAAAGCAAAAGGCGTGTAGAAAAATACTAATTTTCGCCGAGTTTGTTTTCGGAGATTATTACAGTCACTGTCTTTATATATGATAATCAAGATGTTTAGGGTAAATAAAGATCAACGAAACACTGATCACTTGCCAAAAATTTGGGCTTGGTAGAATAAATATTGACGGTGAAAACTTTGAGCGAAGGTAGAGCAAAGGAAAAACACGTCCGACTCTTAGGCGAGCCAACGAAGGTAACTTCAATACACGTGCTTCTGAATTACTTTGACAATCTTATTAAATATTCAGTCGGTGACAGAGTTTTTTCGAAAACAATACTCTTGTGTTTACATTTTCTTATAAAGCTGAACACATAAGCGAACGCTTTAATCAAAAATCCCTTGATGACATCTAGCAAATCGGAAGTTTGCACAACAGCAGTCAGACCGACTACAGTCTTTCTTGCTTCCTGACGCAAGACTTCCTCATACAGCTCGAAATGCGCATTTTTGGGCCAGTTCTCTTCTTCGTCCTTCAGAAACGGTGGTCCGGTGAACCCGATTCACTGTACAATTTCGTCGACGTCACAACCTCTAGAAACCATATCTGCTGGGTTCTGCTTTGTTGGAACATGCGCCCTGTATCTTCTCCTGGATGTGATCGGATCCAATGGAGAGTAACTTCCGAAACCGACCAGTATACTGTAACGAAAACCGCCAGATCCAAAGAGCCTGCCATATTTCAGGCAGGACGCCTGGTCTTTCTAAGCGCCCCTTTTTCCCTATCTTCTTCTAAAAAGTTCCGCTTGGATTTCCGTAGTGAACTCGGCCGTGGCGCGATCACCGCCGAAATTCGTTACATTGGTGCCAGGTGTGGGGTCACTAGGGTTTGAACCCTGACCTACGAAAATGCCTAAGAATTGCGCTCGCCACCATCGTCAAGCCTCGCCCGATGGTCGTAACGCCGGAGAATAGAGGGATGAAGTCGCAGCGCTGGACGCCGTGGACCGAGCCATTAACCGTTCGTTCCGGCGGATGGAGCAAAAAGTGGAAGCTATGGATCAGTCGCTCCACCTTAAGCTGGAGCAGAAGTTCGAGCAGATGTGGGAGCGCCGTCGCGACAGCATGCCGCCAGCAGGGAGCGAGCGACATTCCGCAAGCACCCGGCGCGTGTCTGAGGCATCGAACGCGGACTCCGGACAGGTGCTGCAGGTGTTTTACCGGAGGATGGACACCGGGCCAGGACCAGTGCCAACTTCTGCGCCGCCGCCGGTCTGCGACCTAACCTCACATTGAGGAATACTGGAGGACGCAGAGCTACCTCCCACCTTCGACAGCACCCGCCCCTGGCCGGAATTTCCGCGCCTTCTGGATGGCATGGCCGAGGAATACCTCTGGTCCGAAAGGAAGAATTGCAGAAAACTGTATACGAGCCTGCGGGGGCGGGCCCAGCGTTTTCACGCCACCCTCCCCGAAGCCACGCTTCGCTCGTATGACGCCCTAACCGCCGCTATGCGCGACTATTTCACTATCAGCAAGCATGCCGGCTATCACGCCTTCCATAATGGGATGCCGACCCCGAAAGTCCTTCGAGGACTTCGTGATGGAGCTGGAACGTTTGGGCAGATGCGTCCTAGGCGAGTTACCGCCCGTGACTTACAACAGAATCATAGTGCAGCGCTTCATCGACGGGATCCGGGAGACCGGATACCAGGTCCCCCTCATCAGCAGCAGTCCGCGATCGCTGACAGAGGCCCTCGACATGGCGTGCCGCATCGAATCCCAATGTCGACGACGCCCTACGGCCGCTGTGATGACGGTCACCGCCGTGCCTGCAGCCGACGGCATCGGAGCATCCAGAAGAGGAAACCGAGGCTTGCGCGGAAACGACATGGTTCCTCCGGGAGTCCCGTGTCGTCCTCGGGAAACTAACTGCCGTCAACTTCTCGGGGCGGAGGTTGACGGCCAACCCCGAAAGCCCCAGCGAGTATATGCTCCCTACGTCTCCATTTAGGAGGTGTGTACCTTCGTTCACAGGATACTGAAACGGATCCCTACCTCCTCGGCACTTCGCCGCCTGTCATCGCGCAGCCGACGCGCAAGCAAGCTGGCGCCCGCCAGCTCCTCCTACAGTAGTCGAAGGCGGCCTGGCCCCTTGCTCCCGTCGCACCCGCTCGAAGGGAGGGGCGCCCCGTCTGTGGACATAGAGATTGCCGCAACTCCGAATGCCCCGCCGCACCTCGACGCGATCGAATGCCCCTCCGGAGACCCGCCACAATCCCCTCTAGGTACAGGAAAGCAACGGACAACTTGGAACCCTAACGCTGAACGTCAGGGGACACCGCCTGCGCCCAGTCACGCTACATATACCTGTTGGCGGACCATTTGCTTGATCTTTTTACAGAAGCATCCAGTACGCTTGATCGTCGACACCGGTGCCGCTGTCTCGCTACTAAATGATTGCGTTTTGCCAGAACGACTGCTTAATGAACCGTGCCGAGTGACTCTACAGGGACCCTCGGCCGAACAATTCGTGGCCACCGCTCGACTCAACGCCAGACTGGAAATTGCCGGAAGGCCGGTCCCCCACGAGTTCTTGTTGGTGGAGGGCAACACTCCTAGTCTCTGGGGTATGGACTTCCTGTTGCACCAAGAGGCCACCGTGGATATGAAGGATTTGCAGTTACGGCTTCCATAGGGATCTCTGCCGTTATATGCTTCCAATACACAGCATCGAAATTTTCTTTATTCGATTGCACCCACCAGTATCCCGCCACATAGACACACCCACATAACCGTTCGGTGCCGGTCGGAAAAATTACTTCCCTCGGGTATTTGCCCGAAGTGACGGCGACTCGGGGCATACCGATTTAACCTGTCATGTTATAGGCACGAATCAATCTCGGCCTATTAAACAACCAGTGCGTCGGCTAGCGATGGCTATGCTCAAGTTTGGCGCAGCGAGGGTGCGCGGGGTTGGTGCACAGCCAACAATAAACAGTGGCTTGCCGCGAAGTAATTTTGCGGTCATTTGGACAATCCGTGACACAACAGGTTGATATTATTTTGAATTATTGAATAAATTCGTTATAAGGCAATTAAATTGTGTGGCGAAGGAAGAAAAGATAAATAAGGTTTTAAGCTTTTACCTAAGCTCTCGAAATTATGAGTTTGTGAGATTGTTCGCGGTATGCAGATCACTTGCAGCAACAACAACACTGAAACCGATGCGGCGTTCAGCGGTAAACGCACAGCACAAGAAAACAAAAGCAAAAGGCGTGTAGAAAAATACTAATTTTCGCCGAGTTTGTTTTCGGAGATTATTACAGTCACTGTCTTTATATATGATAATCAAGATGTTTAGGGTAAATAAAGATCAACGAAACACTGATCACTTGCCAAAAATTTGGGCTTGGTAGAATAAATATTGACGGTGAAAACTTTGAGCGAAGGTAGAGCAAAGGAAAAACACGTCCGACTCTTAGGCGAGCCAACGAAGGTAACTTCAATACACGTGCTTCTGAATTACTTTGACAATCTTATTAAATATTCAGTCGGTGACAGAGTTTTTTCGAAAACAATACTCTTGTGTTTACATTTTCTTATAAAGCTGAACACATAAGCGAACGCTTTAATCAAAAATCCCTTGATGACATCTAGCAAATCGGAAGTTTGCACAACAGCAGTCAGACCGACTACAGTCTTTCTTGCTTCCTGACGCAAGACTTCCTCATACAGCTCGAAATGCGCATTTTTGGGCCAGTTCTCTTCTTCGTCCTTCAGAAACGGTGGTCCGGTGAACCCGATTCACTGTACAATTTCGTCGACGTCACAACCTCTAGAAACCATATCTGCTGGGTTCTGCTTTGTTGGAACATGCGCCCTGTATCTTCTCCTGGATGTGATCGGATCCAATGGAGAGTAACTTCCGAAACCGACCAGTATACTGTAACGAAAACCGCCAGATCCAAAGAGCCTGCCATATTTCAGGCAGGACGCCTGGTCTTTCTAAGCGCCCCTTTTTCCCTATCTTCTTCTAAAAAGTTCCGCTTGGATTTCCGTAGTGAACTCGGCCGTGGCGCGATCACCGCCGAAATTCGTTACATTGGTGCCAGGTGTGGGGTCACTAGGGTTTGAACCCTGACCTACGAAAATGCCTAAGAATTGCGCTCGCCACCATCGTCAAGCCTCGCCCGATGGTCGTAACGCCGGAGAATAGAGGGATGAAGTCGCAGCGCTGGACGCCGTGGACCGAGCCATTAACCGTTCGTTCCGGCGGATGGAGCAAAAAGTGGAAGCTATGGATCAGTCGCTCCACCTTAAGCTGGAGCAGAAGTTCGAGCAGATGTGGGAGCGCCGTCGCGACAGCATGCCGCCAGCAGGGAGCGAGCGACATTCCGCAAGCACCCGGCGCGTGTCTGAGGCATCGAACGCGGACTCCGGACAGGTGCTGCAGGTGTTTTACCGGAGGATGGACACCGGGCCAGGACCAGTGCCAACTTCTGCGCCGCCGCCGGTCTGCGACCTAACCTCACATTGAGGAATACTGGAGGACGCAGAGCTACCTCCCACCTTCGACAGCACCCGCCCCTGGCCGGAATTTCCGCGCCTTCTGGATGGCATGGCCGAGGAATACCTCTGGTCCGAAAGGAAGAATTGCAGAAAACTGTATACGAGCCTGCGGGGGCGGGCCCAGCGTTTTCACGCCACCCTCCCCGAAGCCACGCTTCGCTCGTATGACGCCCTAACCGCCGCTATGCGCGACTATTTCACTATCAGCAAGCATGCCGGCTATCACGCCTTCCATAATGGGATGCCGACCCCGAAAGTCCTTCGAGGACTTCGTGATGGAGCTGGAACGTTTGGGCAGATGCGTCCTAGGCGAGTTACCGCCCGTGACTTACAACAGAATCATAGTGCAGCGCTTCATCGACGGGATCCGGGAGACCGGATACCAGGTCCCCCTCATCAGCAGCAGTCCGCGATCGCTGACAGAGGCCCTCGACATGGCGTGCCGCATCGAATCCCAATGTCGACGACGCCCTACGGCCGCTGTGATGACGGTCACCGCCGTGCCTGCAGCCGACGGCATCGGAGCATCCAGAAGAGGAAACCGAGGCTTGCGCGGAAACGACATGGTTCCTCCGGGAGTCCCGTGTCGTCCTCGGGAAACTAACTGCCGTCAACTTCTCGGGGCGGAGGTTGACGGCCAACCCCGAAAGCCCCAGCGAGTATATGCTCCCTACGTCTCCATTTAGGAGGTGTGTACCTTCGTTCACAGGATACTGAAACGGATCCCTACCTCCTCGGCACTTCGCCGCCTGTCATCGCGCAGCCGACGCGCAAGCAAGCTGGCGCCCGCCAGCTCCTCCTACAGTAGTCGAAGGCGGCCTGGCCCCTTGCTCCCGTCGCACCCGCTCGAAGGGAGGGGCGCCCCGTCTGTGGACATAGAGATTGCCGCAACTCCGAATGCCCCGCCGCACCTCGACGCGATCGAATGCCCCTCCGGAGACCCGCCACAATCCCCTCTAGGTACAGGAAAGCAACGGACAACTTGGAACCCTAACGCTGAACGTCAGGGGACACCGCCTGCGCCCAGTCACGCTACATATACCTGTTGGCGGACCATTTGCTTGATCTTTTTACAGAAGCATCCAGTACGCTTGATCGTCGACACCGGTGCCGCTGTCTCGCTACTAAATGATTGCGTTTTGCCAGAACGACTGCTTAATGAACCGTGCCGAGTGACTCTACAGGGACCCTCGGCCGAACAATTCGTGGCCACCGCTCGACTCAACGCCAGACTGGAAATTGCCGGAAGGCCGGTCCCCCACGAGTTCTTGTTGGTGGAGGGCAACACTCCTAGTCTCTGGGGTATGGACTTCCTGTTGCACCAAGAGGCCACCGTGGATATGAAGGATTTGCAGTTACGGCTTCCATAGGGATCTCTGCCGTTATATGCTTCCAATACACAGCATCGAAATTTTCTTTATTCGATTGCACCCACCAGTATCCCGCCACATAGACACACCCACATAACCGTTCGGTGCCGGTCGGAAAAATTACTTCCCTCGGGTATTTGCCCGAAGTGACGGCGACTCGGGGCATACCGATTTAACCTGTCATGTTATAGGCACGAATCAATCTCGGCCTATTAAACAACCAGTGCGTCGGCTAGCGATGGCTATGCTCAAGTTTGGCGCAGCGAGGGTGCGCGGGGTTGGTGCACAGCCAACAATAAACAGTGGCTTGCCGCGAAGTAATTTTGCGGTCATTTGGACAATCCGTGACACAACAGGTTGATATTATTTTGAATTATTGAATAAATTCGTTATAAGGCAATTAAATTGTGTGGCGAAGGAAGAAAAGATAAATAAGGTTTTAAGCTTTTACCTAAGCTCTCGAAATTATGAGTTTGTGAGATTGTTCGCGGTATGCAGATCACTTGCAGCAACAACAACACTGAAACCGATGCGGCGTTCAGCGGTAAACGCACAGCACAAGAAAACAAAAGCAAAAGGCGTGTAGAAAAATACTAATTTTCGCCGAGTTTGTTTTCGGAGATTATTACAGTCACTGTCTTTATATATGATAATCAAGATGTTTAGGGTAAATAAAGATCAACGAAACACTGATCACTTGCCAAAAATTTGGGCTTGGTAGAATAAATATTGACGGTGAAAACTTTGAGCGAAGGTAGAGCAAAGGAAAAACACGTCCGACTCTTAGGCGAGCCAACGAAGGTAACTTCAATACACGTGCTTCTGAATTACTTTGACAATCTTATTAAATATTCAGTCGGTGACAGAGTTTTTTCGAAAACAATACTCTTGTGTTTACATTTTCTTATAAAGCTGAACACATAAGCGAACGCTTTAATCAAAAATCCCTTGATGACATCTAGCAAATCGGAAGTTTGCACAACAGCAGTCAGACCGACTACAGTCTTTCTTGCTTCCTGACGCAAGACTTCCTCATACAGCTCGAAATGCGCATTTTTGGGCCAGTTCTCTTCTTCGTCCTTCAGAAACGGTGGTCCGGTGAACCCGATTCACTGTACAATTTCGTCGACGTCACAACCTCTAGAAACCATATCTGCTGGGTTCTGCTTTGTTGGAACATGGGCCCTGTATCTTCTCCTGGATGTGATCGGATCCAATGGAGAGTAACTTCCGAAACCGACCAGTATACTGTAACGAAAACCGCCAGATCCAAAGAGCCTGCCATATTTCAGGCAGGACGCCTGGTCTTTCTAAGCGCCCCTTTTTCCCTATCTTCTTCTAAAAAGTTCCGCTCGGATTTCCGTAGTGAACTCGGCCGTGGCGCGATCACCGCCGAAATTCGTTACATTGGTGCCAGGTGTGGGGTCACTAGGGTTTGAACCCTGACCTACGAAAATGCCTAAGAATTGCGCTCGCCACCATCGTCAAGCCTCGCCCGATGGTCGTAACGCCGGAGAATAGAGGGATGAAGTCGCAGCGCTGGACGCCGTGGACCGAGCCATTGACCGTTCGTTCCGGCGGATGGAGCAAAAAGTGGAAGCTATGGATCAGTCGCTCCACCTTAAGCTGGAGCAGAAGTTTGAGCAGATGTGGGAGCGCCGTCGCGACAGCATGCCGCCAGCAGGGAGCGAGCGACATTCCGCAAGCACCCGGCGCGTGTCTGAGGCATCGAACGCGGACTCCGGACAGGTGCTGCAGGTGTTTTACCGGAGGATGGACACCGGGCCAGGACCAGTGCCAACTTCTGCGCCGCCGCCGGTCTGCGACCTAACCTCACATTGAGGAATACTGGAGGACGCAGAGCTACCTCCCACCTTCGACAGCACCCGCCCCTGGCCGGAATTTCCGCGCCTTCTGGATGGCATGGCCGAGGAATACCTCTGGTCCGAAAGGAAGAATTGCAGAAAACTGTATACGAGCCTGCGGGGGCGGGCCCAGCGTTTTCACGCCACCCTCCCCGAAGCCACGCTTCGCTCGTATGACGCCCTAACCGCCGCTATGCGCGACTATTTCACTATCAGCAAGCATGCCGGCTATCACGCCTTCCATAATGGGATGCCGACCCCGAAAGTCCTTCGAGGACTTCGTGATGGAGCTGGAACGTTTGGGCAGATGCGTCCTAGGCGAGTTACCGCCCGTGACTTACAACAGAATCATAGTGCAGCGCTTCATCGACGGGATCGGGGAGACCGGATACCAGGTCCCCCTCATCAGCAGCAGTCCGCGATCGCTGACAGAGGCCCTCGACATGGCGTGCCGCATCGAATCCCAATGTCGACGACGCCCTACGGCCGCTGTGATGACGGTCACCGCCGTGCCTGCAGCCGACGGCATCGGAGCATCCAGAAGAGGAAACCGAGGCTTGCGCGGAAACGACATGGTTCCTCCGGGAGTCCCGTGTCGTCCTCGGGAAACTAACTGCCGTCAACTTCTCGGGGCGGAGGTTGACGGCCAACCCCGAAAGCCCCAGCGAGTATATGCTCCCTACGTCTCCATTTAGGAGGTGTGTACCTTCGTTCACAGGATACTGAAACGGATCCCTACCTCCTCGGCACTTCGCCGCCTGTCATCGCGCAGCCGACGCGCAAGCAAGCTGGCGCCCGCCAGCTCCTCCTACAGTAGTCGAAGGCGGCCTGGCCCCTTGCTCCCGTCGCACCCGCTCGAAGGGAGGGGCGCCCCGTCTGTGGACATAGAGATTGCCGCAACTCCGAATGTCCCGCCGCACCTCGACGCGATCGAATGCCCCTCCGGAGACCCGCCACAATCCCCTCTAGGTACAGGAAAGCAACGGACAACTTGGAACCCTAACGCTGAACGTCAGGGGACACCGCCTGCGCCCAGTCACGCTACATATACCTGTTGGCGGACCATTTCCTTGATCTTTTTACAGAAGCATCCAGTACGCCTGATCGTCGACACCGGTGCCGCTGTCTCGCTACTAAATGATTGCGTTTTGCCAGAACGACTGCTTAATGAACCGTGCCGAGTGACTCTACAGGGACCCTCGGCCGAACAATTCGTGGCCACCGCTCGACTCAACGCCAGACTGGAAATTGCCGGAAGGCCGGTCCCCCACGAGTTCTTGTTGGTGGAGGGCAACACTCCTAGTCTCTGGGGTATGGACTTCCTGTTGCACCAAGAGGCCACCGTGGATATGAAGGATTTGCAGTTACGGCTTCCATAGGGATCTCTGCCGTTATATGCTTCCAATACACAGCATCGAAATTTTCTTTATTCGATTGCACCCACCAGTATCCCGCCACATAAACACACCCACATAACCGTTCGGTGCCGGTCGGAAAAATTACTTCCCTCGGGTATTTGCCCGAAGTGACGGCGACTCGGGGCATACCGATTTAACCTGTCATGTTATAGGCACGAATCAATCTCGGCCTATTAAACAACCAGTGCGTCGGCTAGCGATGGCTATGCTCAAGTTTGGCGCAGCGAGGGTGCGCGGGGTTGGTGCACAGCCAACAATAAACAGTGGCTTGCCGCGAAGTAATTTTGCGGTCATTTGGACAATCCGTGACACAACAGGTTGATATTATTTTGAATTATTGAATAAATTCGTTATAAGGCAATTAAATTGTGTGGCGAAGGAAGAAAAGATAAATAAGGTTTTAAGCTTTTACCTAAGCTCTCGAAATTATGAGTTTGTGAGATTGTTCGCGGTATGCAGATCACTTGCAGCAACAACAACACTGAAACCGATGCGGCGTTCAGCGGTAAACGCACAGCACAAGAAAACAAAAGCAAAAGGCGTGTAGAAAAATACTAATTTTCGCCGAGTTTGTTTTCGGAGATTATTACAGTCACTGTCTTTATATATGATAATCAAGATGTTTAGGGTAAATAAAGATCAACGAAACACTGATCACTTGCCAAAAATTTGGGCTTGGTAGAATAAATATTGACGGTGAAAACTTTGAGCGAAGGTAGAGCAAAGGAAAAACACGTCCGACTCTTAGGCGAGCCAACGAAGGTAACTTCAATACACGTGCTTCTGAATTACTTTGACAATCTTATTAAATATTCAGTCGGTGACAGAGTTTTTTCGAAAACAATACTCTTGTGTTTACATTTTCTTATAAAGCTGAACACATAAGCGAACGCTTTAATCAAAAATCCCTTGATGACATCTAGCAAATCGGAAGTTTGCACAACAGCAGTCAGACCGACTACAGTCTTTCTTGCTTCCTGACGCAAGACTTCCTCATACAGCTCGAAATGCGCATTTTTGGGCCAGTTCTCTTCTTCGTCCTTCAGAAACGGTGGTCCGGTGAACCCGATTCACTGTACAATTTCGTCGACGTCACAACCTCTAGAAACCATATCTGCTGGGTTCTGCTTTGTTGGAACATGCGCCCTGTATCTTCTCCTGGATGTGATCGGATCCAATGGAGAGTAACTTCCGAAACCGACCAGTATACTGTAACGAAAACCGCCAGATCCAAAGAGCCTGCCATATTTCAGGCAGGACGCCTGGTCTTTCTAAGCGCCCCTTTTTCCCTATCTTCTTCTAAAAAGTTCGGCTCGGATTTCCGTAGTGAACTCGGCCGTGGCGCGATCACCGCCGAAATTCGTTACATTGGTGCCAGGTGTGGGGTCACTAGGGTTTGAACCCTGACCTACGAAAATGCCTAAGAATTGCGCTCGCCACCATCGTCAAGCCTCGCCCGATGGTCGTAACGCCGGAGAATAGAGGGATGAAGTCGCAGCGCTGGACGCCGTGGACCGAGCCATTGACCGTTCGTTCCGGCGGATGGAGCAAAAAGTGGAAGCTATGGATCAGTCGCTCCACCTTAAGCTGGAGCAGAAGTTTGAGCAGATGTGGGAGCGCCGTCGCGACAGCATGCCGCCAGCAGGGAGCGAGCGACATTCCGCAAGCACCCGGCGCGTGTCTGAGGCATCGAACGCGGACTCCGGACAGGTGCTGCAGGTGTTTTACCGGAGGATGGACACCGGGCCAGGACCAGTGCCAACTTCTGCGCCGCCGCCGGTCTGCGACCTAACCTCACATTGAGGAATACTGGAGGACGCAGAGCTACCTCCCACCTTCGACAGCACCCGCCCCTGGCCGGAATTTCCGCGCCTTCTGGATGGCATGGCCGAGGAATACCTCTGGTCCGAAAGGAAGAATTGCAGAAAACTGTATACGAGCCTGCGGGGGCGGGCCCAGCGTTTTCACGCCACCCTCCCCGAAGCCACGCTTCGCTCGTATGACGCCCTAACCACCGCTATGCGCGACTATTTCACTATCAGCAAGCATGCCGGCTATCACGCCTTCCATAATGGGATGCCGACCCCGAAAGTCCTTCGAGGACTTCGTGATGGAGCTGGAACGTTTGGGCAGATGCGTCCTAGGCGAGTTACCGCCCGTGACTTACAACAGAATCATAGTGCAGCGCTTCATCGACGGGATCCGGGAGACCGGATACCAGGTCCCCCTCATCAGCAGCAGTCCGCGATCGCTGACAGAGGCCCTCGACATGGCGTGCCGCATCGAATCCCAATGTCGACGACGCCCTACGGCCGCTGTGATGACGGTCACCGCCGTGCCTGCAGCCGACGGCATCGGAGCATCCAGAAGAGGAAACCGAGGCTTGCGCGGAAACGACATGGTTCCTCCGGGAGTCCCGTGTCGTCCTCGGGAAACTAACTGCCGTCAACTTCTCGGGGCGGAGGTTGACGGCCAACCCCGAAAGCCCCAGCGAGTATATGCTCCCTACGTCTCCATTTAGGAGGTGTGTACCTTCGTTCACAGGATACTGAAACGGATCCCTACCTCCTCGGCACTTCGCCGCCTGTCATCGCGCAGCCGACGCGCAAGCAAGCTGGCGCCCGCCAGCTCCTCCTACAGTAGTCGAAGGCGGCCTGGCCCCTTGCTCCCGTCGCACCCGCTCGAAGGGAGGGGCGCCCCGTGTGTGGACATAGAGATTGCCGCAACTCCGAATGCCCCGCCGCACCTCGACGCGATCGAATGCCCCTCCGGAGACCCGCCACAATCCCCTCTAGGTACAGGAAAGCAACGGACAACTTGGAACCCTAACGCTGAACGTCAGGGGACACCGCCTGCGCCCAGTCACGCTACATATACCTGTTGGCGGACCATTTGCTTGATCTTTTTACAGAAGCATCCAGTACGCCTGATCGTCGACACCGGTGCCGCTGTCTCGCTACTAAATGATTGCGTTTTGCCAGAACGACTGCTTAATGAACCGTGCCGAGTGACTCTACAGGGACCCTCGGCCGAACAATTCGTGGCCACCGCTCGACTCAACGCCAGACTGGAAATTGCCGGAAGGCCGGTCCCCCACGAGTTCTTGTTGGTGGAGGGCAACACTCCTAGTCTCTGGGGTATGGACTTCCTGTTGCACCAAGAGGCCACCGTGGATATGAAGGATTTGCAGTTACGGCTTCCATAGGGATCTCTGCCGTTATATGCTTCCAATACACAGCATCGAAATTTTCTTTATTCGATTGCACCCACCAGTATCCCGCCACATAGACACACCCACATAACCGTTCGGTGCCGGTCGGAAAAATTACTTCCCTCGGGTATTTGCCCGAAGTGACGGCGACTCGGGGCATACCGATTTAACCTGTCATGTTATAGGCACGAATCAATCTCGGCCTATTAAACAACCAGTGCGTCGGCTAGCGATGGCCAGGAAGAGCGATGTGGAGCTGCTCACGCCGACATGAAGATCAGAGGCGTAATTCGGCCATCCAACACCGTCTTCGATAAATTGCAGAGCGTAGGACTGCATCTGAGTCCCCGCAAGTGCGATTTCTTCCAAACCAAAGGTAATTATCTGGGTCACATTGTAAGCCGCGAGGGCTTAAGGGCGTGTCCAGAAAAGGTTCGAAAGGTCGTCGAGTGGCCACCACCTCGGAACAAAAAGGAAGTACGCTCCTTTGTGGGGCTATGTTCGTACTGCCGCAAGTTTATTCCCGTCTTCGCCACGATCGCACGACCTCTGCACGACCTAACGGAAGCTAAGCGCCCCTTCACATGGTCAGCAGCTGCTCACGGTGCCTTCGATACGATCAAAGTCAAGCTGATCACGCCCCCGATGCTAACGTTTCCCGCTTTCTATGGGATATTCATCGTTGACGCCGACGCATCAAATCATGGGACGGGGGCGGTGCTCGGTCAACAGCAAGACGGCCAGGAACGCGTACTGGAATATTACAGCAAGTCCTTTAGTGCTGCGGAGCGCAACTACTGCCGGCCCCGCTTGAAGCGACTGGATTCTCCCCGTTGCTACAAACGTTGGGACGTGAATTCCGACTACCCAGCGGATTGCTGTACGGGCGACCGTCACCTAGTCCGGAAAGTTATCCGGCATTCGTAGACCGTGGACCGGCCACCGTCATCCGTCGACACTCTGACCGCCTACCGGGGAAAGGTGCCACCTGGACCGTTCATATCGACCGCCTGTCACAATATCGGGACCCAAATCCCTAATTACTCGGCCGGGGGGCTCGAGTCTGAGAGGTGGGTAATGTAACGAAAACCGCCAGATCCAAAGAGCCCACGATATTTCAGGCGGTTGGAAACCCGAAGAATTCCCTTATAAGCGCGATTATGAGAGCTTTTGACAGCCAGAACGCCTGGTCTCTCTAAGCGCTCCTTTTTCCCTATCTTCTTCTTATGAACTTTTCCGGAAAAGCACACGCTGCGGATCAGTGACAAATAAAAATCAACGAAATATCCATAAAGACGGTCGAGGCCAGTTAGGGATCGGGGCGACGGAGTGGACAAGACCGGTTTCTAGGCAGCCACACCTATTAAAAAGTTTCGCTCGGATTTCCGTAGTGAACTCGGCCATGGCCCGATCACGGCCGAAATTCGTTACAATCCTATTCGATCGATAGGGACCTTTATTAAGCGTTTCATTCTCTGGCAGAGATCTGCGAGAAGGTGACCGTCGCCTAATTCAAGCCTTGGGAGCGTTTTGGTCTTAAGCGGCGCTACTTTCGACTTTAAAGTTAACAACGACAATTTATAACCTTCAGTAGAATTGCTACAAATGTAGATTCAAGCCCCATAAGCTCTCATGAATGCGTCGGCAAAGGCATGTAACTACACCGGTGACATCGGATCGGTATGCACAAATGCAGCGAAATCAACTTATCCTAGTCTAACTTATTAAGCCAAAGTTCCTACAATAGGATCATTCCTTTAATTACAATGGGGCTTAATAAGCCGAGGGGGTCAAACAGCTTGGATGTTACCGATCAAATTTTCCATTTTGTCGCTCGGAGACCCATGACCGAATCGTCTATCTTAAACTTGAAGGCATCTTCGCTAGGCAACCAAGATATCCCTGAAGCCTTAGTTGACTCTGAGTCCGAGATAGGCATTGACTTAATTGTGCTCTCAGATGAAGTGACCTGTGGTGAGTTTGAAAACCACTTTGTCAATTCAAAACCAGCTGTTTGATGAACTTGAGACCCTTCAGGCTTGATTTTATGTAGCTCCTCTACGCATGCAGCAAAAAAATCGGATCTAATTACGTCGGCAGCTCTAGGGAATGAAAATTTGGCAGATTCACTCAACCCAGTTAAACACCGAATGGCCAGAAAGGTCCACTACCTGGTCCACTACCATGTGTAACGGTGTTGACCTTCTATAATCTCAAGCATTCAGAGGGGTCTCTCTCTCCACACTATAAGTTGAAACTGCCTATTCACTTCATGAACCATCACTTGGCGATACATATTTTTAACATCGGCAGTCAGGTCGTACCTGTGTAGGGCGTACCTGTGTAGCCTGTGTGTAGCCGGAAGCGGAGTAGAGTGGAGTACAACTCTTCTTGGGTTGTCGGTCCCACCATTAAGATGTCATTTAAGGCTACCTAAGACGATGCTTTGCACGATGCATCAAAAACGACGCGCCACTTTGTTGACGTACTCTGGGGCCTCAACACACATTGATGGGGAATGACATAATGTGGAGTGGAAGATATTGTGTTGTCTGTTGGCGACATATGACCTAAGGCGAGATATTCTTCCATGAATTCCAAGTACATGGTCTTCATATCAAGATCTCGAGACAACCTTCTGTCAAGCGACAAAATCCGTCGTTTTGCAACTTCGAAGGAATTGCCCAACCCATTAGGGTCAGATTTAAACGGCAGCCTTACTTCAAACCGACCTGATGGTAATACCTGAGTTGCGCAACGGTACTTTTTTCAGCTTCGGCTTTGTTCATTCTTCAGCCAATAAATGCTGGTATCGGCGATTTAACATTTTCTCACAATCGGACCAAAGTGCCAATTTCTCATAAACGAGCTGTTTCTTCCATTTTTGCTTGGTCACTGGGTCGACTCTATTTCATACCAAATATATCAACATTGCATTCGAAATTTTTGCATCATCTCCTATCGATAGCAGAGAACCGTACCGTAATCGACGAAACAGTGTCGATAAGATTTCTCAAGGGGGATGCGGACTGATGTGATATTTTCGGTAGACTAAATAATGTTAAAATATTATTCATAAAGATGAGGCATTCGCTATCGTAAACCTTATTAAAACTGGTCATCGCCTTTTTACATTTACTCTCGGTGACTTGGTAAGCTTTTATTGTTCCTAAAGCTCTACCATAAAGATGTAAAATTAGATGATTAAATTTTTCGATAACTGACATCTTTATCGACCAATGTTTCGAAGAGACTGATAAGTCAATAAATTCCAAATAATTTCCACTAAACATTGGCATTGCCAAATTCGGAAGTCGCTGCAGCTGATCCAGGAGTTTCGCTATTGGCTGCTTTCTTTATAGCAGATTATAGCGACATTAATTTTGCCTTGGTCACTATGCTGAGTTCTTTCAACTCGCCATGTTCATCGCACTACCTATGTCTTCTATCTGTTCTTAAATTGATTTGCCTTATTAAGTTTTCGGGTTGACATTTTAAATCTTCCTCTAAAATCGGTATCGATCCCTGTTCCATCCGGCGAATGGTTCTGACCCGACTATAGAGCTTGCTTTTTAACTCCACCAGAAGAGATTGTTTGATTGTATCTTGGCTCATCTTGCCTAAATTAATTTAATTAAATAATAAATAAAGCCGAAAGTTATTTATTTTTATATTTTTTAATTAGAACGACGACGAAAATATTAATAATTAATAAAATTTTTCGAATCGAAAAATAAATTTATTTAAAAAATATATATATTCTGTTTAATTTAATAAATAAACAATAAACAATTAATTTGTCTCCAACTCCAGGTTTCAATTTTTTGCACAAATACCTGATTCCTGATATATATGTAAATATATTTATTCCAGCAGCCACTTTTCTTTAAAGGTGGAGATTCCACGTTGATGGGAGCAATTGGGCGCAAGTCAGAGTTCTTCGCGACCGATACGATTATTTTGTTAATTTATTTAGATTAACACAGAAGAGCAAGCACAAATAGAAAACATTACTTTTTTAACTTTTTTGTATATGTCGTAAAATAGTAAATGACTAATGACACGATGTTGCTAATGGGCGAACGGTTTTCAGAACGCACAGCAGATGAGGGAAAGAAACATACTCTGCCGCTGAGTAAGGTCTGTCCGAGGGGCGTAGAAAAGAGATGGCATTATGAGTTGCCAAAATTGTAAAGTAACATAGAATTGTAAAATGGTATGGTATGTGCATGGCGAGTGAGTTGATGTTGCTCCACCGAAACGAAGACAACTTGCTGCGAACATGGAAACAACTGAAACAACTCCGACATATATATGTATATATGTGTCACTGTCACAATTTTGTTGTATTTAATACACTTAATAACTGTACAATCAGCCAACAGCATGGATCTAATCGCCGCTTGGCTGTCTACGACCAGGTTTACCTCCTCTATGGTTAGCTATGGTCTTAATTTAATAAAATATTTATAGTGTTTTTAATTATTCATGTAAATTTAATTGAATTTTAAATTATTTAAACGGGCGGTCACCAGCGGTATTCATGTTGTGGTCTATTCGCGCAATATTTTTGAGAAGATAATTTTAACTGAATATATATTTTTACATGGTGGTATTATATGATCGTATTCTCCATCGTTGAAAGACCTGGTTAGATGATGATAATAAAAACTTTTGGGCGCAATATACTTTAAAAATTGTACTTAACTACTCATAATTATTTTTAAACTTAAATGGTGATTTTAACTTTCGGTGTATTAATATTTGTATTTTTGCTGTCGCAACACTCTCTTTACTGCAAGCCTCTATCAATTATAATCTTAAAAACAAAACAAAATCGGCCGCCGGGCGATATCGCTCCGTTGCTCTGCCTCTGCTGCTTTTGCTGAACCAAGCGCTTCCGTTGCCATGGGCCTGGCGAAAGGTGCTGCTGTGTGACAGGGGCGGGCTTCGGGGCTTTTACTTTAATTTAACCAGCCGGGATCCAATAGCCTGATTTCCTCGATTTATATTTATCCAAATTATGCTTCTTCTGTCCCCTTTCGTTGAGAGCGTTAATCTTTCATATTCCAAACGCAACACTTCAAGAAACTTGGCGTTAGAAAAAACATTTTTTCTTGAAAACTGGAACTACTTTTCGAACCATTGGAACAAATAGGCAATAAAGATAAAAAAAATTAAAAGAGCCCTGGCCTTGGAAACAGTTCTCGACCCCGAGTGAAAGAGACGAGAAAAGTAGAAAAGGGAATCGGCGGGTACGGGTAGTCAGGGTAAGGGCAAATAGGGAACCATTTAGGGCAATTCAAACGACAAATACGTGAACCGCGAACGAAATGCAATTATGCTCCATATTTTTCCATATGTGTGATCCGAATAAAATTAAAGAAAAAATAGAGTCGTGTGGCAAAAGGGGTAACAGCTTCATCGTAATCCGGTAGTTTTTATTCGCAGCAAGCCGAAATACTACCCGATCCGGAAATCGTTGAAAATAGGAGGATCTCAGGAGGGAACCAGACCGGAGAAGCATAAGGCGGCAGGAAAGATAACATGAGTCCGTTCCGAATGGAACGAATGGAAAAAAAAAAACATTTTTTACACAAAAAAAGGAACAACGATAGACCCATTTCGATTCCGGGGACAACCTTGTCGGACCCGGGATATCTTTACGTGCCAACCGGAGCACGAGGTTCCAAATCTAGAAAAGAGAAACAAAAAAACCGACCCGAGACATAGGCGGAATCTACTGCTGAAGTGGAGTGGAACCTATATTTATTTATTCATATTTACATATTTATTTATTTATTTAAATTATGTAGTACATATTTATTATTTATTTCTGTTTATTTATTTATTTAATTTTCATTATTAATCTATTTATTTGATTGTGCCAGTCCTAATTTATTCAACAAAGTTTGTTCATTTTGTCTGTTCTTAAATATTTATTTATTTATTTATTCCTTCCTTAAATGGGGACTTCAAATGCACAAAGTCAAAGCAAGACAATAGAACGACTATGCTAAGCACATAAACAAGTCAAGAACAAATCAAAAATATCGAAATTAAATTAAATTTGACTAAATACAGAAATTTATGACATAGTTCAACATTTTGTGAACAAATATCTAAAATAGAATCACACGTGAACAAAGCAACCAATTACGTTAAGTCAAATAAAAAACTAAAGATGACAGGATGAGCCAATGACCAGTAGTAAGCCAACATGAATGTATGCCAAGGGGAATCCAAAAAAAATGTTGCGGATTCCAGGAAGGGAGGGTGCGATCAGGGGTGTTTCCAGCCTGATTCAGGGAGACAAGAAGGAGTTAGTTTGAGTTGTGCATTTAAATGTTGTTTTGGTTCAAATTTTTTTTACCGTTATCCTCTTCGTTTTGTTGTGGATTCCAGATCAGCTGGAATTATGGTGCGACCTGTGGGCAGACGGGAAAAAATCCCTTCCCGGAGACGATTGGCTAGCCGGCCTTGCCCCATCGAAGAAAAGCAGGTCGTAACATAATGGCGCCCAACGTTTCGTTAAACTAGGAGTGGGGGGCGAAGGTCCTTTAAAAGCCATCCGCACCCATACGCAGGAGACGAAAATAAATAAAAATTTTTCCAGGAGAGGGTGGAAATCTTAGAGGAGTCCAGGATGGAAGGCGATGTGATGGCTTATGTTTTTGGCAATTAAAAGTGGAACATAATTGCTCGCCGCTGGATGTGTTCATTGAATTGTTTCTGTCAGAGACTCAGCTAAGAGCGGAGTTCCTCCAGAAGAGAAGGGATGGCAATAGCGGCGACAGAACGTCAGCTAGGAGGCCCCGATTGGTGCCTGGTGGTAAAGGACGAATCCTCAGCGGGGTGAGTCATTAGAGTCAGGCTCCAGTCGGTTACGGTGCGGATGCGTGTGAGGAAATGGCTGGTCTACGGGTGGCCCATGGGAACACAAGGTTCGCCATAAGATGCACCCGGAACATCCAAAGAACTCAAAAACACATCCGCAGCGTAATTGGACAAGTAGCCCTATCTTTCGAGCATAAGAGAGTGGATCTGACAGAGCTCGCACTTAATATACATTGATCCCGGCGTAGGTGTGATGACACAATAAAAGTAAACGGTTGTTCTCTCCGGTTAGGCGATGGAATGTTTCTCCACCACGTCGCGGAATCCCGAGCGAAATCGCATCCCTGGTGAACGCTGCGGTGGCTCAGGCGTATAAGACGCATCGGGCGACGGCGTCGGGCAACGTCAGCCGGGCCCTTCAGGAGGAGATTCGCGGTGGGTACTTGGAGATGATGGCGATGATCAACGAGGTGGTGCAGCCGTTGAAAGAAACGGCAAGGGCAGTCCGGACCTTGCAGCAGCAGGCAGTCTGGGGGGACGCCAGAGCCGACGGTGGTGAGGGAATGCCAAAGGCGCCTGATGATACCCAGGCGGGCAACAGCAGACAAACAGCGGGCATCACCACCGATTCCAGGCGGCATACGTGTCGCGACCTAGCAGCTGAGAGTGTCTCCGGGGCCCTCAGAAAAGAGACGAGTCCGTTAGATGGGTCCGAATCGAGAAGTGGGAAATATTTTTTGGCGGCGACCCAAACAAACTCGCCGTAGAAGATTTTGTTTTCCGAGTCAAGTACCTGCAACTACAGTCGAGGTGTTCCTGGGACCTGGTGCTGGGTAGCTTCTACCAGCTGATGCGAGGCCATGCCGCCGAGTTCCACACCCGACGAGGGATGACCTCAAAGAGAGTCTGGTGGCCAGATTTCGGAGCAGAGACGGCAAGTTTTAGCAGAGGCGAGCGCTCCAGGACCGACGAGCGACGAGCCGTCTAGGTAACCGACTGCTGACACGGATACCTGAGGTAGAAATGGTCAGAATAGTAAAAAAGGGATTTACCGTCGAGATAGCCAGGTTCGTGTACGACCTTCGGGTCTACAACGCGTAGCAGCTACGCGAGGAGTGCTTGGAGGCCCGCCCGTGGGGGCCCGCTTACAGTGGGCCGTCCAATTTCCAACCAAGCGGACGTCAGGTTGAGGAGGTGGTTGGGCCATGCACCCGATGGCGAAGCGGAAGCGGAGGATCCGTTCGTCGAAGAGGTTTGATTTGTTGGAACTGCGGACGGGTGGACCACGGGTTTCGCGATTGCCCGTCGCCAGAGTGGAAAATTTTCCGTTTCCGTTGAGGGAAGCCGGAGGTGGTCACTCTAAGCTGCCCACTTTGTGCGGGAAACGAGAGGAGACCCGCGCTCGAGTAACAGGCCCAACCGCAACTTAACGTTGCAACAACACCAGCAATAAAATTACCTAATAAGAGTAATATTAAGGCAAATATTTTAAGATATTTACCAGCGGAGGAACGGTACCTCGTGGCGCGAAACCGGATATTTGAGAGTCATCAACTGGATGGGATGCAGAGTGTCAGCCGTAGGCTCTTGAAGGTCAGATCCCGCTTCCGGCAAAGGCGCCAGACCCGACGAGCCGAGGTGGAAGCCGTGCACCGAGGGATGGGAGACGATTCCAGGGTGTTTGCAAAGGTCCTCATTTGGGGAAAGCCAGTTTCCGGGTTGCTTGAAACCGCCGCATCCGTAAATGTCCTCGGAAAAGGGAGCCGAGAGTTGCTGGAGGGCATCGACGTGAAGATGGAGAATTACCTATCCGTAGTGAAGACTGCTGTAGGAGAAGACAGGTCAGTCATCGGGCGAGTGCATGTGCCGGTGCAATTCAAGGGAGTCGAAAAGGTTCTTATACGTGTGCCCGTACTTGGAACAGGCCATGTACCTCGGGACTGAGTTCGGAAGGCGATTCGCTTTGGCACCGAGCATCCCCGGGGGGTGCCAGCACCAAACTCAAAGGGGAGTATTTCGGAAGGTTGGGATGCCAGATCCGTGGCTCGATGGGCTGCTAAGGAGTCCGTAATTGAGGAGTGGTACCTGCAGGAAATGGAAAAAGAACGATTAGAAGCGGTAAAAAGGGAGTTCATAGCCTTTGAGGATGTCGGACTGGGGAAGACATCGAGGTCAGTGAGAGGTCAGTGAGAGTCCGGGAGTAACCGCACGACGGTGGTGTGAAAGCCGAACAAGAATCGGTTCTGCTTAGACGGAAACTCAACCAACGCGGCGCAGAGCCTTTGCCGGCTGATGGACCAGGTGATTCCCGCCTAGTTGAGGTAGAACGTGTTCGTGTACCTGGACGACCAGCTAATCATCGCAACAGACTTCGACATTCGCACATTAAATATCTCAGATTGGTGGCGGAATGTCTGAGGAAGACAAAATTTTGATTCAAAAGCTTTAAAATTCCTGGGGTTCATCATTGGCGGAGGGACGCTTCGAATGGATCCGGAAAGGATCATCGCGATACAGAAGAATCCCGAACCGAGATCAGTGAGGGAACTGCGCAGTTTCTTGGGAACAGCGCAATGGTATCGCCGGTTCATCAGGGACTTCGCAGCCAATGCAACCCCCCTTACCACCGGTTTTGGTTTACGCCGATTTTAAGCGCCCGTTCGTGGTCCAGTGCAAGCGGACGCCTGGCGCAATGGTCCCTCAGTCTGCAGAGTTTCGATTTCCAGCTCTTACACTGGAAATTGGCCGACAATGGCCAATACATTGTCCAGATGCGTGGAAGAGCTGGATGCCGGCGACGCCTTAAGATTCGCCAAAACGGAGTTGTGTACAGAGTTGCAGAGTACAAGGAAATACGAGAAGAGATACGGACAAATCAGGCTCGCCTACCGGATATCCGGATAGAAGGCGACCTCATCTTTAAAAGCCTCGGATTCGGCAGGTTGGAAGACGAAGTCGAGGGGAATCCATGGAAACTGTGAGATCATTGACAGCCGGGATGATCGCGACGGCTCATAAAGATCACGGATGAATGTGCAAGGAGGTGCACGGTCAAAGCGAGGCAAAGCCAGTATTTTTGTGGTCCTGGATCACTTTTGGAAGTTTACGGTGTTGAAGTCGATGAGGGAAGCCACCGCCAAGAACGTCGTCGAGTTCCTGGTACACGAGGTGTTCTACAAGTTCGGAGTACCAGAGGTAATACACTCTGACAATGGCAAACAGTTCACCTTGAAGGCGTTTCAGGACGTGATGGAGGCGTATGGTGTGCAACATATTTGAACGGCAGTGTCCTCGCTAAAGGGTAAACCGGATAGTACTGGCCGCGATTCGGACGTATCTGGAGGGTGATCACCGAGATTGGGACGCATTTCTGCCGGAGATCGAAGTCGAGATCCGTAACTCAATCCAAGAGGTGTCGGGCATGACGCCGTTCTTCGCAATGTTCGGCCAGTAAATGTACCTCCACGGGAGCTGCTATGTAGGTAAGTTGAAGTGGTGAGGCCCATTTGAGCCTCCAATTAAAGGTGGGCTCCGTTTTGATCCACACCCTCTGTTTTTTGTTATGGCTTTGCCTCCTCCTTTAGTACCATCCCGAGTCATTGAGGAAGGCAAGGATGGCTTGTTTCTGGGATAGCAATTCTTATGTGCGCTTTTTGTTAAAGCTAGGCCAGCATAGCTTCGCTCTTTTATATTGGCTCATTCTTGGCCCTTCCCTGTTGGCCTTGTTCTTGTATAGTTCATGGATTGATTGAAGCTGTGACCGGCTGAGCCCTCCCTGGCTAGCTCGTCCGCTTTTTCATTTCCTGGAATGTCGTTATATCCTGGCACCCAGGTTATTCTGATATTGTTGTCCCGCGAAAGTTCATTTAGGGCTTTCTTGCATATTAATGACTCTGAATGCAGTCAAAACGAGCTCGCAGCTAGCTTTCTTGCATATTAACACTAGCTGCGAGCTCGTTTTGACTGCATTCAGAGACTATCAGAGTAAATCCTCACTTTGGTATACTTTAGGGCTTGCTGTATTGAGTCTCGCTGCCTCCAATATAGCAAGTACCTCAGCCTGGAGGACTGTCGCAGATCCTGGGAGACTGAAAACCGTGTCAATACCCAAGCTCTCAGCGAAAACCCGGCCTCTACACAGCAGTTCATCATAGACACATTGGTGTAGAGTGATACCGCATCTTGTTCGGCTATTCTGCCTCCAGTCCACTTTTCCCTCGGTGGGTAAGCGGTTGTGTAGCCCTTTCCGAATCTCGTTTCGGATATTTTGCACAGCGTAGCGCTCCAGTTGCCCCGCAGTTTAAGCGTTGTATCCTTGCTTGCTTGGTTGTGTTGTAGGCTCTAGTGAGTGCCGTCCACCATACCTGAGCCCCGTACGTGAGTATTGGTGTTACTACTGCCGTGTAGAGCCACATTTTGCTTTTGGGTGTAGCCCCCAATTCTTGCCAAACATTTGTGGACAAGAGTAGAATGCTATTCCTGCTTTCCTGACTCTTTCTTCGTTGTTCCTTTTCCATGTGAGCTTTGGGTCCAATATCACGGCTAGATATTTATCCTGCTCTGAAAGTTTAAGTTCAATACCATATATCTAGGGCATTTTATACCTTATGATTTTTGTCCTTTTTGTGAATAGCATTAGTTCCGTCTTCCTTAGATTAATACCTAATCCAAAGGCTCTTGCCCAGATGCTTAAGCATTCCAATGCTCCCGATATCGGGATATGGTCCTGAAACCAGTAGTACGACGTCGTCGGCGTATGCTACTACTTTTACTCCTCCACGATTGAGAACCTTGATTGAGTTGATCGGTATGCGTGTTGGGCATCCGATAGGTGATAACCTTGTCTCTTATATATATGTCCATTAGCCTTTCCAGCGCCTTAAAGATGAAGCTTCCCCAGAGTGCATGCCTCGCGTTTGCGTAGCACCCGATCACCAGGGTCGTCTTCTTGTCTTCAGCCCATTCGATTATCGGCTTCGGCGAAGCCGGGTCATCGTGGGCCATGTAGGCTGAGGCGATTAGTATTCCGGTCCTCTCTTCCGTTCCGAATCTGGCCACTGCTAGATCCGGTGTACTAAGATTAGAACAGAGAAAAGCGTTATAATGATTCTTTATTCCTATACATGCTCTGGTCCTACCCGTCGAGTTCTTGTATAGCAGATTGTATCCAGGCAGTGTGAGACCAGAGACCTGCGCGTCCCTAGTCCATGGTTCTTGTATGAGTGCTATGTCGATCCCCCTTCGTTTAGGAGGATCGACAGATTAGCCGAAGCGTGCGAAGTGCGCTTCAGGTTAATTTGCACTGACTATTTTTCAAATTCCTCGACCACCGCGTGGAATTTGATTTTATCGGCCGCATCTCTGTTAGCAATAACTTGGGGGATGCTCTTTATCGATCTCCGATGTCGAATGAGATACTAAGCCCTGCATGGGCTTTAGTAGACGGTTTGTGGGTCTTTGAAAAAGTCGACCATGGCTTCGCCCCAAAGCCACTTCCGACCCAGAGTTTCCCGGCCCTAGGAAGGCTCCGTTCAAACACAGCTGGAGAGACCCCTCAGCTGCGAACCTGAAATTCAGGGGGCACGTGTCGATGACACGCCTGACTTGAGGGGAGGCCTATTAAAGACTTGCCCAGGCCCGCCCGACTACCATTGGTCAGCGCCCACGATTGAACTCGGTCGAGGGTCTGCTTCCAGCTGTCCAAGTATCTGCAGTTCAAGTCGGTGCACATTTACGTATTCATTTTGATCGTTCTGTCGCTTAGCTTTCCACTATCAAGTCAATGTGGATTTCATGAAAAGCGCCTGAAATAATTCGACATATTGAACCACTATTGAATTTTTCGATATAGCACGCCGCTTTTTAACTCATAGGTTCTAAGTAATTCTTCCTCCAACTTGTCATTAAGCAATATTTCAATTATTTCTGACACTTATGGGTCGCGATGCTGTTAAGCTAAAAGCCAGTTATCAGATACCTCCGTCAGATTAACGCGCTTCTCGACTATCAAGTATCCCCACCACCGTTGTACCCTAGTAGTTAATGTTCCTTTCGACCCTTAATGAATTTCAGTTTTTAAATTTAACTAATTCTCGTGCTTGTAACTAATTCAAAGTGTTCATTAACATTTACAACAGCTAGGGTTTTTAATTCGTATGAATAATATTTCATCTCCACTGTCCTTGTACTATAATATGTGATGACATGCGGCTTCTTATTTATTTTGTGGAACATAATTGCGCCGTAATCAAACATACTGGCATCGGAAAATTCATACTGGCACTCAGGCGTTACAAATGCCGTACGCTCGACCAGGTCAGGGTGAATTGGAATTTGGTTAAAGCCGCAGAAAGCAGAAAAAGAACCTTGCTCCCCTCATACGAATTATTTGATCGGTAATTATTGTTAACGTATATTTATCCGCCACGGTATTAACGTTCAATTCCCTGTATTTTACTCATAAATGATGTTTACCATTCTGCTTATAAGTTAACAGCTAACTCGCTGCTTAGGCGGAGCAGGACAATTCATATTCCTTTTATTAATATTAATAATTTTATTACTTGTCGCTATATTTTTCTATATCAATCATGTATGGTCCAGCAATCGTACGCCTTTTGCAATTTGTGCTTGGTCAGCGGTCTGCTACGGGCATCCGGTCATGCATGAATTATTGTTAGTTCTCAACTTCAGTTTGATTTTATATTCAATAAAGCGGAGATCGCTGAAACGATCTCTGGCTTTGCCATTAATACTTATTATTTTTACAAATTGGTTATTGTGTCTTGAGGGCCATAGCAACGGAGATAGTATCTCCCACCATAAACTTTATAAGAAGGAAGAAAGTAGAGGCGACCACCCGACTCCCCAGTAGCTACTAGCCGTAATAGTTACCCCGGCCCAACCGTGACGTCTTCGACAGCGGCGACGGACCACACTTAATTAATAATTTATAGACCAGCATCATCGGACTAGCAAAAGGGGAACTACTTGGATAATAATTCGTTTATCATATTGGCCTTTTCGTCTTCACCTAGTCTATATGGACGACGCTGAACAGTTTTATGTGTGTCACTAAAGACTCATACTAAGAAGACCTGTTGTTACTCTAGTGCGTGGAATGCCATTAATAACCGATTTATAATATTTCCCAATATAGGTTTAGCGTTTCAAAGGACATGCGTTGTGCTCCACACAGGTCCACTTTCAATTCGCCTTAAGATCACTGGACTAGATAAATGTTTTCCTTGCAACTTCGCCGCTACGCTTTACTTTATAAGAGAACATTCAGCTTCTAAATCAAAACAAAATGGAATATACCACCAATGTTTTAAAATACTCAATGCGCAAAAAAAATTTACTCGTTTCTCGCTGGTTTTGACTTCTTGCTGGTTATGACGACTTCTTGGAAATCCGAAGAGTAGTGCCGAGCTCCCCGCACTTATAGCACGTCCCGTTGTTGAGGTTTAAGACCTGGAGCCCCGCCGGCACGATTTTGCCTCTTGAGGCAGTCGGCTATTTTATGTCCAATTTGACCACATTGTGACACTTCATTTGCTGTGGCATCTTCATCTTCTTTCTATTGACTTCTTTACCACCAACAGATTCATTTCGCCTTGCTTACGCATGTGCCTTAAATTGTTGCTTAAGAGCGTTTCGGGTATTAACGGTTCCCGTAAACATTGATTTCACCTAGCGTGAATCTAAGTTTGAAAGGTGTGTCAACACGATATATACGACGAGTTCTTCCAATTCAAGAGATTTAAACTTGGACTAGAGAGACGTTACAAGACGGATTCCGTATTTAAGAATATTCTCCCCTGGATTTGGACGCTTATTGAAAATGTTCATCAACGCTCCAGGCGGAGTCTAACAAGTCCTGGAATTGCGTCCTGGACATGCCATGGAAACGCACGATGACGCACTTCCTAGCATTGGTTTACTTAATGTGGGCATGTGCTCAGCGAAAATTAATTCGATCTGTTAGTGAATATTAGTCCTTCTTTTAAAGTTTTTTTTTTTTTTTTCTTATTCAAATTTTTGTTTGACGTGATATGAAAAATTCACAGCACCATCGATAGTAGAAAAAAAAACTATCGATTGCTTAAATAGTCCCTGTAGGTGTAAGAAAAAACGGATGGCTCTAGAGCTCTCTCTTACTGGTTTATGTAATGTAAGAGAGCCTGAAACCAGTTCAAAATTCCCATGAAAAAATCGTGTTAAAAAAAATTGTAAATCGTAAATTGACGTGCGTCAATCGATACAAGTCTTAGTAATTATATTTTCCTTGCTAACAAAATACTAGTTGTGTTTTTGGCATATTCGTGTTCTGTTTTACTGTTGCAAATTGAGTCCAAAAACAACAATTTTGTTGAAAATAAGCAGCATAAATAATATTGCTATATAAACTAGTATTAATAATACCTCTTTAATGTTTTTAAAGCAATTATGTTGATAATGACAATTCACTGATGTGAATAATATATTACATAAGCAGTGGAAACGCGGCCTTTCTTTTTTTTAAAAGCGTAGTAGTTAAAAGTCTCTTACTTCAAGACCCTATCTTTTTTTAAATAGACAAAGCCATCCATCAGGTAATCAACTTTTTCCTATTGATCCTAGTTTTCTTGTAGAATAATAATAATTTTGAAGTTTACCAACCACTTGAAAAACTACAAATATACATATGAATGTATGTAAGTCTTTACTTTTGAATCCGGTGCAATCATGAAGGATGACCGTACTGGGCTAGCAAAAACAGTACTAAAGAAATATTGTTTTTAGTTTTTATCCCTGTTTACCTAACACATTATTGTAGTTATTTCCGGGTTTAGTGAATGATTATTGATTTTTGTATTTATTTAGCATTATCGGATAGTTGCATTAATTATGCTTAAATATGTATGTAAAGCTTTATATATGTACGGTTGTATATTTTTTGCAAAGAAAAACTCCTTTTAGCGAATGTAATTTTTTAAACATACATATATGTATATGTATATATCAGGGATCGGCATTAGTCCACTGAACGAAAAGTACCCCGTATACACACAGTGTATTTTGTAGACTCGCGTTTCAAAGCACCGCAATACAAAATTATGTGGTTCTTTTAAGAGCTCTTTCTATGCAGTGCCAAACGTGAGCGGTACATAGTGTTCTACTAACCTTCCTGCAGTACCATTAATCAGTAATTTATCAACAGACAGGTCGGTGTTGTTGATAAATCATCAATAAATTTGCATACATATTATTAACGAATTTAACATGGTCATATTTTAGGCTGTCATTAACAACAACTAATCATCGATTCATTAACAAGTCAGCAGCATTTCATCAATGATTCATATAGTTGCGGTTAATTGTATAATTTAGTTCGTAATTTTTAATTTTAACGGTTAGTTTTCCCCCACACAAAACACTGTTTCCCATATGATTCCACGATTTTCTTTATAATTAAACTGTTTTCAATATACCTACACAGTAACCGGTTTCCGATTTGTACGTAATTCCACCATTTATCATATGCATTTATTTCTGATCCAAAAACAAACCAAAAACACCTTGCCACTTGAATTTTTTTGGTTGCAGTGCTTGCAAGTGACAGTCAAGGAATAATGACGTGCTTATATTATGTCGGCACAGAAAGCGAGATTTGCTACTGTTGCTATATTAGCAACTTTAATTAAACGTAAAAAAGTGAGAAGATTTAAGTCTGACAAATAAATTAAACTACTTACCAAATTTTGAATTTTATAATTATTTCCGTCGTCATTTTTAATAAAACATAAAAAAAACGTTTGCCTAATTCTTCACCAATTGCGCGATAAGCAATTTGTTTTTTATGCTTGTTTTTTATGATATTGTGACGAGACATCCCATAAAACAGAAAGATTTTCCTAGAACAGCACATGCAAACAAGCAAGCAACTGACGCAACCAAGATTGCGGTAAAAAAATATATACAGACGACAAACAAAATATATTGCTGCAAAAAAATGTTGAAAGTTTTTTGTTTGCAGCAAAATGTTTCAATCGTGTTCATACTTGCAAATTTGATTGCAGCGATCAACTTGATGCAATTTGTGTGCATCGTGTGTACCTAGCTTTAAGAGTTAGAAGTAAATGAATTGCTGATGACAGTGCCCTATTGATGACACGTGGTACTGCAGGGCTTTTACTTATGTGAAGAAACAGAATTGCGTGTGCCAAAACAACACCAACATATTTGGTTTGATTTCGCAATAATTTATAATTCATAACAAAATCATAAAAAAAAATAATAATAATAGATCAAGAGAAATATTTCATTAATTAATTAACAAATTAAGGAACTTTTTTTATCATGTTTATTTTTGTGTAACAATATTATTTTGTAGTGTTAAAAAAATTAAGCTAATGAGTAGATTATTCCCTAATTCTGTCATCACATTACATTTTGTATTATTTCAGAATTATGGTTTTCAATTTATAAAAATCGGGAGGCTGTATTATAAAACTATAACTGCCATAGACATGAAAAAGAAAATGCCAAACCGTGTATATAAAACTATAAATATAATAAGTATAGATGATTGTAATGGATGTAGGCATTAGTATGTTGTTTTGTAAAACAAATATATTTAATTGATATTGTATTAATCATTAATTATCGAAATACAATCTGCAAGGATATACAAACTTCGACGTGTCACAGTTAGCTTCCTTTCTTGTTTTCTTTTAAAGTTATAATCGGAGCTGATACTCAATTGTTGGATTCACATTTTTAACATTAACAAAAAAGGAAGCTAACTTCGGCACGCGGAAGTTTTTATACCCTTGCATATTGGAATTCGATAATTAATGATTAATACAATATCAATTAAATATATTTGTTTTACAAAACAACATACTAATGCCTACATCCATTAAAATCATCTATACTTATTATATTTATAGTTTTATATACACGGTTTGGCATTTTCTTTTTCATGTCTATGGCAGTTATAGTTTTATAATACAGCCTCCCGATTTTTATAAATTGAAAATTGATATATATTTGTGTTGAAAAACAACGAAGTAAAATATAAATTATATACATTTCTGTTAAAAATCAAAGAAGTAATTCCTACTTTCATAACAGTCACCTATTCTTATAATATTTACAGTTTCTCAGTTTAAGTTTTACATTTGCAGTTTGGCATTTTCCTCTATAATTAATAATAGTTTCTCTTGCAGCTAAATGATATAGTAGTACCAAAGACATTACAGTCTATAAGATGCCTTACGTCCATACATTCGGTTTGCAATATGAGGCTAATTTTTTCATTCAAACGACAATGGCGCTCTCCTTGCTCTCACAAAGTTGAGAGCGTAAAAATCGAAAAATAGAATGCGTTTGCTTGTATGAGTAAACACAAGAACAAGCAAGTGCGTATGTGTGCGTGAATATGTGTGTGCTTCTGTTCGCAAGCGCAACGACGAAAAATTAAAATTTTATATTTTGTGCAGCAGACAGCTTGTTAGGAAGAGAGGGGACGAGAACGGCAGCAGAAACAGCTGATCTCAAACATGAATTGCACTGTTTATGTATACATGTTCATATCAATGTGTTTGAATGTTTTGATTTTAGCTTGATTAAATTTTTTAGTGCTTGAATGCCCTTGTATTGTTTTTTTTTTCTTTATTTTTATAAGTAAATCAAAAAATTTAAATAAATAAATACATAGTGTTTAATTTGAATATTACATTTAAACTCTATACGTATTTATGTCAAAATTATAATATTACAAATAATAACAAAATATTGAGTTCATAAAAAATATTGGTATAAATCGTTTCCACACCACCATAGAGGTAGACTTTCTGGCGCGTTTTATTTATTGTGGTATCCCCAATAGGCCTAGTCCGTTGCTGTTCACTACTTATGACATAAAATACTGAGCTTAGCTTGCTTCTTCTGCCTATCAGCTATCACAGTCCATTTGCAATGCTTAAAAAGTAAAACTTTTACAAGTTTATTTAATAGATCTATCTTATGCACATAACATTCATTATTTTTATCGAACCATAATGGGTAATCAATACTTTCATTTGTGCACTTAATACATTGTCCCACAATAAATTTTTTAATATTTTGTTGTTGTTTATTATTTTTCAAATAATAATTAATTCAATAAATAATTAATTAACAAATAATATTTTCAAAAACCTTTATGTGGATTTTACAGACATCATGTATCAGATGGGGCTTTTAATTTTCCAAAGTCCGAGTCGCTCGAGTAGTTTTTTTCATGAATAAAAAGCTCAGATGGATATTTAAATTGCTCGTTTTCTTTAATAAGTAACGATCTGCAATTATCACAACTAGATGTCTTTGCAATATATCCACAAAAATATCTACTCGAGGTTAGTTCAATGGGTACATTATTGCTCAAAAAATTATCCATATTTTTGTCAAAGTACCTTTCATTGTCTTGGACAATTTCTGAATATGATACAGCATATTCTTGCTGCTGTACTTCGTTCTTTTCAATGCCAGGCTGATATATAATTGAATCAAACTCTACTGGCAACATAACATCATCATCTGATTCGCAATTTGTCTTTTGGGAAAATTTATAAATGTTCAAAGATATTAGTTTGGCAATAATAATATTAAATTCATTAACTGAAGGGTTTCTGCAGTTACCACCTTTTGCACGAACGTACGCAAATATATTTTCAAGCGGATCCTGGTTAACTCGACTGTTAAGAAAAAAAAGTGATCCGAGTGGTCTTTAAAAAGATCTTTAACGAGTCCAAACATAGCCTCAGTAGTTTGGAGCAAGCCATCAAGACAATATATGTTACTTCCTTGGTATTTAACGTTCTTCAGGTATTCCTGCATTTCCTTCAGTTTGTTCCAAACCATATTGTTAATTTGAAGTGCGCATTTCATGGGGTTCTTGTCAGTTAATGCTCTGCTATTTAGGCAATCAAAATAATCATTAACTTTTTGTACAAATGCAGCAGTAGAGGCTGCTACTTCTGAACTATTTCGATGGAGTTGCTTGTTTTGGTTACAAGCTTTAATGGCCGCAGAAACAGTGTGACTAAATGTCTGTGTTGCCAAACATACCCGCATAAGCTCAAATCTATTTGGATTAACGTGACTTCTTGTTAATTTAGTCATTCTCGTTACAGATCCCTGCTCTAGTTCGTATACCTCTCGTATAACATCAAAATCAACTATTCCGTCAGGGGTTTCAAACTTAGCTTTTAGTAAGTTATTTCTTATAGATTTGAAAAGATGCGGAATGTCATAAAACATATAATATTTTTTATTATTGAAGCTAAAGTAAGGTTTCTCATTCGTGACTTCAAGTAACGAGGTACATTTTCTATTGTTACCTCCTTGATCATACACAACACAACTTTTAACCCAATATTTTCAGCAATATTAATGTTTTTATAAATAAGACTTTTTAAACATTCACCTTTTATGTTTGTTTCTGGCACAAAAAAGGTCAATATAAATTTCCATTTTTTTTTAAATACCCCGTATAACAAATAAGCAAATGTGGCTTCCCATTTTATTTGAGCGTTCAAGTAAATGCTCTAAACCATCAATTACGTCAACTGACGAATTGTACGTAAAATTTTTTTTTATTGCCACTTCATCACAAGTTATTATGCATTCTTTTTCAGATTCAGTCATTTCTTTTATGGTATCTTTAAGGGCTGAGTACAAACATTCGTTGTCTCCCGGCTATAATTTTTTAATGCTGTTCCACTTTTGTAAAGACAAAGGACTAGGAAGATTTAATTCCAAAGAGTCCCTTAAAAACATATATGTTGAGGTCGACCTGTAATAAATGCTCTGAGCGAACAACTTTTCGGAATCATTCCATCTCATATTTGTTCCTTTTTTTTTCTTTTAAAAGCATTTTCGTCAATATCTTTTCGTTTCCAGTTAAATTCATATTTTCAATTTCTTTTTAAATTCGAATTTTCTTTTTGCAACTTCTTTATTCTCATTTGTCTATTATCAGACAATTTTCTAAAGGCAAAATATTTGTTTTGGAAACATTTTAGGGTTTTTGTGCTTTTATGGCACTGACGACAAATTTCAGCAGGTGACTGTGAGCGGTGTCTTTTTAGTGGAGGCGAGCTCACAGCATTAAAATAAGTTTCATTATTATTATTATTATCACAACTGTAATCTTTTACTAGATTGCGATCTGGGATTGTTCCTCGCCTCAGATATTTTATCCCAATATCATCTGGGCAGAAATGATCTTGGCATAAAAACAGTGATGAAGTGTTCGCCACGAAATCCTCGCTAAAATTGCATTTTTCTGCCCATTTTATTAAAACTTCTGGATTTTTCTCAGGGAATTTAAACAATTTAAGGGAGGGAAAGTCCCGCCTAGATTTTTGGCAGTGGGGCAGGCTGCACTTGTTTCCACTGATTTGTGCTCTTTTTCTATCTCCCATTGCCATAGGGGCTTTTAAATGGCCTAATGAACAACAAATAAACAACAAATAATGCAAAAATCAAACCTGTGTAAATAGCAAGCAGCAGCAGCACATAAAATTGGCACGCAAAGTTCCGAAACAACGTAAAAAGTTGTAATTTGCGTTTAATACCACTAAATGCACAATTTTTTCACTCACTTATTATAGTTTATGTCACAGATGCAACGAATTAAATTTTATATAATAGCAATGCGTTTGAATATTTAATTTTTAATAATCTCTCCCGATTAGACTCTATGCTGTTGTGGGCTTTAAGCGAATGCAAGAAGATAAACGAAAAGGGCGCAAATCAACACAAATTTGAATTTAAGAAAATCATTTAACTAAATTGTATTTTCATATTAAATACTAAAAATGGGTTATTTACATAATATATACATACGGAATATATAAATATGTATGTAATATATACATACGGAATATATAAATGTGTATGTATGTATATATTTTATATTTAAATTATTAAATACATATATTAATTATTATTATTATTATAATTATAACAAAAAAGATCATTTAAATTCATAATTATATATTTATTTACAATTATTTAATTCAATTGAATAAGAAATAATATATTATAACACATAAATTATAAAAGTAAAATATAATAAATGTAAAAACATGTAATCGCAAAATCGGTCTTTTGAGGCCCGCCATGCTGCTGTATGCTGGCTCTAGAGCCAGCACGAAAGCACGGCTGGCTTTAGCCGCTCTCTTGTAGCGCCAGCCACCGATTGTTTGTTTGCACACGTATTCTCACGAATCAAAAGATACCCTTTAGCTTATAAATCCTAAGATCATTTCGGAAGGCACATGCTCCCATATTAACATATTAATATTTTATATACTAATTCAAATGTAGTACATTTGATAGTTGTTTATAAACGAATCCACTAGTGTTACTGTTTTATAATTTTATTGGTTAATTTTCAATACCCGATTTGATTATGAAGACCGCGATGCGTTTGATTGCATTGAGAGCAAAAATGTGAATAAAAAAAGCTTGCACATCATACGATAAGTTTAGTCGAAGATGTAAACAAGTTACAGATATAATTTAGAAGTTATGGAAAAGTACTAGATAAGTTCTATAGCAAGTGCAGCGGCGGGAAGCTCGAATTGATTCCGCTGATAAGCGGCGGACAAAGCCAGTAAACAATAACAAATATAGAGGGTGTCTCGTTCCCAAACATACCGGCCCCCCTGAACGGTCGTTCAGCACAGAGGCAGGACAGCAATCTTGGAAATTGGGCGTTTGAATGATCCGTGCGCATTTTTAACAGTTACGACCCGGACCTTGTCATCCAATCCTGGGTGCACCTCCGTGATACGTCCAAGGCTCCATTTAGAGGGTGGTAGATTAGGTTCCTTGAGGACTACCAGTGTGTCGATCTTTAAATTCTCTGTTTCTAGATGCCATTTTGTACGTTCGTGAAGCGATGTCAGGTATTCCATATGCCAGCTTTTCCAAAAACCTTGGACCATGGCTTGTAGCTGATTCCACCTTTCCAATCGATTAATTTGCGTATCTAGACGGCAAGGTTCAGGTAGCGCTGTGTATGGAGCTCCAGTCAAAAAATGAGCCGGCGTCAGCGGATCCAACGAAGTATCCCCATTGGGACACAGTGGGCGGGAATTCAGAATGGCTTCAATTTGAGTCAGTACAGTTGATAGTTCCTCGAAGGTTAGGGCCTTCGATCCAAGAATCCGTCGCATATGTAGTTTGATGGAGCGGACTCCGGCTTCCCACATCCCTCCGAAATGGGGAGCAGAAGGAGGTATAAAGTGCCAAGAAATGCCAAAAATAGCGAACCATGCCTTTCCGATCCGTGGAGTTCGTCCCTTGGATTCCTTGATTGCGATCGGCCCAGCATAGTCTAGCCCTGTATGTTGGAAACAGTGACTAGCTTGCACTCTAGGTATTGGTAGTTCTCCCATGATCTGTTGACTGGTACCTTTGCGTTGTAGGAAGCAGCGCTTACAAAGGAAAACAGCTCTTCTGACGACATTTCGAGCACCCAGAATTCAGTACTGCTGACGAATATTCGTAAACGTTGCATCAACTCCCGTGTGCAGATTGGAGATATGAAAATGTCGAACAAGTAGTCCAGCTAGTGGTGTCTCCTTTGGTATTAGGATTGGGTGTTTAGCATTGTAGTTTAATGTAGACTGCTCGATTCTTCCACCGACTCGCATTATCCCATTTTCATCTAGAAATGGGGAGAACCGGAGTAAATGCGATTTAGCATTAAGCTGGCGTCTATTCTCGAGCTGCGCATATTCTCTGCCAAAAAATTTCTGTTGCACATGTCGAATGAGTCGTAGTCGTGCTTCCAGCAGCTCTTTGGACGTAAGGAATGGTGAAGAATTCCTATGATGAGATCGAAGAGTTTGAATAAAGCGATAACAATGACTAGATACCCTTATTAGACGCGTCCAGCTAGAGAAATTGTGGATAAGTAACTCGTTAAAACTTTCATCAAGAAAGTTATGCAGAGTCGTAGGTTTTATAGCTCGTTTTTCGGCGTTGACATCGAAATTTGAAGATACGCTGAACTTGCTTGTGGAAGGTGGCCAATCCGAAGTCGGTGCGGCCAACCAAGACGGACCTTTCCACCACAGCCGGTGCTCCAGAAGCTTTGACGGATGAAGTCCTCGAGAGGCACAGTCAGCTGGATTGTCTTCAGTCCGGACATGATTCCAGCAGTTACGGGGAAAGTCGTTCAGGATCTCCGCTGTCCGGTTGCAGACGTATGTGTTCCAATGTCGTGTTGGAGCTGATAGCCAATGTAGCACAATATCTGAATCAGTCCAACAGCTAGTGCTGAAAACAGGAATTGTTAGTGATGTTTTGACAACAGTAAGCAATCGGGAAAGAAGTAGTGCAGCATTCAGTTCCAAACGTGGTACCGAGACTGGCTTGATCGGGGCCACCCGTGCTTTGGCGGCAACGAGGGATATTTGAAAACTGCCTCCAACTGCAACCCGAGTGTAGACAACCGCGAATCCGTGTAGTTCTACGGCTCGGAATGGTGAAGCTAAATATCGTGGTACTTGACACTGCGTAAGCGATGGCAAGTCCTCCACCAAGGCTTTCCAGCGCGAGCGTAAGGTTGCAGAAATTGGCTCATCCCAGTGCAGTACACTTGTCCAGCTTTCTTGAAATATAAGCTTGAGTAAAACTGTAACCGGCGCTATAAGTCCAAGCGGATCATAGATTCTCGATAGTTGCGACAAGAGTTCTCGTTTTGTATGTGAAATAGTCGTATCGCATTCCTTGAGATTGAGATACATGACGTCCTTTCCGGGATTCCATTGGATACCAAGAATTTTTACATGTGAGTCCGCAGCAGATTTGTTAAGGAGCTGGATAGGCTCAAAACACCTATCTTCTTCTGGCAATGATTTTAGAAGACGCCAACTATTGGAACTCCATTTCCGTAGTTTGAATTGCCCCTTTTCCAAAAGTCCAATTAGCTCGTTCTTTAGATTCATAAGTTCCCCGAATGAGTTGCATCCCGTTGGGATATCATCCACATAGGCATCGTGTTGGAGGGCATGGGCAGCTGCAGGGAACTCTTGGCGATGATCGTCAGCTAATTGTTTCAGAACTCGAACGGCCAGAAATGGGGACGGTGCCAATCCATAAGTTACCGTCAAAAGGCGAAAATGACGTAGCGGCTCATTCTCATTCTTTCGCCAAACAATGCGCTGAAAATTGGTGTGCGGCTTATATACGTGAATCCCTCGGAACATCTTTTCGATATCTGCACATAGAACATATTGGTGCTGACGGAAGCGTAAACAAACGCCAAGGAGATCGCGTTGAATTGGAGGACCAACATACAGTCGATCATTAAGTGATAGTCCACGGCTGTCCTTTCCCGATCCATCAAAAACTACACGACATTTGATAGTCAAACTGTCAAGTTTGATAACAGCGTGGTGCGGTAGGTAGAAGCAACCGTCCGGGGACTCGTCCACTTGAGCTGATGTTATTTGTTCCATATGTCCACGTTTTAAATAGTCGTCTAGGAACGCTTCGTACTGCTGCTTCAATTCCGGAGACCGACGAAATTTGCGTTCTAGCGAGAAGAAGCGATTAATAGCCTGCGGCAAAGTTGAGCCAATAGGCGGTGCCTCCTTCTTGAAGGGGTACTGAACGATATAAGCCCCGCTCTCAGGACGCATATGTGTGGCAGCAAAATGTCGCTCGGTGAGATCGTTGGCGTCCAGGAGAGCCTGGCTTGGCTGTATACTGTCCATTTCCATGAATGAGCGAACCATCGTATCTAAGTCCGCGTGGTGTGTCACGGCAGAAGTCAGGTGATCATCGCATGCATTGTAAGAGCCTGCAATAATCCAACCAAAGACAGTATTCAGAGCAATAAGAAAGTCGTTACCAAAATATTTGCGTTCTCCAGTATAAAGAGACCACAGCTGATCTGATCCAACGATGACATCGATGGATCCTGGCGTGCAGAAGGTTGGGTCTGCCACAGGAAGCTTGCAAATGTGCTTCCACGTAGAAGATGAGGTGTCAATGGCTTGGGCTGGAAGTGATGACGTCAACGAGCTGAGAATGAATGAGACCAATTCGATAGTTTGGTCCGAATGGCGAGAGCGCAAATTGATATGTGCGCGTCCTGGGGTAAAGCCCGCGCTGTTGGCGGCGAGACCGAGAACAGAAATCCTTGCGTGCGTTCGACGCTCGCCTATTCGCTGAACGAATGATTCCGAAGCCAAGGTAATTGTAGATCCAGTGTCCAGGAGCATCCTGCAAGTTGTAGTGTTTCCCCAAGCGTCGACGACGTCTGCGAGGATGGCTGGCAATAAAGTGTGCGAAGAGTGTGCAGGAATATGCTCCAGAGTATGATGAGTGAAATTGGTTTCCATGGGAGGTTCATTCGCAAATGATGACTTCGAACAGGCGGTTGATTATGGCCAATTGTAGATTCCTGCTGTGATGTTCGCTCATGGCTGTCCACATTGGCTGGCGCAACGTAGTTACCATTTTGACTTGACTGTGACGAGCCATGAACCAAAGTATGATGCTTGCGGCGGCAGATCCGACAAGTATGCTTTGAGGTACAGTTTCCCACCATGTGAGTGGGGCTGATGCAATTGAAACAGAGCTTCTTCGACTTCAGGAACTCCCGGCGAGATGCAATGTCGAGGGCGATGAATTGAGGACATTTAAACATTTGATGATTCTGCTGGCACGATGTACACTTAGGTTCGTCTCGTCTTGAATGCATATCTGCGTGATGCGTTGTAGCTGCGCGTCGAGCTTGGGTTGGTTGAACTAAGTGAAAAGCCTCCAAGGCACTGAGCCCAAGCTTGGCGGGACTCCGAATCCAACTTTGACAATAATATGAAGATTAGCCAGGGATCCCGTTCCTCGCAGTTAAGAGCGCGTAAGCCACGAATAACTTCATCTGCACCATCGGCAAGTTTACGCACTGTACTGATGTTAGAGGTTGTAGCACTGGAGAGCGTCATAAAACTGTTTAGAAATGATCGGATAATTAGCGATTGTTTGTTGTATCGCTGTTCCAGGCGATCCCATGCTTCGCGATAGTTTTTATTAGTAACCGTAATATGTTTAACTAATGTCAGCGCGTCTCCGGAAAGGTACGATTTTAAATAATGAAATCGTTGGCAATCCGTCAGGCTTGGATTGCAAGCGATTGATCCAGTAAACATATCCGAAAAATGTTTCCAGTCCTCATAGTTGCCGGAAAATGTTGGGAGTTTGATTCGCTGGAACTGAAAATCCACCTGGCTTCGTTGAGACGCATCCGCTGCTTGGACACTGGCCGAAATACTGGCTTGAGATGGGAGCTCACGTCGTAATTCCTCCAAAGTGTTGCTCAAAATGGCGTGTGTAGCGTAGTGCTTTTCCTCATAGGCATCAAAATCGGCGTCGGGGTTTTCCCAATCTGGTTCCGACTGAAACGCATACAGCTCCTCCGAGAGCCGCACAAACCGCATATAATTGTCTTGCAGTTGCGCCAGGCGAACCTCTATAGTTTCCACTGAATGAATGTCATCAACAAATTTGACTGCGTTATTATGTGCCCGAGTAATTTGGCTTTTGCAGAAGCCCCGTTGTTGAATCACACTCCGCATCGTGATCGAGATAAGAAATGTCTAGATCGACGTTTACAAAAAAAACAATAATCAAATCAAATATCCAGAAAAATAACGCTTTACTGGCGAATCCGGCTCGAAGGACCAGTTTTTTAATGTTTATAATCGAATCCACTAGTGTTACTGTTTTATAATTTTATTGGTTAATTTTCAATACCCGATTTGATTATGAAGACCGCGATGCGTTTGATTGCATTGAGAGCAAAAATGTGAATAAAAAAAGCTTGCACATCATACGATAAGTTTAGTCGAAGATGTAAACAAGTTACAGATATAATTTAGAAGTTATGGAAAAGTACTAGATAAGTTCTATAGCAAGTGCAGCGGCGGGAAGCTCGAATTGATTCCGCTGATAAGCGGCGGACAAAGCCAGTAAACAATAACAAATATAGAGGGTGTCTCGTTCCCAAACATACCGGCCCCCCTGAACGGTCGTTCAGCACAGAGGCAGGACAGCAATCTTGGAAATTGGGCGTTTGAATGATCCGTGCGCATTTTTAACAGTTACGACCCGGACCTTGTCATCCAATCCTGGGTGCACCTCCGTGATACGTCCAAGGCTCCATTTAGAGGGTGGTAGATTAGGTTCCTTGAGGACTACCAGTGTGTCGATCTTTAAATTCTCTGTTTCTAGATGCCATTTTGTACGTTCGTGAAGCGATGTCAGGTATTCCATATGCCAGCTTTTCCAAAAACCTTGGACCATGGCTTGTAGCTGATTCCACCTTTCCAATCGATTAATTTGCGTATCTAGACGGCAAGGTTCAGGTAGCGCTGTGTATGGAGCTCCAGTCAAAAAATGAGCCGGCGTCAGCGGATCCAACGAAGTATCCCCATTGGGACACAGTGGGCGGGAATTCAGAATGGCTTCAATTTGAGTCAGTACAGTTGATAGTTCCTCGAAGGTTAGGGCCTTCGATCCAAGAATCCGTCGCATATGTAGTTTGATGGAGCGGACTCCGGCTTCCCACATCCCTCCGAAATGGGGAGCAGAAGGAGGTATAAAGTGCCAAGAAATGCCAAAAATAGCGAACCATGCCTTTCCGATCCGTGGAGTTCGTCCCTTGGATTCCTTGATTGCGATCGGCCCAGCATAGTCTAGCCCTGTATGTTGGAAACAGTGACTAGCTTGCACTCTAGGTATTGGTAGTTCTCCCATGATCTGTTGACTGGTACCTTTGCGTTGTAGGAAGCAGCGCTTACAAAGGAAAACAGCTCTTCTGACGACATTTCGAGCACCCAGAATTCAGTACTGCTGACGAATATTCGTAAACGTTGCATCAACTCCCGTGTGCAGATTGGAGATATGAAAATGTCGAACAAGTAGTCCAGCTAGTGGTGTCTCCTTTGGTATTAGGATTGGGTGTTTAGCATTGTAGTTTAATGTAGACTGCTCGATTCTTCCACCGACTCGCATTATCCCATTTTCATCTAGAAATGGGGAGAACCGGAGTAAATGCGATTTAAGGACCAACATACAGTCGATCATTAAGTGATAGTCCACGGCTGTCCTTTCCCGATCCATCAAAAACTACACGACATTTGATAGTCAAACTGTCAAGTTTGATAACAGCGTGGTGCGGTAGGTAGAAGCAACCGTCCGGGGACTCGTCCACTTGAGCTGATGTTATTTGTTCCATATGTCCACGTTTTAAATAGTCGTCTAGGAACGCTTCGTACTGCTGCTTCAATTCCGGAGACCGACGAAATTTGCGTTCTAGCGAGAAGAAGCGATTAATAGCCTGCGGCAAAGTTGAGCCAATAGGCGGTGCCTCCTTCTTGAAGGGGTACTGAACGATATAAGCCCCGCTCTCAGAACGCATATGTGTGGCAGCAAAATGTCGCTCGGTGAGATCGTTGGCGTCCAGGAGAGCCTGGCTTGGCTGTATACTGTCCATTTCCATGAATGAGCGAACCATCGTATCTAAGTCCGCGTGGTGTGTCACGGCAGAAGTCAGGTGATCATCGCATGCATTGTAAGAGCCTGCAATAATCCAACCAAAGACAGTATTCAGAGCAATAAGAAAGTCGTTACCAAAATATTTGCGTTCTCCAGTATAAAGAGACCACAGCTGATCTGATCCAACGATGACATCGATGGATCCTGGCGTGCAGAAGGTTGGGTCTGCCACAGGAAGCTTGCAAATGTGCTTCCACGTAGAAGATGAGGTGTCAATGGCTTGGGCTGGAAGTGATGACGTCAACGAGCTGAGAATGAATGAGACCAATTCGATAGTTTGGTCCGAATGGCGAGAGCGCAAATTGATATGTGCGCGTCCTGGGGTAAAGCCCGCGCTGTTGGCGGCGAGACCGAGAACAGAAATCCTTGCGTGCGTTCGACGCTCGCCTATTCGCTGAACGAATGATTCCGAAGCCAAGGTAATTGTAGATCCAGTGTCCAGGAGCATCCTGCAAGTTGTAGTGTTTCCCCAAGCGTCGACGACGTCTGCGAGGATGGCTGGCAATAAAGTGTGCGAAGAGTGTGCAGGAATATGCTCCAGAGTATGATGAGTGAAATTGGTTTCCATGGGAGGTTCATTCGCTAAATGATGACTTCGAACAGGCGGTTGATTATGGCCAATTGTAGATTCCTGCTGTGATGTTCGCTCATGGCTGTCCACATTGGCTGGCGCAACGTAGTTACCATTTTGACTTGGCTGTGACGAGCCATGAACCAAAGTATGATGCTTGCGGCGGCAGATCCGACAAGTATGCTTTGAGGTACAGTTTCCCACCATGTGAGTGGGGCTGATGCAATTGAAACAGAGCTTCTTCGACTTCAGGAACTCCCGGCGAGATGCAATGTCGAGGGCGATGAATTGAGGACATTTAAACATTTGATGATTCTGCTGGCACGATGTACACTTAGGTTCGTCTCGTCTTGAATGCATATCTGCGTGATGCGTTGTAGCTGCGCGTCGAGCTTGGGTTGGTTGAACTAAGTGAAAAGCCTCCAAGGCACTGAGCCCAAGCTTGGCGGGACTCCGAATCCAACTTTGACAATAATATGAAGATTAGCCAGGGATCCCGTTCCTCGCAGTTAAGAGCGCGTAAGCCACGAATAACTTCATCTGCACCATCGGCAAGTTTACGCACTGTACTGATGTTAGAGGTTGTAGCACTGGAGAGCGTCATAAAACTGTTTAGAAATGATCGGATAATTAGCGATTGTTTGTTGTATCGCTGTTCCAGGCGATCCCATGCTTCGCGATAGTTTTTATTAGTAACCGTAATATGTTTAACTAATGTCAGCGCGTCTCCGGAAAGGTACGATTTTAAATAATGAAATCGTTGGCAATCCGTCAGGCTTGGATTGCAAGCGATTGATCCAGTAAACATATCCGAAAAATGTTTCCAGTCCTCATAGTTGCCGGAAAATGTTGGGAGTTTGATTCGCTGGAACTGAAAATCCACCTGGCTTCGTTGAGACGCATCCGCTGCTTGGACACTGGCCGAAATACTGGCTTGAGATGGGAGCTCACGTCGTAATTCCTCCAAAGTGTTGCTCAAAATGGCGTGTGTAGCGTAGTGTTTTTCCTCATAGGCATCAAAATCGGCGTCGGGGTTTTCCCAATCTGGTTCCGACTGAAACGCATACAGCTCCTCCGAGAGCCGCACAAACCGCATATAATTGTCTTGCAGTTGCGCCAGGCGAACCTCTATAGTTTCCACTGAATGAATGTCATCAACAAATTTGACTGCGTTATTATGTGCCCGAGTAATTTGGCTTTTGCAGAAGCCCCGTTGTTGAATCACACTCCGCATCGTGATCGAGATAAGAAATGTCTAGATCGACGTTTACAAAAAAAACAATAATCAAATCAAATATCCAGAAAAATAACGCTTTACTGGCGAATCCGGCTCGAAGGACCAGTTTTTTAATGTTTATAATCGAATCCACTAGTGTTACTGTTTTATAATTTTATTGGTTAATTTTCAATACCCGATTTGATTATGAAGACCGCGATGCGTTTGATTGCATTGAGAGCAAAAATGTGAATAAAAAAAGCTTGCACATCATACGATAAGTTTAGTCGAAGATGTAAACAAGTTACAGATATAATTTAAAGTTATGGAAAAGTACTAGATAAACTCTATAGCAAGTGCAGCGGCGGGAAGCTCGAATTGATTCCGCTGATAAGCGGCGGACAAAGCCAGTAAACAAACAATAGTAATGATCGGATATACTTATATAATAATACACAATACACAATTTTTAACATTACATCGCATTGGAACATTAGGGTTTTAAGTGTGCGACGCGCGAAAAACGTGAAAGGCAACGATTTCAAATTTTGGTGCTGGCGCTTGCGAACAGAAGCACACACATATTCACGCACACATACGTTCTTGTGTGTTCTTGTCTTTCCTCATACACAAGCGTGATTGTCGTTGCCATAAAAAAAAACAGCCTTATAGTGCAAAACGAATGTATGGTCGTAAGGCATCTTATAGACTGTAATGTCTTTGGTAGTACGTATAGTAGTATTTTGATAAAATTAAATTCAAAATTCTAGAATATCCAAAATTTAAAAAAAATCTGTAGAAAACTTGAGAAGCTATAATTTTTAATTGTATTAATTTCTGGATCATTCCTATGGAAGCTGTATGATATAGTCGTCCGATCCAGCACCTTCCGACATATATACGAGTAAAAGTATATAGAAGCCTAACTGCAAAGTTTTATTCAGATAGCTTAAAAACTGAGAGACTAGTTTGCTTAGAAACGGACAGACGGACATGGCCAATTATTAAAAATTAATTTACGCATTGTGTAATTGGAAAAGATGTATGAAGTATATTAGCAAACAAAAAGCTGCTACTACTGAGACACATATTATTTTAATTAATTAATTATTTAAGCAATTATAAATTAATTATATTTGTGCCTCTGTCAGTCACATTTAATTTACTCCATGCCTATGGTGTCGAACTCGTTAAAATGAGACTATAACCGCTCACGCATATTTGATGCAGTATATCGTAGATGTTCATGAATTTAAAACTAAGACAAGATTAGGCTCACCATACTATATTCCTTTTCCTAGTGTATCGTGACCCCAAGTACGTTTGATGTAATTGTCGGTCCACAAATCCGTAGTATGTGATGCTCCTCCTCGACTTACAACTTATTTCAACTCGATGGATCTGGAATGGATGGAGGTGGTCGATGTCCATAAATTCTCCGTAGGTAGATCAATTTTTATAAAAATTTAAACATTGATTTAAATTCGGATCCATTAACAGCCGATAACGAGTGACAGTGCTCAACAATCCACTTCGAAACAGCATCCAACCCTTAAAAGATTAAGACCATTTGTTGCTTGATTGCCAACACATTTCAAAATTTTTCGACAGGAACGGCAAGCCGTTTAGAATTGAGCCGTCTTCTTTAATAATTCCAGTCAACAAAACGAAACATTTCCCCCTTTTTCTTGGGCTCCAACGAGTAAAAACAACTCGCACTTTGTTCGGCAACCGCAATGACAGAAGCCTCTCGAGTGATAAAGTCAGTGAATACAAATGTCAGAAAACCCTATTCATAGACATTGTGGTGGTAAAACACAGCAACCTCATATTATGCGGTGTTAGCACCGGAACCGGTGTCGATCTCTGATGCATACCCAGCAGTACCGTTCATCAGTAATTCATCATCGATTTATAAACAGTCAAGGTGGTGATGAATTGATTAATGTCATAGACTGTCATTAACAACATTTCATCAAATATTATTCATCATGATCATGATTCATCAACAATTCATCGATGATTCATTAACATGCCATCAACATTTTAGGTGGAAAAATTTTTATTTGGCTTTTTTTTATTTTGCACTTGAAGAATATAATTCGCTGTTAATTGTATAATTTATATCGTACTTTTTAATTACACTTTTTGTTTTTCATTACATAAAACACTTAATTCCACTGTTATCCATATAATTTCACGGTTACCTCTATAATAATACATATATGATTCCACTATTTATCATACGCATTTACTGCTGTATCAAAAACTCTCGAGTTATAATTGGAGTTTCACGTTTGACAGCTCTTGAAAAGTTAAAACGCAAAAATTAAGAAGGGAGAGTGCCGGAGTATCTATCGATTTCGATTTTTACTGCTCGCAGCCATATGTGTTTCGGCCGTTTTTCTTCAACGTTTCATAAACCGAGAGAACATGAGAGCGCGATAGGGTCGGTTTTGGCACGATTGTCGACTGAGAGCGTATGTGTGTTTGTATACATGTATATATATAAATTAAATAATTAATATACATATATGACTTTTTATGCATTTTCGAGTTTGCCAATTGTATGCAAAGTTGGTAAAACAACCTTTTTTTACATTTTGTTGTAAAGCATATGCGTACTTTGCATTTCTTACATCGTATTAAAGGAAAGAATAATTGTTTTGGCAATATTGCCCATTGCATAGGAGAACCGAGACAAAACTGAAGACAGAAAATTCTGCCCCTCGGCCGATAATCAAACAAGATCATTTTCGCTTTGACTAAAAGAAACTAAACAAGTAAATATTAATTAAATATTAGCTTTAATACTTATCAAGAAAACCAAGCAGAGCGTTGTATGCTGTTGCAGTTTAGAATTCAATTTAATCAATTAAAAAGAAAAATAATTACTTAAAGAAGTTATCCTTTAAACAACTGGTTCAGTAAATTTTTAGTTTTCGTGTACACCGATTTTCAATATCACATAAGAAAAGTTCAAATTCTCATAACTTGGTTATTTTTTGTCCCAATTTTCACACTTTATTCATATGTTGATCATTAATAAAAAAAACTATTTGTAAAATTTTTACGATTTTAAAATGGGCAGATAATTTGTCTAACCGTTTCTTAAAGTATAAAGCGTTTTGATTGATTTTCGTATAACCTTGCAGGTTGTTATATTTTTACTCAGAAGTTTGCAACGCAGTAAAGAAGTCAACCATTTATAGTATATGTATTCTTGATTAGCGGCAACACTCGAGTCCATCTAGTCACGTTTCTACGCAAACAAGTGTCGGTTTTGAAGCTATCTGAATAAAACTTTTCAGTTAGTCGTCTATACACTTTCACTAAAATATAAGTCAGAACGAGTTGTATCTGGTGACTATATCATATAGCTGCCCTACTAACGAACTAATTTAATTTTATGAGAATCTGACTTCTGAATTAATATAATAAATAATTAAAAGTTCGACGTTTATAAAATATTTTTATCTCCTCTAAGAAATAGTAATTTATCATTAAATCAGAACATCGGTTTTAATTTTATGATAATCGGACGACTATATCATACTAAAAAAAAGTGTAAAACTGTAAATATAATGTGTATTTAAATGATAATAAAATTAGTATTATATGTTAGCATCCTTTCTTGTTTCTTTATAAACTACATTAAAAGGGAATGTCTTTTTGAAAGAATAAGAAGCATCAACCATTTTATTTTTAATTCTGAGTAAAAAAAAATATAAATAAAAAAATTTTATATTAAAAAACTAATTATTTTCAACATTTTGTTACATAGTTTTAATTTATTTTTTAAGTTTATTTGTAATTAGGCACGACAATACTGAATACAGTAATTTAAATTAATTGATTGACACTTGGAGAAAGCCCGGGCACAATCTTATGGGATGGTTTTCCTTAAAGCATAAGTCACGCCCTCTCTGTTTGGTGCTCACATTTGTCTCGAAGGATTGAAATTTTTTTGGGACTGCGATGGCCTCCAATGTCCGATACCTTTCACTCACGACGGTATTAATTTCTCCCCAAGCCGAAATATCGGATTTAGATGTTAGTGACTGTCATAAAAAGGGTTACCTTAGGCAGTCACATACGCACAGGAAAACTAGCAGACAATCCCAGTTGTCAGTGGATATTTGCTTGCGTCAACTAGAAGTAGCCAAAACGAGAGTGTGAAAGCTCTAAGAACGCTTATGCAGTGAAATGCAATGTTATGGACGACGTAACATATGTAAAATTGGACTCGAAAACTTCACCCGTACCTCAATTTTACATGAAAAATAAAGGAGAGACATTTAAAGATACGGTGTTCGAAATTCAGGTAGATAAATTGGGCACAAAGGTTTTGCTATGACAGGCCATTGCACTTGTGGTCTGAGAACTATCGCATTTTTCACAAAAGGGACAATCAACGATGAAGTTTATAAAAAGAGTGCTTAAAAAAAGTTTCACAGTTTATATATAAATATATATATATATATATATATATATATATAATAATATATATATATATATATATATATATATATATAAGCCATTATAGGACCTTGAAAATGTTTTGGGAGACGCATGCAGGAGCGGTAATAAGGTAAACTGATTCTTACAAATGTAATTATACCTTGTACCCATTGAACTATGGGGCGACCGACCACTTTTGTGGCATATAATATTAATTAGTATTACAAAATAATACAATTGTGTAAAATTCGACCTTTCTTAAAATTTTGTATACCCTTGCCGGGTGTTAGAATTTTAGTCAGAAGTTTGCAACGCAGTGAAAGAAACAATTCCGACCATAAAAAGTATAAATGTTCCTGTCCGTCTGTCTGTCCGTCTACGGAAACTAGTCTCTCAGCTTTGAAGCTATCTGAATGAAACTTTGCAGCTAGTCTCTCTCTCACTCGTATATAAGTCGTAAAAAATCTACAAATAATGAGATATTTTAAAACGTGACTGTAAAATTAAAATAAAATTTTCAGGGTAACGTCTTAACGTCTTTTCAAAAATGGATTTTGTCCAGAAAAAGTGGTCGTTTGCAACATAGTCCATGGGCTACAAGGCTATTCAAGCTGAGTGCCTACTAGGAACGTATATACCAGTCGGAATGAGGCATCGCCGATTCCAAAAATTACATATATATGTTCGTGATCAGGATACTAGGTGACCCGATTTAGAGCTGACCGTCTCTCCATCTGCACTCCTTTCCGTCTGTCCGTCTTTCCGTCCGTGAAGAGCTCCGTTTTGGTCCACATCCTCTTTTTTTTATTTAGACTGCGCCTACTTTAGTACAATCCAAGACATTTGCGAAAACCTAAAATAGATTCCCTACTTCTAACTGTCGTATGCCAGAATTATTTAATGTTAAAAAGTAACAGAACAGTACTGTCAGATACCCTGAAGAAAAAATTTGATTTGATTTAAAACAAAAAGAGTCCATTAAAATGTTCTTTTTAACAATAAAGGAAGCTTACTTCGGCACACCGAAGTTTGTATACGCTTGCAGATTGCAATTCAATCATTGATAATTACAACAATATAAATTATGTATATTTATGATAGTTTTATATGACAGTTTTATAGTTATAGTTTTAAATTCACAGTTTTACACTTTCCTCTACGTTTTACGAATCTTTTCTATGGCAGCTATATGATACATTCGTACGCTTTTCATACAATTAAATCCGACATATTAAAAAATATTAAAGAAGGTTACATCTCTAGCTCAAAGAAGCTGGGTCGGAATTTTTTTTTTTTAATTTCAAAATTTGAAAGCTGGAATCGTTTGCCCATCGTCTGTCCACCAATTAGTTCTTTTGCCCACGTCCAGTTTTTTTTCTTTCTTTTTTCTTTTTTTTAAATTCGCAATAACATTGTTTGTCCACGTTTTCCCAACCTTTAAAATTTTGAAAAAATTTAAATTTAGAAGATTTTAAAAAGTGTATTGTCAAAATATTAATTTTTAAAATTTGAAAACTATAATAATTTTCCCACAACCAGTTTCAAAAATATGAAACTTCAAAAAATTTTCAAAATTTCTAAGTTGACTTTTTCCAATTTTTTTTTCTATTAAAACAAAATAAAATCGTTTGCCCACAATTGCCCTCCCTTTGAATTAAAAAAAAACTAAGAAATATGGAACATTCCCAAGAAAATTGTGTATTTCCCACCTGGAAACATTGCCAAGAAAATTATGTATTTCCCACCTCCAAATACAAATATTTGAAAGTAATATCGATATCTTTAAACTAAAAAATAGCATTTGCCTACCCCTTAAAACTAAAAAATCGTGAGCAAACTATTTTATTTTGATTAAAAACATTTTTTTTTCAAAAAGTCAACTGGTAGTGGGGAAAAAACTAATTGGCGGGCAAACATGGGCAAGCAATTGAAGTTTTCAAATTTAAAAAATTAAACGGGCAAACGTGGGCAATCAAAGTTATTGCAAATTAAAAAAAAAAAAAATTAAAAAGGTCATCTTTTTAATTTTCTAAAAATGACGACAATTTTCGATCTTGAATATTTTCAAAATTGTACGTGGACAAAAAAAAAAATAATTGGTGGCATTTTTTTTTTCGCGAGCGAATCCCACGACCACCTCTCGCCCAATCGACCAAGGGGTGCAGCCGTGTGACATACGGCACGTTTAAGTACTAGATAGACGCGAGGGAAAGAAAATAGATAATAAAACGAGGAAAATTATAAACGATACGAGCTAATTCTACAAGTAATAACGTTTTTAGTTTAGAGAGGCTATCAATGCCATCTATATATTTAAAGAGGCGATTGTGATCGGTACATAAAACCCAGAAGGGTTCATGTACTTCAAACTCTCTCCTACAGTGATGTACTAATAAGGGAAAATAAGTTGTAGATGTTAGTCGGGGAGCATGGAAATTGAGCTGACCAAGCTGACAGGGGCTCTTCACATCCCCGTGAATGAGTTTTTGTAAAAAGACGACTCCAAGCATCGTTCTACGGTCAGCTAGGAAGGGAAAATTCATTAAGAGAAGTCTACTTGGGTAAGACGGCAATCTTAAATCAGCATTCCAGGTTAAGCCTCGAGGGACAAAAAGTTCTTTTGGTCAGATTCAATGCAGTTACTATTGACTGTGGCTTTGTTAACCATGCGAGAAATATGCTTGGAGAACCAAAGTTTAGGATCTAGTCGGACACCTAGATCGTCAACAAAAGAGATTCTTTCCAAAGCGCAGTGTTTAAGCATATAAGTGACAAACAGGGGAGTGACTCGTGAAAATGTCATGAGTTTGCATTTAGAACTGTTGAGATGTACAGAGTTAGCATGACACCACGCATGAAAGTTGTTAAGATCCAATTGTAAGTCTGGCTGGCTTAAACTATGCCTATACTGCACGCAAAGTGCATAAATAAGTACTATATACATAAGTACTCTAGATTTTGTTAGAACCTGCGGCAGGTCATTGATAAACAGTGTGAATAAAAGTGGACCAAAGTGGCTACCTTGTGGGACGCCAGACGTGACACTGAGGCGATTGAATAGAGCATTTTTGAACAGAACCTTTTGAGTCCTGTCACTAAGATAACTTGAAATCCATTTAAGAAGATCACCAGGAAACCTTATAGAATCAAGTTTCCCAACAAGAAGAGAATGCTTAACCCAGTCGAAAGCTCTACTAAAGTCCGTGTAAATCACATTAGTTTGAAGGTTACGATGGAAGCCCCTAATAACAAATGTGGTAATTTCCAAAAGATTAGTTGGATAAAACCATGCTGACATGGAGAAATAACGGATCTGAATAAGTGTTGCAAGTGGGGAGTGAATACATTATCTAAGAGTTTAGGGAATGCCGATAACTTAGAGATACTCCTATAGTTGCTGGCGTCCGATTTGCTACCTTTTTGTGGATAGGAAAAACAAAAGATTCCTTCCAAATAAGGGGAAATTCAGAGGATAAAAGGTAAATAACTTAAGAAGGGGGAGACACAGAGCCTCGGCACAAAACCTTAGCACGCAGCCTGGTATTCCATCGGGACCTGGTGAATATATTGGTTTAACACGTTGAAGATCTCAAATACAAGCGCTTTCGTTCAAGATGGGACTGAACGAGCGTAGCAGAAGAATATCTCTGACTTAAAGATCGTAAAAAGATTAGCGATGGCCTGGTCAGAGTTTTGGGCAAACGATTCCAGCTCTCAAATTAAAAAAAAAAATCCGGCTCAGCTTCTTTGATCTTACATCTCTGAGTAGATGAAAATATGTGGAAGCAGAAAGGAAACTAACTTCTCCACGCCGAAGTTTGTATACCCTTGCAGTTTGGAATTCGATCAATAATAATTAATACAATATAAATTATATACATTTCTGTTAAAAATCAAGGTAGTAATTCTTACTTTCATTACAGTCACCTATACTTGTTATATTTCCAGTTGAACAGTTACAGTTTTACATTCACTCTTTGACATATTCCTGTATATTTAAAAATAGTTTCTATGGCAGCTATATGATATAGTATTCCGATTTTGAAAAAATTAAATTTGAAATTCTAGAATAATACACAATGGCTATATCCCAAATTTCATAAAAATCTTTTGAAGACTGAAAGGTATAATATTTAATTATATTACTTTCTGGATCGTTCCTATGGCAGCTAAGTAGTACGATAATTTAAAATATTTTTTTTTCTTTCTAAATTTTGTTAAAATTAAATTGCAATATCACAACGTAAACAATTTAAAGCCACGGCTCTAAGGTCTATCTACAGCTTAAATCAATGATGATTGATGAAACTTAAATTTTCTTCTTTCCATTGCAGACAGTATGTAATCCGGATTGGGCCGGGTCGAAAGACTATATCATTTAACTGCCATAGGAACGTTTGGAAAATTATATATACTTAGTTGTATCAAAATATAATTAAATACCCGTAATATTGTTTTTCATTAAAAAGAAAAAAAAAATAAAAGTAAATAAATTACAAAAAATGTTTAATGTATTAATTGGTTTCATACCTATTTTATTATTTTTGGAAGATATTAGCGGTCAACAAATATTTGTAGGTGTCCACCCTTGCCAGCTTCAATATGCAGTGGCTTATCGATTATTTCGTAAAGTTTCACTGTTCCAGTTGAATCGATTCGATCGATGATGATTGGTGAAATAAAAAAAAAACGCAGTGATAAACAACGTTTATACATTGTATATGTATATATTTTATTTGAATGCAGTGAGATAGAGTACCATAGGAAAATGTTGAAGATCGAATATTCATCAGCTTTGTTAAACGGACATCAGAGAACAAATGACATGACATAACGTATATTTCCGGAGACAGGCAGGATAGGAGGGGTCTGTGGACTGGAATCGTCGAGCTACGAACCACCAGGGAACCAATGAGCTTAGTAGCAAGGAGCGTCAGGTTGGCCGGAAGGGAGACGACTTCTTCAAAAAAGTAGAACCGTTATCTTTCGCATTCTTATTCGGATTGCTTATGCATCAATCAAGCCCTGTGATAAAGAAATTTCACGACAAGTGGTCAACAACAACAAGAATGACAAATTAAAGAAGTTGGGAAATGCAAATAATTGTGAATTTAAATTCAAATACTTTTGACTACCTCTATATTTAAAATTGGTGTAAATTATTGATGTATGAATCAGTCGAGGACGGCAAAACCGATTTGCATGAAAGTTTTTTTTTCCAATGCGAATGTTTTCGTTTCTAAAAAATATTGGAAAACTGACTGTATACAGTAACACTACAGAGCAAAATTACCAAGGCGAGCTGTAACCGTGGCTTTAGTTTATAAGAAGTATTTTCTTTTCTTCTTCTAGAAAAAAACAATCTGTAAATTAAGTCTTCATTGTCTGTCGTTTGCCATCGTTACAATGCAGTGAAGTTTCAATTCCAATTCCAGTTTCAAACCAATCAAACCATTTTTTTTTACGTATGCACAACAATATAAATACACCTTTCAAACGACGTCATTGACGCCGAAATTGTCAACCAACAGTACAGTCCGTGCTTTCAGCTAATGGCATATCAATATTATGAAAATAAAAAATTATATTTTTTTTTCGAAATTATTTCCAATCATTCAAACAAAACAACAAATTCACCGTCGAGAGGGTGTTTTGCTACCACTAACTACAAAAAATCTTGCAGATCTATTTTGTTAGTGATTCGGCGGTTGACCTAAATCAGCGTTGGGCTATTTTACTGAAACTAGACGACAAATTATCCAGGATTTGCAAAATCTTCGGCATGAGCAGATTGTTCAAAACCGCATAAGATACACTGGATTCCGACGACGACAAAATCATTGTCAGAGTAGGCAAAAGACTCGCTGGAAGTCACGCTCGTTATTGTTGGCGAAAATGTGGAATCAAGGGATATTAATCTCAAACGTCGGGAGTAATGGATAATTGCAGCGCGTGTACGAGACCCATCGGTCATATAATCCACAACCCGTTGGTATTCTAGCGTGGTCAAGATGGCTATCACAATAAAGGATAAAGACGGAATCTGCCGGAATTTTTGTACTCGCTGATGTGATAGAAACTTCGCATAATTTACACTTGAAAGTTTGCTCAAGCATAATCAAGCTGCGGAATCTGAATCATCCGAAATTAGTGCAATGTAATTCAAGCAACGAGCGTTAAGGTAAAATTCATAGGAGAGAAAGTCCTAATCCCACGATAACAATCAATAAATCGTAAGACCAATCGCTGGAAGTCTTTGGGCTTAACCTTGAAATTAAAATTTATAGATTAAAAAAAAACTTAAAAAAAAAAAAAAACAAATTATTTGAGTGATAATAAACACTCTTGAGTTATATAAAACATCAATAAAGGATGTAAAAAAGTTCAGACGAATACATACACCAGCGCGATGACATTGACCATTCTTCTAGCAACTTGAAAGCCCGTGCCATATGCATACGCTCACGATTCAAGGACGTACGTGAGTAATTACGGACGCCCAGTTTTATTCTTCACTTTTACGTGCAATACGAGATAGCCAGAAATTTCGAAGTGGTTGCTGCCGGTATAAAACCCAGCGATCAAACTGACATCATTGGACGTATATTCAAACAAAAGTTTAAAAAAACCTAGATTATATCGTTAAGCAGGTTTTGAAGGAGTTCGCTGTTGGATGCACTCGATTAAACGGCAGAAGCATGGTTCACCTTACGCACATATTGTGATTTTAATGCTCGATAAGATCCGGCGATGATGATGTTCAAATGTATTACATACAAATTTTAGTTATCTCCGATTTATTATCACTCTTGGGTTATATTGAACGTTAATTATTGCTCTAGCTGTCGGGCACCGAAGTGAGGCATTCAGGTTATGTTTAGTGTTAGGCAGTGGCAGAAAAAGTGATCTGTCGTCCCCTACTCCGTTGGTGCTTTCCAACGGCATTAATATCTCCTTACTGTTGCTGAGCCCAGCTTAGCTCTCTGTCTAGATCGTCCGCTTTCTCTTTTTCTGGTATGTCGTTGTGTCCTGGCACCCGGGATATTGTGACATCGTTATCTCGCGCAAGTTCATTTAGGGCTTCCTTGCGTTCTGCCACTAACTGCGAGTTCGTTTTGACTGCCTCTAGAGCTTTGATAGCCGCTTGACTATTTTAGTAAATCCTTACTTTGGTATTCCTTAGGCCTTGTGTCATGCTGCCTCCAATATAGCAATTACCTCAGCGTGAAAGACTGTCGTGGAATGTGGTGAAAGTCGATTCAGTCTCCCAGCTCTTAGCGGAATTCCCCGCCCCCACACCTTAACTCATCTAAGTCTCTATCTCTAATCCATTCCACCCTTGATGAGTAGGAGGTCATGACCCTTCTCCGAATTATATTTCGGTTATTTTGTAGTTTGTATTTTCGTCCGCTGGTGATGTGACCTCATCAAGAATAGTGCGATGCCAATAGGGTGATCTCTCCAACAATCGCTCACCTTTAATCTCACCGCACTCTGCGACGCAGTATCTTTGATGAATAGGTCGATCGGCATAGTATTTAAAATTACGTTCAGAGCGGGCGCTGGGCATGAGCGTAGCGCTCTTGTTGCGGCGCATGCCGACAATTCAACATGAAATAGAAAATAATAATTATTATAAAGGAAACATAAACCACGAAATGGATCATGCTCGTCAAAGTTCGTGTTACAAACTTCGAGGGCTATTGGACGAAAATGCCGAAATGCCGAAAATTTGTTGAAAAGAAAATTGGAGCAAATATGTTCGTTAATTTATTTGTGTTGTATCACTGTCGCAAGTTCGTCGATCCTTAAGAATGGGAAGGCTTAAAAGGCGTAGTCAGTCGGTGTATGAAGGAAGACGGCGATGTCGGTCCCAGTTTAATCTCCATAGAGCAATCAAAAGGACAATTCCTCTGAACATAATCAATAAGGTCTTGATACTTCGCATATTGAGGTGACCATGCTCACGAACAACATTTAAGAATACGACGAACGAGTGAGATATTAAGGAGTTTTAAAGTTTAAGGGTCATCAAACTCCTTTGACCGTTGCTTAACAAAGGCAAAATCGCCTCAAGCTTTATCAACATAGATACCAATGTGGCCATTAAAATTTAGAATAAAATGTACCGTATAGATGCGTTCCAGATCGCTCGAACCTACAGATTAATTGGGGTAAAGGTAATCCTTCCGGTAAAACGACATTAGTTTGCATTTGGAGTTGTTGAGAAAAAGGAGATTATTAGTGCACCAGGTTGGCAGTTATTTAGGTCCGTTTGCAGAAGCGTATGTGAATGAGAATTTGTCAATGGCAAACATACTTTGACGTCATCTGCGTACATCATCACATTTGAGAGTAAAACCACTTTAGGCAAGTCGTTGATAAAGAGGCCGAACAGAAATGGCCAAAGCTGCTCTCTGAGGAACGCCAGAACTGACAAGAACCCGGTGTGAGAGAGAGCGCTTAAAGGCAACACGTTGAGTACGGCCATTTTCTCAATAAAAAAGGGAAACGCAAAAGCATAAGTTTTTTTAGTAGTAGTAGGTGATTTACCGGGTTAAAAGCTTTGCTGAAATCGTTGAAGATAACGTGCGTTCTAATGACAGCACTAAATTCAAGAAGGTTTGTTGACGATGATCTGTTTTGCATAAAACCATGCTGAGAGGGGGACATAATTGACCATTGGTGCTGCAGCTGCGCAGTAGTCAGAAATTAGAATATCTTGGGAATAGAACTAAGCTTTGCAATCCCTCTGTAGTTTTCAATAACGGATTTTCTGCCCTTTTTATGGAGAGGAATGATGAAAGATTCCTTCCAACTTTCTGGAAAAAATTAAACATCTGAAAAAAAAATTTGTAGAGGTCAGCATAAAGCACCAGCACAGTATCTCAAAACACATATAGGAACGAGATTTGCACCAGAAAAAAATGGAATAAGATTGTGGAAGAAAATAAGGATACGAAGAGGTTGTTTTGTAGCCAATAGATGAGTACGTACACTGGAAAATTTTTTCGAATAGCTTCTCTATATCAGTATTGAGATGAAGACAAGAAGGAAAAACTTGGGATCTTCGTTTTGAATTAACAAACTCGTAAAACAGCTTACGGTTATCCTGGAACTCGGTTTTACACCGATTTAGGTGTTTTATGTGGCATTCAGAATTGTAAAGAAGTTTGTGCGAGCTGTCAAATATCTAGAAAGGTCGACCTTCGACCCAGTCCTGGTACATTTCTTGTAAAGTCTAGACTTTATAAGATAAGAAAGTCAACGAGAAAACCATGGAGGTCTTGTAAGACGCATCAGGTGAGGGAAAGGATTCGACATACAGAGGTGGTCAAAAGTATTTACACATCGATATATTTTCACGTGAAACTTCTGTATGTTGTTATTTTTAGTGTTATTGACCAATTTTCCTGAAATTTTCTGTATTGCGTAAATTGATCTATGCAGAATCAAGTAGAAAAGGAAAGCAAAAGATAACGGTTAATAAGACAATGCTAGAAGTAAAAGAATAGATGGATGTACAGTGTCATATTTACACATAAATTGTTTTCATCTTAAATTTAATTTTGTTTAGTTTGAATATTCCTTGTAGCCAAAATCCCGTAAATAACTTTATTAATAATTAAAAAATTAGCTTTGGCATCGATGAAGGCTTTTAATTGCCTGGAATTGAGTTTATTAAATAATATCCAAAATAAAGAGACATATGTATGTTCGATTGCTTTTAGCATTGTCCTATAAACCGTTATATTTCGCATTCCTTTTCGCTTCGCTTCTGGATTTATATTATCAATATACGCGATAAAGAAAATTTTCGGGCAATTGGTTAACAACAACATGAATAATAACTAAAAGAAGTTGAGATGTGCAAATAATTATAAATTTGTGTAAATACTTTTGACCATCCCTGTACATGTTAAAAGCAAAGTATAAAGCAGAAGCAGAGAAGTGGTTGGTTCGACATCTGGACTGGGAAGTAAAGGAGACGAAGCTTCTTCAGGGCAGGAGACAGGGTCAATTCTTGAGACGTGGGCAGTTGCAAACTCTGACGCAAAGATAAGGTCCAAGATTTTTTCTCCATAGTTCCTTACGTAATTCAATTGGCCTAAAGAAAGGTCAATAAGACCATAAACTAAGGTGCAGTGGTATCAAGAAAATTTTACTCAGGTGATGGCATCCAAGATATGGAGGAAAGATTAAAATCACCCATAGCTATCAAATGGTCATTAACACAACTTGAGTAAATTCCCTGGATTAAAGACAGGTGGTGAATATATATAATGAATATATATAATATAATAATCGAGAACCCTAGCAAATAATGCATTTGAAAGTGCAATTCTAAATCAAAATATACATTGTATGCTTAAAAGCGAATTTTGAGACGGAAAACTCAGTACTAAAAACGTAAAATTTGTTGCTTAAGTGAGTAACGACGATATCAGCGTTTCAGTCTTGTTGTTAAATAATTGAAATTTACACCGATTTTCTGGCTGGCTTGGCGATTGAAGCATATGTGGTCATAGTGCTCAGTGCCAATGAACTGATCTCTATGGGCATTCACGGCTATGATTTCTGTTTTAAGGCTAAACTGTTGCCAGTTTCCTGCCCTCCAGGTTGAAATGGGGATGATGCTGGAGACTTCATGCTGCGCGATGGATACCAACAGTAATGATATTTTGAAGATGACATGGTCGGTAGTTGTTGTGACCTCGTCATGCATGATACTGTAAAGTTGGATGACATTATCCGATGATACCGGCAGTAGTTGATCTGGTGGGATATGTTCCCGAATCTGATCTAGTTGATCCCGTAGTTGCTTGGGAGAAACTAGCATGAGACTAATGGTTCGGTGGCGAATGTCTGTAAGCATCCCAGTTGCCAGTAGAGTTAACTGGCCTGTTAGGACCATAAAAGTTTGCTGTATGTAGTCACCTTGATATTTCCCTCTTTCCTTATTGATAGTCTCTAGCTGTTGTTCTAGAGTTTTGATGCGATCGTTGGTGGCTGAACTGCTCTTTCTGACTACATTTATAGTGGAATCCAGAATCGATTTTTGATTCTTCAATAGATTCATTATTACTATTTTCGTTAGATTTTACTATTTTATGACTTTGGACATGTCTTCGGCATATTTTGGTTCCAGCACGCCAAATAACGAGTTCGCCACATTTTCGACTATACCAAGTGGTGATCTGCTTTGTCTGGAGTAATTAATCAGATCATTTCTTGACTGTAGCTTGCCGTGTAAATGTTAAAAATGTTAGTATATTGAGCTATAGGCATTGATGTTTCGTAACTTTGAGCACTTGTGTTTGAGTTCAGTTATCCCTGCCGTCAATATCGCTCCAATATAGCTTTAAATCGTAATATACGATGATGGTCAATTTTGAAATTGCCAAGTCAATTCAAGTCGTTCATAAAATATTCGTGGCTTATTTGTGAACTGTGTCACCCGTGTTTGTTGTCCCATTGCTAATGGAAGGATGAGTAGCATTGCCACTAGCTTTGGTAGGATTGGAAACGACACCTTTTTCTTCTGTGCTGGGGTTTCATCTTCCGTGGTACCTTCGATGGAGCTGCGATGTCGTCTTGTGGCTATTTGTTCTTTTAATAGGGGAGCCAGTCGAGTGACTGGCCGTTTAAAGATCCCAGATGCAGTTTTGACATCAACTACTCGGACATGGTTGTCCTTGATATGCTTTCACTATTCTTCCTATAAGCCAGCTCATTACAGGCAAGTTGTCTTCCTTGACAAGTACCAGAAGTCTTTCTTTGACATTCTGGGACATTGTCTTTTATTCCGTTAGTATCTAAAGCTTTTAAGACTCCGTAGACCACTGATTCCAGAATGTTTTCTTCAGATTGGATACTAATTTCCATCTCTTTGCCAACGTTTTCCCTAATAGGACGTGATTCACATCGGGAGGAGCGCGCAGTGACTCCCTAATCGGTATCAGATGACACCGGTGTAATGGCCCGGGAATTGAGGATAGCTTCGACTTCAATTATCACTGTGTTGAGCTCCTCAAAGGTTAATGATGAGGTAGCTGTAACTTATACTAATAGTCGCTTGTCAGATTTTATTGCAGCTTTCCATAGACATACAAATGATAGCGCTCGGGGCGGTATAAACTTAAATTCCACCTGCTTCTTGTTGCATTTGATTTATAATATTTGCCAGATCCGTACAGATTGCGTCTTCTAACGCCCTTAATTGATTGTTAGCACCCAAGTAAATTTTCGATGATGAATCCAAACAGGGCCGCTTTAGTCAACTCCCGAGTTGAAGAATGGCCGAACCTGTGTCACTAAGCTGGTAGATTACCCATGATTTGCTGCATTATTTTGGGTCGAGCCCTTGTACATCTGACACAACTGTGTAGGATGCTCCTTGCCATTGTTTTGTCATTCAGAATCCAATATTGCTGTCTGGCAATTGTCCTCAGTGGTTGTGCTCCGCATTGCAAGTTGTCTTCATGTATTTGTCGCAACATTATCTTTACAATTGGATCATTGATAAGTCCGTCATTATCAATTATTGGAGACAAAGAGACGATCGAACTCCTTTTCTCCACCGTTTTGTGGAAGAAATTGTTTATATTCAACACCAAAATTAATTTTTTTAATGGCACCGACACTCAGTGTTTGTTGAAGCTCTTTTATTTTATTACAGAAACGCATCATATATGCTACAATTCGTTTTAATTTATGAAAAGAGTTGCTGTGCTTGCAATCGTTTAGCTCGCTTCCAATCTGCTCTTTACATGTTGGCAAACCCACGTGCTTCAGCAGCCGTTCCAGATCGCTGGCAACGGTGGTCGGTACTTTTGGCCACTTGTCGCGGGAACCGTGTAGAAATAGTGGTCCATATAGCCAGAGGTTATGCTCCGCTAATTTGCTTGCGGCAATCCCTCGCTATAGTACATCTGCCGGGTTGTTTGCTGACGCTACTGAGATTGATGTGAAACAGCTTGTGTTTTAGCGATCCGATTCGCCACAAAAGTGTGGTAATGGAGATGAATTTATCCAGGACAAGACTACAGTTGAATCAGTCCAAAGTTACTCAGATACCCTATTATTAGGCATGGGTAAATCCTTTCTGACTCTGTGGGTCAGTTCAGCTTCTAAAACTGCAGCGCATAGTTCCAGATGAGGTAGTGTTTCCTTCGCTGATAGTGCTACTCTCGATTTTGAGCAGAGGAAACGGACAGAAACTTGATTATTTTTATATGTGGCAAGTACATAAACTGCCGCTCCGTATGCTCGCTCTAAATCGTCGACAAAAGTGTGTACTTCTTGAATAACTGACAGCTTTCCATCAAAGATATGCCTTGGAATCTGCATATTTTTTAGGGCTTGCAGTCAATCTGAATCTACTGAGGAAACTCGTCGTCCCAGTCCATTTATAACTCCCACAGGATTTGCATAAATATTTTTGCTTTTACTACTACGGGGGCAAAAATCCTTGTGGAGAGAATATTTGGGACGATTCACTATCACTCGTTTCGTGATAGTTGATAGTGTTTTATGAGTGTCCACATATCTGAGCTTTTGTGGTATCCAGAGCAAAGCCAACGTTTTAACACTGTATTGTTGCTATGTTTCGTCAAGTTTCACGTTGTTGACAATGTATTCATGTGGAATTTGGGTTAGCACTTGATCATTATTGGAGCTTCACTTTCAAAAGCTAGGAGTGAAGGAGACGTTGTACCGTATGTGCAGGTTTTGAGGCGGTAATACTTGAGATCGTCTGATGTTTTCTATCGCCAGACGATTAGTTGATGGAACTGGTGATCATTGTGAAGCCACACCTTGCGATATATTTTCTCTGTCTGCTTTAAAGACGTACTTGTGTGCGCGGAAGCTTAGCAAGATCGTTCAATTATGTTTTTCAGGTTTCAGCACACAGTGGTGTGGGATAACATAGTGATCAGGGGGTATGTTTGTGGGATCCACTAGAGTCATGTGTCCAAGTTGTTCATATTCCTCCATGAAATCTACATAGCTTTTCCAGATCTCTGCTGAGGTCCTTTGCTCCAATGCCAGAAATCTGTTCTGCAGTTTTTTGAGATGCCTCCAGTGCTGAGCATTGTTCTGAAAAGGGAAGTTTTACAATGAACCTGCCATCTATTGCAACTTGGAGATTTTCTAAGAAATTATTTTCGCAAAGAGCATTTGCCGGTAATCTGGACTTCTCTTTGGTGTCTAGATTTTTTAGGGTCCCAAATCATTCTAACCGTGTCTTGATTTTTTCCTCTGTGGTTGCCGCTGTATAAATCGCAGTTAAGTTATGCTCCGAAGAAACCCTTTTGGCAACAATCCATCCGAATCTTGTATTTTGGAGACTTGGCGCACAGCCCTACAGGCTGTAGTTGCATCTGGTTTGGTAGGAGCAATTAATAATAATGTTCTGCTCCGATAAACATGTCAATTTTCCCCGGATTGTCGAAGTTTGGATCTTCCAGGGCAATGTTATTTGGAAGTTGTAGACTTGAGGAATTCAACTGATGAGCCGGTTGATCAATTATGATCTGTGGTATCACAAACGCTTCTACTTGTTGCGTAATGTCCTTATGAAAGGATTTCATAAGAATGTTGACTCTGGCTAGGCTAGTTTTTGGATTGCCTCCAATACCCTCGATTCGTAATGACGTACCGTGGAGTTTCAGTGATAGCATTGAAACTATTCATTCAGAGATCAAATTTTTTTGTGATCCTGAATCAAGCAGAGCTCTAAAAGTGGTCATTGCTTGCTTTTACTGACACTTTGACTGTGAGTAGTAGGTTGTAGCTATTGTTGTTTGCTACACCTACAGATGCTAATTGTAGCTCGGTTGCTGCACCTGATGTGGTTTCAAGATGCAGCAATGTATGGTGTTTTTTGTACTCCATTGACGAGTTCGGGTATTGTTTAGCTGCGGAAATTATCATATTTATATAGATAATGACTTTGTTTGCAGATTGGACAGCTTGGTAACTTCCCAGCGCTGGCGGAAGTATATGTTTTCCATATATATCCATTTTCTATGATTAATAGTTTTAAGTTACTATATAAAAATGAACTATATATTTTAAGGTCAATCATTATAATTAATTTATTACGTGGGCCGTAAATGTATGCAATATACATTTTCTTTAATGTGAAGTTATTAATAATTCTTTTCATTAATGTTTTAGATAATACTAAGGTAGTCAAGAATTTTTACACAACGAGCTATTTTCCCAGCCAAACTTCTTTTAGTTGTTATTCTTGTTGTTGTTGACCAATTTCCCTGAATTGATCTATGCGGAAGCAAACCGAAAAGGAAAGCAAAAGATAACGGTTTATAGGACAGCAAGCGCCGTTTTTATTTTGAGAAAATACAGTAGAACAAAAACTAATGTTCCTGCTAATCGTTTCTCAGAACTGCCAGACATGGACACAGACATCGAACTCATTGAAGTTCCTCAAACGGTCTTTCCCATTGAATCTTAAAAAGCCAGTACTTCCAACAACTTAAGACAGGTTAGAAGACAACTACCAACAAAGGAATGTTTACCCATTTCTCATACAGAACACTGACAGCTAACGACTTTGCTGTCCATTACAGAAAGGCTTCAGCTTAGCTCCGATCACATCCCAATTATTATTAAATTGAGAGTTGCTGCGAATAAAATTTGACGTAGGCCTCGCATCCTGCCTTGAAATACGAGCTTTTCTCAGTTTCAAATAACAGCTAACCGGCTTGTTGACAAAGCTGTCGAGATGCTTGCCCAGAACATCCATATCGCTGCTGAATCCTCCGCCTACGGACGAGTCTCAGCCTCCTCCAACCCACCTCAGGCACCTTTAAAACCTGAGGTTATGGACCTAGTAAGGGTGAAAAAGATACCTACATCGCAGATATAAGAGATTTCAAGATCCCGTAGACAAAAGAGCATATAGACATGTTGAAGATCACAAAGTCAGGAAAACAGGAAAACCTAGTCGAGTCATACAGACTGAAATTCCTTAAAATATTAAATAGAATCTTTCTTGTTAGCATTACGTTAGGTAAGAATAAAGTGGTGAGGCTACCCTGATAGCTTCCAATTAGAGCTTACCTCCATTTTGCTCCACATCCTTGTAGGTCGTAGTCAACGCCTCATCTTTAGGGCAGTGACACAGTAAATCCTCTGGTGCCTCCTGCTCTCCCGATTCCTTGCAACACTGCAGACGGTGTGTGTTGTAGGGTAATTAAGCCAGCATAGCTTCGATCTTCTGTAATCTGTTTTCATTGACCATTCCTTGCTAGGTAATAGTTTAAAATGGTCATGAATTTCCCTCTGGACTGAGTTCAGAGAGACTAGTGTGTCTGCTGTGTTGGAGCTTTCCTCAGACCCTTTCCGGGCCAGCCCGTCCGTTTTCTCGTTGCCTGAGATGTCGCTATGTCCGGGCACCCAGGCTATTTGAACCCTGTTGTCCTCTGCTAATCTGTCTTTTTGCATTTGGCCACTAGTGTAAATGTCCATGCTTTTGAGAGGGATTTTTGGACGCTTGGCTGTCTAAATAGATCCTTATTTTGGTATTCCGGGGGTCTCGATTTAGTGAAAGTTCGACTGCTTTCAGTATTGTGAGAACCTCCGCCTGGAATACTGTCGCTGACCCTGGGACGTAGAAGGTCACAACCGCTGTGTAGAGCCATATTATTATCTTGGGATAGATGCCCCAGTTTTTTCCGAACGTCTTCCTACAGAAGTAAAGCTATGCTAGCTTTTTTAACTTTTTCGTTGATGTTTTGTTTCCATGAGAGCTTCGCATCTATTATCACTCCCAGATACTTTGCTTGTAGCAATAGTCCTAGTTATATATCTTCTATCTAAAGTTTATTAAAATTGGATTTCTTTAACCTTCTTGTGCATAGCATAAGTTCTGTGTTACCTGGGTTGATGCCCAACTATGTATAAGAAGGCGGCCAGATTGTTAAAGAGCAGTGCCTTTCCTGTGTATTGTACCACTTCATGTACTGCGCTCTCTTTCTTGTATGCATATTGTGCGTCGGAATGGCTTTTCTCCGTTTTACCTCTGATCTGAATATCTAGTATCCCTGTCAGTTTTTTCATGAGGAATGAGTTCAGGCTAATCGGCCAGTAATCCTTGGCTTGGATGTGTACTCTTTCTGATTTGGGTATGAAAACCACTCTTGCTTCCATCCACGGAAGTGATATGTGTGCTATTTTTATACATGCTTGGAAGATTGCTTGTAGCCACCCACCCATGCATGATTTTATTTTTTGTAGCATTGCTGGAATAATATCTTCTGGGCCCGGACTTTTGTACTTGTCGATCGCCCAATGAATCATTTCCATAGATTGCCGCTTTGGCAACCAGATGCGAGCTCGTGGTCGTCTTAGGATATCCTTGGCAGGGACTAGCTTCATGCTAATCCTCTGGCTAATCCTAGCAACACACTCTGCCAGGAAGTCCCTCGATGACTCTTCATCGTACCTGATCACCCGGTGCCCTCTACCCATTTTTGAAGAGTCAAAGGAGGGTGTCGGACCAAATGGCTCCGATACTAATTTGTCTATTACCATCTCAGACAGTCTTGTCTCGACCTCCTCCTCTTTCTCCATCAGCAGGCGCGCATCGTCGTTGAGCTCGTCTATTAGTGCGATGGCAAGGCTGTCTCTAGCCACCTCACTAAATTTCTTCGCCGGTCTGACGAAGGATGTCGCTCTTGGGGCCCCCTGATCGTTATTCGCTCTTTTCGGAGCGCTCTAGCTTACTTCATGCGAGCGATTGGGCTTCAAGTGCGTGGGCAAGAACGCTTCTGGGTGCTCCTTCTCGAACCGCTCGAACTCCTCGACCACTGCCTGAAATCGAGCTTTGTCCGCTTGATCTCGATGGTCACCTTTGCCCTCCTTATTCTTGGTTATCTTCGCCAGAATGAACCGGGCCTTGCTGGCCTACGCCTTCCTCTATTGATGGGTTGACGACTTTGGCTGGTCGTCTACCCCTCTCACCTTGACGCGGCTCGTCTTGGTGGAGTTTGTTACTTGTTGTACCGTTTGTGGAGTGCTTGCCTTAGCACAGCCTGCCGAACTCGACGGAGTTAGCGTCTCGTCATCCGAGCGCAGCAATTCATCTTCGTTATTTCGGGTTTTACCTCCCCTTAGAGGTCCGAAGCGGATCTTTGTAGAATTATTGGAGTAAAAAATGTTCAGGACACCATCCCCGACCATCGGTTTTTTTTCAGAAATGGGACATGGGACCCCAGAGCGGGCACACCGAGTTGTTCAGCATAGTAGCTCTGCTATTTTCCTCGATATCAAGGAAGCATTTGACCGCGAGTGGTACGATGGCCTGCTTTATAAGCTGAAGTTCCCGCTCCCGACCGGCCAATTTCTAATACTTAAATTGGACATCCAGGACAGAAGATATATAGTCGAGGTGAGAGGGGAAAAGTCAAGCATCAAAAGTGCTCGTGCTGGCGTTCGCCAAGAATGCGTTCTTGGTCCCGTTTTCTAACTTCTTTACACCTCAGATCAGCCATGGCCTAATGAACCGGGAGCACTACTGGACACCTACGCTGATGACACGGCCTTCTTTGATAACTCCTCCAGTGGAATTGAAGCATCAAGGAACACCCAGGAATTTCTGGACTCATACATCACGTGGAACAGGTGGAACATCTCGGTGAACGGAAGAATTTCGCAGCACTGCACTAGAATTCGAGAGGGCAGTTGCTTCCCAGAGTCGATCTGCACGGCGTCTCCATTCCGCAATAATTCCAAGCCCAGTACTTGGGTCTGATCGTGGACAACCGGCTCACATGGGAGCAGGCCCAACAAAGATAGCAGCTACATGACGTCATAAGCAAGCTCAGCCTTGAGAACAAATTGCTACTACTTAAGTCTATCGTTGTCTCCTCGATGACTTATTGTTTAAATATATATGGGACATGGCTTCTAATACCAACGCCATGACGATGCAACGTGTCCAAAACAAAGCGACCTTCACATTCCCTCTGTTAGGAAGCAAATTAACCCACACTAAAGTCGGTATGCGAAACGAGCTAGCAGCATCTTTGGCCAGCCCGACGACCAGAAGACGACGCAAGCCAAGGCATCCCGGGGACCTTTGGACAGAAGGACGACACATTTTTCGGGTCCTTAAATTGTAATCACTTGTTTGTTGTTCACATGTCATGAAAACTGTTATTTCCTTTTCCTGTTATGTTTTAGTGTCACCTGTTCCTCATTATTAACAACGGTCCATAGCCATTAAGCTGGTTGATAAACGTAAATAAATTTATATGTTAAACTAAAAAAAAAGCTTCTGCATAAAGGACATAAAGTATTAATAGCTACATTTATTTTAAATCTACCAAATATTAAAATTATACGTAAAAGCAGCTAACTCTCAAAATGTGCTCTTTTCTGCGCCTCCCGCATCGTTGATCAGCTCAGAAAGGTCAAGCGAGCTTTGTATAAATCGAGGTTCCCCTCCGTCGGTCAGCTTTACGTGGATAGCACCGCGGTGTGTAATAACAGCTGTGAACTGATTGTGCTTTTTAAGTCGCATGGCTTTTAAATTTTACATTTATGTTTTGTCAGCTCAAAGCCTATCAGCTACATAATTAGTTCGCTTCATTGGTTTGCCGGTATGCCCGTATTGCTCTCAGCAGCTCCGTCTTGCCGAGCAAACAGGGGTCTTACTCCTACTCCTACGTGCCCTTCATGTCATCTCTAGGGTCCGCAGAGGTTTTAGGATGCGTGCCGCGAATTTTAATATATCATCCCAGGCCTCCTGGTTTGTAAGCATTGTGGTCACCAACTTATTATCAAATCTGGCATTAATGAGTTGGACCTTTATGTCGATGAGCTCCCAACTTCGGGTTGGTCCGTTCAAACAGGCGCTCAGCAGAAGACATGTTGTTTTGAAAGATTGTGTGTTTCGTTTAATTAAGTGTTTCGGTTTCGCACCTATATTGCCTTTTTTTTTGTTCGAGTATTTTCTAATAGTTTTATTTTTGTATAATGCTGGTGTAATGTGTGAATGTGTGCACTGTTATCTGTTGCTTTCAATTGTTGTATTATTGCTTTCGATTGGATTGCATTTTTACAGAAAAAGTGGTTTTATCAGTTTTCAGCAAGACCTACAGTCTTCAGTGCACAATATTGTTAGGGAGCCGAATTTTATAGAGTTACGTTCATGGACTTTGCGCTTGATTTGCAGTTTTTTATATATAATTTAATTTTTTTTGCTGATTTACGACTTTTTTTTTCGGAATAGGACGGTAACTTTAAGTCTGCATCCCATTTTAAACCGCATAGATAGAAAAGTAAAAAGTTATTTAGAACTGATTCGATGCGTTTACTGTGGACCCCATATTGTGGGCTTCATATTGAGGGGACCACACGCAAGATCCATATTCTAAGATGGGATGAACTAATGAAATTTATAGGGGTCTTTGAATTTCTTTGGCCACCATTAATTAAATCCAAGCACACATCTGGCTTCATTCACAGTGCACGAAATATGTTCTGACAGTCCAGTTTGGATTCCAAGCAGATCCAAGTAGATGCATCAGCGGTGTACACTTAGCCTAATGAATTCTTGCCGGTTTAGAGACAAAACAGACATTATGCTAGCTCTTTAAGAAATTTCCTACATGGTACCCTTGAGACAGCGAAATATCGAGCAAGCCAGCAAAAAAATCATGTGCGGATATGGAGGCATTGTGCTGGATATGTCTGGCGGAATATGATGGAGACAAATAATTTTGGAATCAGTATTGGTACAGAGTACGAATTGACACAACGGCTTAGAGCTACAAGATAGCATAGTGGCGTCGGAACATTGGAGCGGAAGCGTGACTGGTTATCTTGGGTATGCGTAAGCTTCCATCGGAAGATGGGCGACCCTTGCTATGGAACGCTTCATAAGTCCCCGCACCATGCGGATGTCAGAAACGCTTCGAGCTACCCAGGACCGTGGACAGCTTTTCGAACGTGTATTTTTGCGTGGCCGTGGAATTATAGAAAAGGGTTTTAAAGTTTTTGACGCCTGCCATCTACAGACCTTGGAGAAAATCGCGGGAGAATAAGGCAGCCAGCCCACGAAGCTGTTCCAGTTGTCCGACTAAACTAAACACGAAGTAGTCTTTACCGGTATAAATGAAGGGATGCGAGAAGGGTGTCCGTTCTTTGAGTAACTCTATCATTAGTTGCTTCTGCAACTTATTTTTGTGTATGATACATACTAGAAGTCTGCATGAATACGGTCAAAGCAGCATTTGGTACTCTCACTCAAAGTTCTGACTGACTGAGTGAGACATTGAGTAAAACGAATTTGGCAAATGTGGTGAAGGTATGACTAAAAAATTACCGTATCCGAACGGAGAAACAATGCACGAATGAGTTTTGTGACTGAGTACTTGGTTAGTTGTGCGCCGCATTGGCGACGTCAAATTTATTGCGTGTTGGTTTTGCTTTTAAATACTAGACATAGGAAAATTGAAAGACATGGATTACTTATTATATATATGTATGTAATTTATTTATTTTATTTTTGAATGACTGAATGCAGAAACATAATTGTTTATTGTATCTGAATTGTTAGAATTAATACATTGTTTTTCTGAAAATAAATTTCAAGTATCTGAAAATGGTCTTTCAGATGCCGAGCTGCTTGCAGGAATACAAAAAATTGTGCAGCTAGTTTTATATAATAAATGAAACATATTTTTGTTTATGTGCCACCATTCAAGTCAATTAAAATCATCTGTATAATTTACTGTTAAGTTCATGTAGCTGTCAATTTCATGCTCTGCATTCTTATCACAAAATGTGCTGATCTGCTGCTTCTACTGTGCAACATTTACTCTGCATTCACTCATTCTATCCATTGCGCTTTGGTTTAAATTTCACTCATTTCGAAAAAAAAAAAAACGCTCACCAATGCGCAATTAACTTTGTTGAAACCGTTTTGGCACGCCTTTTTGCAACTCAGGCTTGATGTACTCAACCGAGAATTTTGAGTGCATTCGTGCAGACCTACATACCTTTGAAGAAAAGATGAATTTAAAACGGACAGACGGATCATCAGCTGCAATGCGTATAGTGGACGAGAATTCGAGACATATAGCAGTTGTACGGGAGAATTACTGGATAACGTTCGATACATTAGAGAAGCTCTGAGGCAGTGACCAGGCCGCATGCTCTCATGAGTCCTTGCGCATCAAAGAACGGGTTCAGATTTTTAATGGAAAAGGATGCTGGCATTGTCCACTTTTGGCTTAAGCAGCCCATCTCAAGGAAGAAGTATGTGGGGAGTCATGGGAGCGATACCGTCTTGACTGGGGCCGATTTTGCCGTTAGACCTCGCGTCTTTGCCGTTATCTGTCCACCATTACCGGGAACCCATCCTCCACTCGGCCGTAAAGTGCGGCTCTGTACATCTTCTGCGAAGCGTCGCAGAACACATAATGTTGTGGTCCGAACGCGACCCATCGAGAAATGCGGATTTTTTATGAATAGGACATTTTTGGCAATATATTATAAATGACAACGCAAAGTCGATGATCAGCGCCTATTAGATTATCCAAACAATACTTCTTACAAATGATGCTTAAAGTCATCTTAAGTATTTTAAAGGCAGCAACACCATTCACGGCAGTCGAAATAGCTTTCATAGAAAACATCGCAAAGATTCTTTTATCCTTTGACAACGCTACACGTTACTATAGCTTTAATAGTGCCAATTATATGTGGAAAGGATTTTTCGCAAATCAGGACAAATAATTTCGACCAGAAGAATTTCAATCAAAACGAAAAAATGTAGATGTGTTAACCTTTTCGCAGAAGAATACGGTTCGTTAAAATAATGCAGAATATGGGCATTTCCATAATATCTTACGCGATATTCGTACGAATTTCAACTGAAAAAAAAGCACGTAACAAGATATTTTTTTATAATTTTACGATATTCGAAACTTATAGCTCTTAGTTAGCACTATAATTGGGCTGAGCGCGATTTCGAGCCACTGTTCGTTATTAAGATATTTACAAAAATGTACGATATTCGCACGCGACAAAAATACAAGCAAATTTTTCGAAACCCAGCTTAAGCTTAGATTTCAGCGAAACGTGATGACATAATTTAATGAAATTAATTTTATTGTATTACCGAAAGAAAAAACATGAAGTAGTTTTGTTTTAAATTAAAGTTGACTGAATGCCGCACGCGACATTTTGTTCAATCGTACTTTTTACATTTATTTCTATAATTTATATGTAATAAGAATGCATAAGATGATTGACAGTTTTTAGTAAATTAAATGTATTTATTTTCATAGTAAAAACTTATTAACTTAATAGTATAAAACCAATAAAGCATTAGACAAAACAAGTATAAAAACTAAAGCTAAATAACTATAAAAACTAAAGCTAAACTAAAAATGTCAAAACCTTTTTTCGAGTACAATATTCAATTCTAGGTGCGTCTACTTTTTGGGCATCACAACGAAATGAGTGAAACTGCGAAATACCTGGAATGCTTTTTAGGTCCTTCCATTTATCTTGTAACTCGAAAATATTAATTAAAATTTCGACTTCAGCAGATGGCATAAAATCTTTATTCCATGCATATATATAAATAAAAATATTTTTGAAACAAATTATGTTGTGTTTACAACAAATAAGTTTACATAACAAGTATGTCGCACGCTGAACACTTTTATTAACAGCCAAAAGAAAACCAATTAACATGTTTGACTAAAGTTTATTTCCCTAAATTGTGCAAAAAAAATGTATTTGTGTACTGTATTAAAAGTGATTTGGTCGAATAACTTTCTTGCCATGATAACAAATCATACTTTTCACTTTCGCACGTGACATCCAAAGACTAGGTACAGCTAACACAAAAATAAACCACAATTATTTATCGGTTTGCTCCTTTTTAATTTTTTTATTCTTTATATAGATATCGAGCTTTTAAAGTTTCATAGTTTATGAAAAATGTCTCTCACTAAAAACGTAAATTAAAATGAAATGTGTTAGAGAAAATTTACTTAAGTTGGTTAAATTAGATATATTTTCTGTAAAAATATGTTGAAACAACATGCTTTCATTGGCTTTGATTTTTTAATATATATATATATATATATACGTGTTGTATCTTGGTATGTTTGATTTTTGGGTAAAAAACTTTTATTCTGGTTTGTTGGGGTTGATACCCTGTCTGCAGGCTCTAGCCCACTTATTTAGTCGACCCTGTCAACAGTCATTGCCAATAACGTCAGGATAGGGTCTTGATACTAACAGTTCCGCGTCGTCTGTGTAGGCCACCCATATTGAGCTCTTTCAATATGCTATTCTTTTTGGTGAGTGTGAGTGTGAGTGTCACTTAGTTCGTCTTTCGTCGTCTGATTCACCCTCTGACGCCTGTCTCGATGTCTATCGAGTTTAGATGATATCCATGATGGAGATAACGTTATTGAACGCTTCTTCTTGGAATGCGGCCACCGTGTAACTTCGTGTAACGCTATCTTTTGACCGATTTTTTCGGTAAGTATGCTGCGCGTTTGATAGGTTATAGCTCTCTAACCTATCTTGGATGTGGAAAAAAGCAGTCTTTCCATGGTTTTCATGACGAAGGAGGTTAGGCTTCTCGTCCTACAATCTTTCGCAACGATGTGGAGCCTTCTTCCTTGTTCTGGTATGAAGATAAGTTTCGCTTTCCTCCACAGCGGAATGTGTGTCAGTCTAATATAACAGCCAGGTGCTGATGCTTTTCTCATTTTGGTAGCATAGCCGGAATTATGCCGTCTGAGACTTAACTTTTAGACGTGCAAAAGAATCGATTGCGGATTTGCCGCGATTTCCCGGCTTGGTATCAACACCTCGTCTTCATCAATTTCCGATATGAGTTGAGAACCTCCTCCTCGTCCATCTTAAACAGTTGTTTTGGTTTATGCCCGAAGCTCGGCTTTGTATGTTTAATTTTATTCATAAGCCCTCGCATTGCTCGAACAGAAAAGTTAGAGGGAGTATGGGGCTTTGTACAGCAAGTTTTAAGTTTTTCTGGCTTATAACACGTCAATAGACATTAACAACGCTATTTCATGATGAAACGTCAAAATTTATTATAAATACAATAAATGTCACATAGAAAATTTGAAATTTATATCGAAAAAAAATATTTTTGGATGGAAATACATATTTTTACAAAAATCTGTATTTTGTATGACCACCTTTCGCAGCCAACACAGCTTCAACGCGACGTGGCATACTGCTTATACAGCTTTGAACTTTTATTTTGATCTCTGGATTATGTTTCAACTCTTGCTTGGTTTAAGGGTTTTCATCCTAACCTCAGATTTCAAAAACTCCCAGACGTTCTCGATGGGGTTCATGTCAGGCGAATTGCCTGGCTAGTCGAGAATATCTACTTTTTTTTCAGCTAAAAATTTTGTAATTTTGTGTGCACGATGGCAAGGTACAAGAACAACTTGAATATAGTTATATAGCATTTACCTTCCTCCAGTCATCAGTCGTGAAATTCCTGTATTTTTGTGCCCATTGGTATCGCTTTGATACCATATCAGGTGTAAGTCTTGGTTTGCGTGCTGGTCTATGTCCAATAAGACCCTTTTCTGCTAACCTCCGCTGCACTGTTCTTTGCGAAACTTGTAAATATATACTTTGACATGTTGTTTTGTCAACAATAAACGCACCTTATGAAATGGAAAAGAGTTTTATAAGAGAAAACGCTATTGAAACACGTTAAATTGTCGAATTGCACTATCAAACTGAAACTCTGTTTTTTAGGTTACATGTAATTTTCGCGATAGTGATCATGATCATGATCATGATCATGATCAGTGTTGCTAAAACGATAAAAGTGCCCGCGATATTCAAAAACCCAAGTTCTACCAACATATCTACAAAAAGTTCATATTAACAACAAGAAATATGAAGTAAAACAAGATTTGCAGCATGAGTCTAATAATATGGCAAGGGACTGTATATACAATATATATCCCGAAAGAGATACCACCTTACCGCTTACCACCTTACCGCTTATCACCTTACTTACGACAGTGTTTTCTTTCTCAAATTTCTCACCGCGTGAAGCAAATTCTGACTGGGTAACACACGAGGAAAGAGAAAAAAGCGGTGGAGCTCTCCTGCGTTGTACTCCAAGAGTCCGCACTTGCCCCAGCTTGCTTTGGAATGCAATGTACAATGCCCGGACGGTCCGAGCTGTCGGGTTTCGCCGACGTTATAGTTGTGGTGGATTAACTTGTAATCTCTGCGTCGAGGTTATTATAACGTGGCTATCCAGCGAGGGGTTGCAATTAGCTCCGCAGAAAACGGAAGCGGTCGCGTGAGCATCAGGTAAAGGTTGAGGTCGCCAATAGGGTGGCTCGTCGATTAGTTCGTCCAGAGCTATCATATACCTGGGTGTAATGCTGGACACCAGGATCAGGGCATTGTCCCGAATCATGCTGACCTCGTCATATCGTGACGAGGGCAACCTTGCTTACTCTGTTCCGCAATGCGCAGCAAGCAGACTGGAGACCTGGAAACACCGCTGGAAGACATCGTCGAAAGGCCGATGGACCTATCGGCTCATCTCCAGGCTGGATGTCTGAATCGGGAGGAAGGTCGGCCAGACAAACTTCTTTCTGTCTCAGGTCCTGAGCGGCCATGGATGCTTTCGGGAATAACCCAGCGGAAAATTTTAGCACAACAGACATTCTAGTCTCTCTGAACTCATTCCACACGAAAATTTACAACCATTTCAGAATACTAACCAGCATGGAGTGGTCGATGAAGATATAGCACAAAAGATCGAAACTATGCCGGCCAAATTATAACAGAAGACGTACAGCAAAGCTGATTTCTGAGAGTAATAAAGATATCAGGAGGATAACGGCCATCAGTGGCCACTGGCCAATAGGCACGCACGCCTACAAAAGGGGTCTACCCTATAGTCCACACTGGCCCGGATGCATAGACGGCATGCGACTTGGCCGGTATGTCTTTTGTTAGCTTTAAGATTAATTTTTAATTCTAATTTGCAGGGGTAAATAAATTTCGGCGTGCCGGAGTTAGCTTAATTTGTTGTTTTTTTTTTAAGTTACAAATTTTCACAAGATAAATCCCATCATGCTGTTCCTATATTTATATAGATTGTTTTTGGGTTTCACATAAACATATGTACTTTGATATACTAATAAATAGTGTATTCTCAATAGCTTTGTCAAAACTAATTTTTGAAATACCGTCCGATATTCATGCGTTCAGAGTGGTCTAACTCCTTAACCCCTCAGTTTCAAACCTGTAAGGCAGGGGGCGCGGATCGCGTAACACGCATGAATTAATAGGAGGCCTGTTTATGACCTGCATACACCCGACTACGATTCGTTACAGTCGCAAAACTAAATTTGCAAAATTCTCCGAAATTTTCAAGGAGCATTATAATATTCTTTTTATGTTGGCCTCGATAAACAGTTAATAATATTCATACCCTGTATTTATAATGTATATATGTATATAGCTTAGCCCCAAAACAAAAATCTGTATTATAGACAACAATAGGGGTCTTCGATTCCTAGAGTAAATATATTTTGTATTAGCATCATCAGCAGAGTCGATTTACATAGCAATATTCACTTCATTTTGTGGCCGCCAACCACGCACATATCTGTCGAATCACTCAATCTTTGATGACTAATATTTAGAAATAAACTAAACCTAACAGTCAGACTGGTTGTTGGATTTATAAACCTATCCTTTTTGTCCTTTAAGCCCGATGTCCATAGGCGCGTTACTTTCGGACCTTAGACTTGGATCCTTTTTTTTTTAGAAAACGATAATATATAGTTCCATTCCGAAATTGAACAACGCTGTTTCTGCAAATCAATCAAGGTAAATATTGGCGCACCATCTAAAAGCTTTTTTGTCTTGTGCGGTTCTTGATTAAACTTAATGCTTTTTAGTCAGAACCAGTGTGGGAAACCCTAAATGAAGTACATTCACGTTATTTATGAAAACTATCGAGTATTGTGGAAACTATAATATAATAGAGAAAAGGTATAGCTAATATGATCATTTTTAAACAGTTTTATTAATTAATACTAATATTAATATTAGACGATGCACTCAAATACGCATCCGGCAAAAACTAAAAAGAATGTCAGAGAGAGTTTCGGATTTTCAGATGATTTGTGCGCGCGGCACATCAGCAGAGACATTAGCAGTCTTTGCTGGTGAGCAAGGTCAATTGACGTTATGCCGAAACCATAAGAAAGAAAGAGACCAACTTGACTGAAAATATTGGGAAAGAGTGTTGAGTATAATGATAGATCGGAGCACAGCGAGCTAGCTCCGCATCGAATATAAGTGTTTTGCTGAGACGGCCAGGTTGAACACAAGCGATCGTTCATTATCTGTGGGACTGGAATTTATTTTTTAATCTATTTATGTAATTTAATTTTATTTAAGCATCATATACTGAAAAAGTTCGCAAACTCTATTATTGATAATTAGAAAGTGGTCTAATAATTAGTTTAGCGCCACTGCTGCTACTGGTCTTTTGACAAGTTCATATTATTATTTTTGGCTGTTTCATTTTTCTATCAATAGATTTATTATTTATTTATTTATTTTTATCTTTCATCCAATGCCAAATGTTATTAACGCTTCAGATCCCTTGATAGGGATTTCAAGACAATTGAACTGTTTTTAACAGAAATCTATAATTTCTTAAAACTTTTCAAATAATGTACGGTAGGAGTATATAAAGCCGATTTTCGGGACGTTTGATGTCCGCAAAAAGGGGTTATCTGTCAAAATTTTAAGTGGTTTGAGTAATAAAAAAAATGCAATTAATTAGGGTCACTGCATGTAAAAAGACATTTGTCCCACGACCCCTTACTTAAAAAAGGGACTAGAGTCGTAACGGAAAAATCCACGTACTACTTGATCCTGACGCGCACGAGGACGTTCACCCACGATCCTGACTTAAAAAAGAAACGGGGTCTTTAAGAAGGGTACAAGTCTTGTAACGGATTGAAGGACGTTCACCCACGATCTTCACTAAAAAAAAAGGGATGAACTGTGACTTTCCTTGTGAGATACCACATGATTACACACACACTATCCCATCCTTGCACAACATTCGAGAAGATCGTTTAACTTTCTTTGATATGGAATTGTGACTTTTGAGTGGGTGGAGTGGTAAATCTGAAAAATAAATGCTGAAAGAGGTTCCGAAGACCCATTCCCATTTAAAAATACATATATATTGATTTATATATTATAATTATATTTCAAATACACAATATTAATATCAGAAACGACGTTCTAAATTATACATACATTTTCATAATTTCCAATTATTTTTGCGAGCGAATAGTAAAAAAATGGCAAGCACACATATCGACACCATTGTTGGCATTATCATTCGCCCAACAGCAAGATGTGAAAAGATGTCCGTGTATACATATTTGAAACCAGAGGTGTATCAAGCATAGAAATATGTTAATGAGTCAATGAGATCTTCAACGTTTTCGGGGAAAATTTGATTCTTAAACATTTTCATGAAATTATTTATTCTAATTAAAAGTTGATGTATTGTAATAGAGGTTGTGTTTTTGGTTTTGTTTTCTAGTAACATCATTTTTGATGACTCCGTGGACGTCTACTTTCAATGATTATAAAAATTTAACGATCTTATCCTCTGAAAATTCTTAGACGATACGTTGAACCAATCCAGTTAATGGTGTGTATTCAACTAGTCGATCATGGATGTACCTTTGTATTCATCTCACTCGCCGCAGTTAGCTCCGTGGAAATTTTCACATCAATCGGTCCTGATTTTACAGACTCATTCTGATATGAGAGATCAACAACAACGGTAGGAGTCTTCCTTATAAACTCCATGGGAGATAGAAGAGCCCGTGGCTATCGATTGTAATAGCTCTCTTAGAATTTTGTATACTTGTCATTTTTAATATTCATAGGGATAGACTTCGGAATTTAGATATACTTTTGCATTTCTCAAACTGTTGGTAATTAGCTGTCATTTTAATGTAAAGGCAATGACAGTAAAACGTGGGCGTTCTCTATTTGCAGACAACTTTACATTCCAGATATGATGTGTTCCCTGTACCAATGTTGGATTTATAAAACAATCCCAACTCCGGAATGCGAGTGGGAGAGTAGCTCCACTTTTTACTACATTAAACATTTTAATTTTAGCACTGTCACTAGGAACGATGTGGGGGATCTTCCAACATATGTTATGTATAGCAATGTTGTGTGTTTTTCCATCAACTGTTTTAACATGCATATCATGTGTTTTTTGTAAGCAAGAGAATGAGTTCATGTTTACAATTTAACACTTTTTTCTTGTAGACTTCAGCGAATCCCATCAACATTTTTAAAGAAACAGAAAAGCTGAACTGTTCTCCCGAGGGAATATTATCTCCGCCACTCCACCCGGCATTACGACAAAGAACTCCTTCCTGTTGACCGACTGAGAGAAAGTTCGTAATAGTGTTGTAATTCCAGTAAACAGTGTCCTATCCAATGCACACCCGTTCAAGTCATATCTTATTTCATCAAGAAAATAGGCCACGCAATTATTTTTAAGCATCTTGGTAACTCCATTTGTCGAACTTGTTCCTGTATCTGAATCAATAATTTTGTTAAGTGTTCACACGGAAGGACATACAAATCTTGGTTCTGTATTGTGATGCGAACTTCATCATTTGCCTAGAAGTTTTGTTGATATGAATAATAAGTATGAAATTCTTTTTTAACAATACTCTCATCATTAACAGGTTTTTCTTGAACATAAAATCTCATTCATTTGAATAATACTTGTAATTTGAAGGTTTTGATTTGAAGGACCTCGCGCTGACGATGATGATAAAGATGATGATGCTTTCACTTCAACTGTAGACTTAAAAATGTTATCAAGGGAGCTATGTGACGATTAACGATTATACATAATCATTCTGCTTTTCGTAAGTGAAGACGAATTGATACAGTTTCTCCACGCAAATTAATTAAATCTCCGTTTTGATCAGTTATCCGTATTTCGAGTGTGCTTATTTCTCTGGTGTTGACAGCTAAATAAACCAAATTTCGTGGTGTAATGTTGATTTTATATCCAGGGGGAACATTGATTCCAAATTCATGAAGCACATGATTTGGTTTATTCATCACTTATGATCCACTAACAATGTTACACTCCAATCTAACAGAATTTATTTTTAAAATAGTCACATGGAAAATTTAAAACTTAAACTTTTAAAGTGTTACATTCAATTGTTACGTACACTATTGTGAAGTTCATATTCCTTGAGCTAATAAAAAAAATATTTTATATCCTCAAACTCATATGAGCCTAAAGGTATTTCTATGACTTTGTTACCAATATGAAATAGATTATTCCCTTTATCCACATTCGGTATAGAATTGAAAGTATAAAAGTCGATTAGATCACATTCATAATTACGTTTTAGATCAATTTGGTGAAAAAATGTTCGCTTAGTACAGATGTGTTTCCATTTAATGCAATTGTTTGCGATGTACTCACTATGCAGCTTAATCCAGAACTGTGTTTTTTTCCAATAACTTCAATATACTTATATTAGTATTTATTCGAGAATAATAAACTGATCGAATCCTTTTTTGTGGCGTCCAGATTTTATATCATCATCCTTAGAGATTAGTAGAAAACCAAATTTATCTTCGCAACACGTTATTGATATATTCATAAATAAATTATAATTCATATCGCTGTTTACATGATCTCGAAATATGCGACGCATTTTTAAGTCATCCTTCTTAAGCATTATAGTAAAATTTACATTGTCTCGAATTAAATGTTTCGGAATATGTGTATGCGTTTGAGATAAATAGAATGAATCAATCTTCCTATGTCGTCCCATACAAAAATAATCTAGAATATTATCTTTTTCGGATGCCACGTCGTCAAATATCATAATGGAATTGTTTTTTGCTTCTTGCGGTGAAAAAACGCTATCATTTGGCGAAAATGTGTAATTTACCATTCCTAGTATTAATTTGACAAGTTTTTCCAAATAATTATAATTTGGCTGGTATAAACTCTTTAAAAATACATTAATATTTTTAAATTTTAATCCATTAATATTTTCTAATTTTAATCCATTTGGACTTTCGATAAGACATCGTCACATTAGTTTTTTCACAATTGCATGGTCCAACAATTAAAGGTCTAATTGTGTTTGGTAACAATGAACTGTGTCGTGGACGAGTAATTTCACCATGTACACCACCTTCAATGTTTCTTATTGTGATATTTTATTTTGTCTTAATAAACGCATGTTTTAAAGACATGTACTTCATTCAAGGACAATCATTCGTTAATTGAGTATTATATAAAATTAGGAAACATTTTTTTATTATAATCAGTCATAAATCAAATGTCAAACACGGTACTGGTCTTATAAATAATTTGATAAACACTACCTTTTGAGGCTTATATACCTGGGTGGACCTGTGGACTTTAGAACCACGGTCACCGGTCTGTCTGAATGCCATAAAGCAGACTGTGTTGTAATTGATAGGGCTTGGGATCGTGGGATGAATAGCAGTATTAGTGTGATGGGAACAAAGCAGAAGTAAAAGAAAGTTAAAAAAAATACTGGCCGCAACCATCAGATAGGCAACAATCGACTTGCGAAAGAATTAGCCTCTTGACTTATTGAATGCAGTAAAAATGGCACGCTCTGCAGTATCTAACTCTATAGGGTGTAGAAAAATGTTGTAATTCCACGGGTTATAGCAGTCCCCAAACTTGGTGGTTTTTTACCATTGGTACCTAATTTAACAGCCCTGAGCGATGTGCGTTGTTTAGCGTAATGTACCGCTGCAAAGGCAAAGGCACAACTTGAGGAAGATTATTTTCAAAAAATAATAATATTAAAAAAAAAAAAAAAAAAACACGATCAAAAAAACTTCTAAATGAGCTACCTAATATAGCGTTATCCGATTTTATTATTTATTAAGGTTTGCCTCTAAAAATATTTCACATTTTCGGGGAATTTATTTGAAAGACGAGATACCAAAATTACCACATTATTCTGAATGTGGAGTAATAAATTTGGCAGACTCGACATCCGAAGAAACGCATTGGCTAGCGTATTATAAGAAAGGATCACATTTGTTTTTCTTCAATAGTTTTGGCAATTTACAACCTCCATTTGAAGTAATAAGATATTTAGGAAAAAAATATATATATATACTTACCAACGATTCCAAAAATTTGAACTTTTAACTGTGGACATTCATGTCTCATTTTTACTAGACTTCGTCCCATGCCCTCTGTAACCTTCACTTAACATGAAGTGGGCAATATGGCTCGTTAGACGTTTTGTTTCTTAGAATCCCCTCCCATCCCACATGTGTTTAGTAGTCGGAGGAGGCGAAATGTTATCCTCGATGGGTATAAAATCAGGGATCTTGACTAGGGAAAATATTATTCTACGAAGAACAACCGCCGCGTCACCTGCATCAACTTCACCTGCATCAACTTCACCACCGAATAACATCATCATGAATATGTACACCAGCTCCACCACCAACACCAACTCCACCATCAACAATTTACCTGAAGGGGTAACACAAGTCTTTGTTGAGAGACATCGAACAGGACCCGCAGATGGTTGTCCTTAACGATTGTAGGCAAGCTCAGCTTTAGGAAACTCCCCACTAATATGGAGTTTGATATTTTTCCGCTAAACGGGTAAAAGGCAAGTTCGGGCACAATAAAATGTTCGAGCTTGCAAATGTTTTACTATATTTACCCGATAGATTTAATATTATTCAAGATAGTCTTTTACATTTTTGTAAAAATAAATGGTACACCCTCATAAAAAAGGGAAGATGGCAATATGGACTTTAATTTTTACTTTTCAGATTTAGTTCTAAAAATGAAATTAAATTGAAAAAAACATAATAAAAAATAAATAATAATATTATCTTTATCTATAATATTTTTTTTATGCATTTATTTTGAGATCTGTTTATCAGGTCAGGTCTTACAACCAGATCTGTTTATCAGACCTGATAATTCCAGGTCTAATTATCAGACCTTTTAATACCAGGTGCAGCTACAAAAAATTTAAAACCTAAATATGATGAATACGAACCATTGGATTGGAGATTCGAAAGTAATGACGATTATGAGAATATTCTTGATTAGGATGAGGAAGTCGACAACGATCAATGATCGATCAATTCTCAACCAGCTAAAGATGATGATTTTTCATTCTCACCACCTGATCATCACTCACATCAATCATTACCAGTATTATCAAACCAACCGACTGCTCACAGATCTCAATCCTCCCCCCATACATCACCATTGATGTCATCTCCACCCCACGTGCTGAAAGAGAGTTCAATAAATGTTAATGTTAGTGAACTAGCACGAGATTATATTTTGGATAAAATGTATGGGCCATACAAAAATGAATCTGGACAATTAATGTTGTAAAAGTATTAAATAATACAATTGAGTTTGATGATAAAACTGGCGACTCACTAGCAGATTATATTCTTTAATATTTCATCCCCTTCGTATTTTTTTCTACCAAACGGACAAGTGAAAGGAACGAGACCATTAAAATATTCTCAAATTATTAAACCACTTTTAGCTAATTTACCCGTCACCAAGTCTACGCCCAAGCGCAATAAAGGAAACGTAACCGGGTCTGGTTTCATGTCACTTGAGAGGAATAAACCTTATTATGTATACTGGGACGATCTTAATGAGTTAGTGGGACGGCTTCAAGTTTTAATAGCTTCGGAAGCAGCTGGAGAAACAAATAACACAAACAAAATTACATTGATAATTAAAGAGCTCCGAGAGCCCGAAATTATATTCTAATTTAGTATATATTTATGTTGCAATATTAAAAGGAGATTATACTCATCATGACGTTGACAAGTTTGGACGTCATATACATGAAAAGCAGAACACAAATCATTTAAAACGATATGAGAAAACTGAGACAGGACTCTACCTAGATACTGATGGGAACTTTAATATACAAAAAGGCGTATAAAAAAACTGTACATATAGTCATCAAGGGATATGTCGACAACTATATTTATATAGAGCCTAAGGGATTCAATTATTTTACATCAAAAAAAAAAAATTAATTATAACAATACCTTATGTTACAACTGCAGATATTCAAGACAGATTGGATAGACTTGAAAAAGTTATCTCAAGCATGATTAAAAAAAATAAGATTTTCCAAATAATTTGTTAATCTTTTATCTAATAATGAAGGCGAGGTATTAATCATGAATTACATGCCCCTAGGGGTAAATTTATTATGGCAAGCTGATCTGGTGGAAATGGGAAAGTGCTCCGCCTCGAATAATTGATATCGCTTCCTTCTAACAGTAATTGACACATTCTCGAAAGTTACGTGGGGTGAAGCACTTAAATCTAAGGGTGCAGCAGATGTTGAATCAATAGAGAAAATATTTAAATCTGGACGTGGAGTACCAAAGAATCTACAAACAGATGAGTTTTTTAACATACAATTTAAGTCTTTGATGATTTCACATCAATTAATTCAATATTCAACATTTAGTACACTAAAGGCTTCAATTATTGAGAGATTTAACAGAACATTAAAATAACTTATGTGGAAAGAGTTTTTTTTTACAACGGGACCTATAAGTGGGTTAATATTTACAAAGAGTTAATTAACTTTTACAACAACAAAATACACAAGACTATAAAAATGGCTCCCACCGATGTGAACGCTGAGAATGAGAAACACATCTGGGGAACGGTATACAATAATATTAAACTTTTTACAGGTAGCAAACTGAAAATTGGTGATAATGTTAGAATTTCAAAATATAACGGAGTATTTGAGAAATCGTACACTCCTAATTGGAATGTTGAAATTTTTAGGATATACAAAATTCATAAATCATATTCAACAACATATATATTGGAAGATTTAAAGATAAATCCTATTAAGGGTGGTTTCAATAAGGAAGAGCTGAATAAAAACTATATTTACCAATACCTACCTATTTGGGAAGGTACTTAAAAGACAAGGAAAAAGATCTCTTGTACGTTGGTTACGTTTCCTGAAAGCCGATGATAGCTGGCTAAATAACTCTGAAATTTTGTAATGAAATAAAGACACGAGCAGTTTTCTTTTGATTTTCATTATCATTTTTATTTGTTTTTTTTTTAATATTTTTAATCTTATCTTAATATTATATACACATTAGATTTAGTTAATATATTATCTGAAAAGAAGTATTTTTAAATAAATTACTATACAACAAAAAATGGAGCTATGTTTAAATACATTTTTCGGATTCCTTATTTTTTCCATTGAAATATAATTACAAATTTAATTTTCTTCGAATTTGTTGAGCGCACTTTCAATATCCCCTAAGCGTTTTTTATTATCAATTGATCTGGATATTCAGATGTATTAAATTTTAAAGCAACATCATCATGAATGTCACTATATAAATCCTCTGTTTTAATAGAGTAGATAAATGAATCTGTATTCATATAATTAAATTTGGGTTTCATATATGAGTAGTGAAAATCATACAACTTCCATTTAAATAACTCCAACACTACAAAACCCAGGTATGTTGGTTAATCATAAACGTTATGTAGTCTATTTGAATTGCATACACGTTTTCACTAAACTTTGTTGCACTGTGAAAATTGGGTTTAGCTATTAAGTCCCTCGCTCATAATCTAGGATGTCCACCTTGGGGACCCACAGGTGGGGCTTTCCATTCTGTTACTATACGAATGTTTTTGCGCTTTAAGCTATTTTCCATCGTCTTGTCATAGACGCTGTTAGTCAAAAGCTTAAAAAAGTCTCTCGAAATTACTTTTAGCCCTAGTCCTGTGCTCCGTGTTAATATCGATATATTTCTTAAGCCGAGGTTTTTGCTTGAACTTCAGGATACTATGTACCTTTTTGAGCTCTAAACCATTATATATACATTGCTTCAAAGTTTTGTAGTCTATTTATTTTTATCACAAAGATCAGCTATTAACTATTGAGTCTTTGAGGTCTTTGAAGGGAGTCTGTTTGCAGGACAGAAAAGCAGGTCAATATATTGGTCGTGAAGTGAGTATGGATATTTCAAGTCTACCTCTAGAATATATCCATAATAACTTGCTTTACAAATAGAATTAATGTTAAACATTTATATTTCTGATTGATTTAACTATTTACAATTTCCGTAAGGGAGTGCTTCTGACATTGCCCATCCATATAAATTATTGGCATCCACATACATTATCCTTACTCGAGTCCAAATTTTCAAGATACTTTTGGTTTGCTTTGGTATATCTATGACTACTTTAAAAAAAACCTCTTCGAATTCAAGACTGAATGCATGTTATCATGTCAATATCAGTCAGTAATTCGAGGGATATTCCATGATATGCCCGGATTTGTAAAATAATAGACAGGAACATGTTGCTATATTTGAACAAATAGCCCTTAAGTTCTGAAAAAGGACTGTGAGAAAGTGTTTGACACTTGAAGTGACTCAAAATCTGAACGACATGAAGATAATCAGCTTCAAACCATTCGGCGTCTGTTAATTTACTAAAAAAATTTTTCTTGGTGGGAGAGAGGTTTCTGATCATTTTTGGTCAGAATCCCAGTATTCATATGGGAATACATCTTTCCTACGAAGTAGAGAGAAATCTTTCACATTTAAAAATTGATTTCGAAGAACTTTGAAATCCCCTTCATTTAAATTTCCTGTAAGGGTGTCTAGGCTAGAGGGCATAAATCGAATGGAATCTAAAAATCTGATTTCCATCTTATTTATCCCTAATGGAATATATTTCGAGATGGAAATATATATTTCCTTATTCAAAGGAATTATTTAAATTTCACCGTCAATACCCCGAGTTGTTCCACAAATGAGTGGGAATCATATTTAGAAAGATTGTGGAAAAAACAGGGGATAAAATCTCTTATATTTAAGGTTGCACTCACCATGTGCTGCACCTCGAAATTGCCCTGTAAAATGACAGTGATCTCTGACTTTATCGCTACCTAAAATTCCTTTACATATCTGACAATTAAGGGCCTCGTCAAAATCATAGGAGTCCTGTGCACTCATTTGTAGTGGTATTACATAATTCATGTAGTTTTGGTATATAGCGCACAAAACGGATGTTAAACTCTCTACAAAAGTGCGCCAGACATTTGACTCGGTATTGTTTGCAAATTTTTCTAAAGAGGGGTCGAATGAACATTTTATATAATACGCGAAGGCTTTGGTACATGCTTATTTACTATTAGTGATTTTTCACTTACGTCTATTGTTGTGGGCTCAAGTATACATTCGAAGTCTGCATACACAGCGAACGGTACCTACAGCTGACGGTGGACATTCTTGAACTTGAATTCAGAACCAACGCCTATTTCCATTTTTTCCTAACTGTTAAGATAGGATGCTTACATTAAATAATTAAAAATTGAGTTAGTCAATTATCATAATTTTGTTTTTTTTTTGTGCTTGCCCGCAAATATTCTTGATCCACACATAATGTCCGTGAATATCGGTGGTTGGTCCATCCATATGGTACATAGCTTAATATGGTGCTGCTTCTCCGTTCCATTTGTGAAGAGAGGTCCAAAAATAGTATCCTTTTTATACGAATACATTTATTTTGTCGGTTTTCATTGGGAATGTCAACCCATAAAATCAATCGTGATGTTGTTGGTGTGTATGATGGTTGATTTGATATCAACACCATAAACACTACACCGCTCTCCCTTTTCCATTGGGTTCAATGCGAATACAATTCCCCACTTAAAGCAGAAAATATCTTTGTTCTGCACATTGATGCATGCTCTACGGGCCTTCAGGCGCAGGTTGATCAAAATATTCCGATCCTTTGAGAGGAACACATTGAAGCATGTTCAACTCCACCCTAATACTATCCGTATGGGAATCGTAAAAATCAAATCAATTTGATAATATCGTAACCAACGTCATCTTACTTTGAAGCGATTTAATTTCCAGTTGCGTTTCATGTTCTTTTACCTACATGTATTTCGCAAATAGCTCAAAAATTATTTTTGAAGCTGTATGGTAACTGAGGACTCTTTCAATATGAGGGAGCAGCGCCTTATAAAAATTCACCTGGAACCCTTAGAGCCGCTCCCTCATTCGTAAACTGAAATTAAAGGATCCATCAATAATTTGATTTACTAAACTCTCTAGGGGCCGGATAGCAAAATATTTGTGCTTTTCGGTGCGAACATGGTGATACCATTGTAAACTAATGGAGAGGTACTGCTGACAGGAGTTGCAGAAAATTCCTTGCATGTTGTTGTAGTTAATGTAGTTGTTGGCGTACATTTCGGTGGTGATGGTGTTGATGATAAAGGTGATGATGATGATGGAGGTGAAGATGATGATTTTGTTGTTAAAGTGATTATTGATTATTTTACACTTTTGTACATTTGCACTATTGCACTTTTGAACTTTTTAGAAATATTGTAGAGAAACTAAAAATTTGTAAATTTAAATAATTTAAACCGCAAACTAGAAGTGATTCTTAGGACTCAAATAGTTTATACGTGGACCCACGAAAAATGTTGAGCAAACACTTGACATCTTTTCTTACCTTTTCCATCCTTTTTAAAGCGTGCTCCGCTTTTGCTGTGAAGCCGTTACAAGTGTATACCTTTCACCCTCCAGCCATATTTAGTTGAGCTAATTGTGTATGCCATGAACCCTTCTTCAATTGCACCCCGTCCCTTTTTTAAGTGACTATCGTGGGTGAAAGTCCTTCAATCCGTTACAAGACTGGTGTCATTCTTTAAGACACCGTCCCTTTTTTGTGTGAGGATCGTACTCGTATCCACATCCTTGTGGGAGCGCTTAAACACTTGTTCACAAGTGTCCTTTTACAATCTTTATTACCCTATCCATTGACAGATTGACAGCTAACCCTAATTAATTGCATTTTTATTGCTCAAACCATTTAAAATTTTGACAGCTATTAGTTGCATTTTTATTACCCTTTTTGACTACATAAATGGTCCCGAAAATCGGATTTATATACTACTTATGGTCTTTTGTTTTTCGATATTAATTGTATCGAAAATCCCAGCGGTATTATTAAAGTTCTTCACCATTACATAGTCACCTTCTCTGTATTCCGAATTTAGTTTCCTGCTTGCATTGTAATAGGTTTCGTTTCTTCAGCATTTTGTCTAAGTTTTTCTAAATTTCGTTTATTTTCTACAATAACATGTGCATCCTCATCTACCTTTTCCTCATCCTCATCTAACTTTCCGTCATGCTCAAATTCCTCTCCTAATTTTTCCTTTAAGGGATTAGACCAAAGACAATTTAATTACTAATTCGTTTTGCAGTTCGAGGCTATTTTTTTTTTTTTTTTTTTTGTAAATAACGAAAATCGTCAATGAGTAAACACAAGAATGGGCAAGTGCGTATGTGTGTGTGAATGTGTGTGCGCTTCTGTTCGCAAGCGATCATTACTATCAAACGTAATACATTCGAATAATTATTATATAAACTATTATTGTTTTAATATGGGAGTCAACATGTACCTTTCAAAATGAACTTAGGACTTATAAAGTGAAGGGTATCTTTTGATCCATGAGAAGATGTTTACCAGCCAATTTGAACTCTCACTCTCCCGTTTGTTAGGCGGGTGTTGTAACCCCTGATCCTCACGACCGCCTCGTGACGCCAAAGTCAGGTAGGAAGTAATTCCTACATTAATTAAAGTCACCTGTATATTTAAAATTGTCCAGTGTTTTACATTATTAGTTTGTCATTTCTATATTTAATGATCATATAATTTAAATAAAAATTCTAGAATAATACAAAATGGCTATATCTTAAATTTGATAAAAATCTGTTGAAAACTCGAACAGTTATTCTTTTTAAGTGTATTAATTTCTGGATCGTTCCTATGGCAGCTATATAATATAGTAGTATCCGAAATTCTAGAATGGTACAAAATGGCTATATCTTAAATTTGATGAAAATCTGGTGAAAACTGGAAAAGTTATAATTTTTTTTTCTAAAAATTTTCCGATCGCTCCTATGGCAGCTATATGGTATAGTCATCCGATCCGGCCCTTTCCAACATACATATGAGTGGGAAGATATAGAATACAAAGTGCAAAGTTTAATTCAGATAGCTTCAAAACTGAGAGACTAGTTTGCGTAGAAACGGACAGATGAACATAGCTAGATCGACTCGGCTGTTGATGCTGATCAAGAATATATGTACTTTACTTGGTCGGAGATGACTCCTTCACTGCGTTGCAAACTTCTGACTGAAATTATAATACCCTGCAAGGATATAATAACAAATGGAAAAAAATTGACATGTTAAAAAGTCGAAACTTGTTTTATTTTTGTGTTATTTTTTTTTACGATATTTTTTGCTGCATTTTTTTCATGCCTGTCATGATAAATTCCATCATGAGCCGAGCAGAGATGGTGGCACCATGAATTGCACTGCGGGTGAATTTCATCATGAGTCGAACAGCGATGTCGGCATTGTGAATTACACCGGCCGAATGAGAACTTTACATAAACGGTCGGTCCTACCCACTGACCGGGTTCGCATGAAATTCATGCGGAATTTGTCTAAAAAGTCCGACTGGGTTGTCTTACATTGCTGTTCAAAATTATCGGAACTATTGTTGGTACCGCTGTTGTTTCGTCGCCCGCTATTTTCTCAAACTCTGCCGCCTTGCTGTCCTTCATTCGCGAAACCATACCGAAGTCGAGCATTTTCTTTTCTTCCACTTTCGCCGTCTTCTTCGCTCTGGTTGCAATTGCCGATCTGGCTATTCAAATTTGTAAAAATTTCCTGCGGTGTCAAATGATTTCCTTTCCTACCTTAAGCTCAGAGTCTATTGTGCCCTTCGTGGGCAATTTCAGCCGCTGCAACCACCTTTCCAACTGCAACGCCGTTATATCTGCTATTTTCAAGGCCATTTCTTTATATAACAGGATTAGACACGATTTTGTTGCTTTTTATTATTTACTTAATTAAACAAGTTTCTTTTCTGTTTCCACTTCTATAGCAACTAACCCGCTGCTCGCAGGCAGCGATCATCTCTCGCGAACGAGAGCCACTTCTCTTTTTTAGTGTGGCCACCTTAGCCTTAATCTGCTTGTCCTGCTACAGATTTAATTTCCATTCAAAAATAATACATCTATATTCTAATTTCCAAATTTTGAATTTTTAATTATACTTCTTATCGACATATAGCACAAATAAAATAAAAAAAAGTACATTTGAAAAAGGCTGACCAAATCCTGTTCATTGAATATATAATATACATATATTTTTAGTGAAGTGTCGGATTGAAATGAGTGAGGAGTCCTTAGATGTATAATACAGTCAATTCACTTACGCGTCAGAAACAGACAAAAACAATAATGGACGTTGATGCACTACGGTCAGTACAATCAATTGGACCGTATGAAACCAGGCAGGTATATAGGATCTAATTTTTCTACTTTGTACGTGGAAATTGAGCTGACTCAGCAAGACAGCACTTTCCACGTCACCAAGAATGAGGTTATAGATAAAGGTAATGCCAAGCATAGTACTACGATTGGCTAAGGTTGGTAAGTTAATTAGGAGGAGTCTATTAGAGTAAGAAGGTAATCTTTGGTTTGCATCCCAATTTAAACCGAGTAGAGCAAAAAGTAAAAAGTTCTTTTGAACCGACTCAATGCGTTTACTATGGATACCGTACTGAGGGCTCCAAATGCAGCATCCATATTCTAAGATAGGACGAACTAAAGAAATATATTAGGATTTAGTAACATAGAAGTCATTGAATTCTTTCGACCACCGTTTAAAGAATCCAAGCACACCCCTGGCTCTATTCACCATAGAGGAAATATGATCAATAAAGTCAAGTTTAGGATCCAAGCGGACGCCCAAATCATCATCTGGATTAATTCTTTCTAAAAAGCAGCAGTTCAGCGTATAAGTTGCAAGCTTGGGAACGACACGGGAGAATGTCATTAGCTTGAATTTAGAGCCGCTTACGTTTAATATATTTACGCGAAACCATGTTCGGAAATTATTAAGATCTGTTTGTAAATCCGATTGGCAGGCGACGTCCATGTGTTACACGTAAAGCTTGACGTCATCGCCGTATATAAGCACTTAGGAGTTAGTCAAGACTTTGGGCAGGTCATTTATAAATAATGTAAACAATAAAGGACCCAAATGGCTCCCTTGCGGGACGCCAGAAGTAACCCTTAGAACATTAGATAATTTATTCCTAAATAAGACCTTAAATAGGACCTGCCATTCAAATAACTTGAAATCCAATTAAGAAGATCAACTGAAAACCCCATTAAATCGAGTTTCCTAACGAGTAGAGAATGGTGTGGAATGAGTGAACGCTGGGATATTGTTTGTTTAAGGCCACGAGCAAAGGTTCGCTTCAGTGGACTTTTATTTTTCGATTGCTTTCTTACATTCGTTCTTAATGTTAAGTAAACTAGTTGGGACGCTGCTAAGTCGCTGCTTCGTTGAAGAAGTGGCGGCAGCGCTTTTTATTATTATTATATATATATATATATATGTCGGAGAACGAGGGTTATTTTGGTCAACCGTTTTCTATTTCACAACGCGCAGCGAGTCGCAATGTTTTTTTTGACGTCTGTCACTCCTTGCGCCACACTCAGTAGTTCTTTCTGCTCTCCTTGCCCACCGCGCTCTCATTCCAAAAGCTTCTCTCTCTCTCATTTAGAAAGCTTATTTATTTCTTTTTAAACTATACACCAAGACTTATAATAATTAATTGAACACAGTTTTTTTTAATTAAATCAAACTTATCTCCGACATATGTATATGTGTTAATGCTGACGCGGCTTTTTGATATGTCGGCTGCAGTTCAAGTGACATCATATTGCAGTGCACTTGAACTGTGCTGGGCAGTTGTTGTTTTGTTTACACTAAAGTGTCAATGCATTATTTTTATGTGTTTGGGGTAACAACAGAGAGTTGCTGCTTAAGTATTGATATAACGTATTTATGTAATATGAAGTTGTTTTTAATTTTATTACTTTATAACTTCCTAAGTATTGATTGTCTAATTTATGACCTGTATCATTTTTAAGTAACACTAGATTTCCTACTTCTAGCTTTAAGTAATTTACTTTTTTGTCATTTTCTAATTTTCGTTTTTGTTTTTTTTTTTTCTGTCATAATTTTGCTCTTTTATATTCTACTTGTGATCTAAACTTAAATTCTTTTGCATAGTCGTTTATGTTATACATATATTGGATCTATTTTTTGTAAGTTATTAAATTCTATTAATTGTCTTGGTAATCTTTCATAAACAAGTTCATATGGACAGTAGTCATTTACCGTTGATGGAGTAGTATTGAAACAATATGTGAAATAATTTATCCATATGTCCCAATCATCTATGTCGATCGATATGTTGAACGAATATATTCGTTGAATGTTCGATGACTTCTTTCTACTGTTCCTAAAGTCTGGTGATGACGTGCAGTTGAAACTATATTACTGATTTTCATATATTTGCACAAGTCTTGTATAAGTAAATTTTTTTACTCAGTACCTATGTCTGTTATGAACGTCTTCATAGGACCGTACTTTAGTACAAATGATTCAAATATCGCTTTTCCTACTGTTTTTGCGCTTTTATCTTCTAGTGGGATTGTAATTGTAGATATTTTGTAAGATCGCATATTATAGTTATCGCCTACTCATTACCATGTTATGTTCGTGGGAATGGTCCAATTGAATCGGTTAAAACGGTGTCAAAAGCTGTATTTGGGGTATTTGTTATGATCATAAGAGTTTTTGTATGTGTTGTTGGTTTAACTTTTTGGCAGTCTTCACATGTTTTTACATAATTTTTAATGGTTTGAACAGGGTACGCGTAATCCCTGTCTGGCCTCCTTCTATTGGATAGTTGTGATATCTTAACAGGATTGCATTAATTTGACTTTTGTCATTTTTGTCTATGTGTGTCACTTTTTGTAAAAGAGCTATTTTTATATTTATTAATTGCTTATTGCCCTTATTTTTAAATTCATTTAAAGTGACAGATTCGAAAATTTGTTCACTTGGTGACATCTGTAAGTTAATGATTTTGTGTATCCCGGCTTCTGAAATAAGCATTTAAAAAAATTCACCTGAATCGAATTTTTAATTAGGATATAAATCTTTAACTGGAAATTGTGAAATTATTTGTTTTCCTTTTTTAAATATACATTTAAAATTGTTCATTTTTAATTTCACGAATTTCTTTACGTCGTTATTGCTTACAACTTCATGGACATTGGGCTCAAATATATTTTCATGCTTTTTAATTTTATCATCTGCGCAAATGTTTTCCTGTATTTTTTATGATCTCGTTTGTACCATCAATATTTTTCTATTCATTTGTATTAATTCTTCCACGTTTATGCGAGATAGTGCATCCGCAACGTGATTATCCTTCTCCTTGAGGTATTCAACTGTAAATTGATACTCATCTAGATCTAATCTTATTCTAGTCAGCTTTGAAGATGGATTCTTCATTGAAAATAGTATACTATCGGTCTATGATCAGTTTTTACAAAGAAATGTCTCCCGTAGGCATATGGTCTAAAATGTTTTATTGCCCAATGAATAGCGGCTAATTCTTGTTCTGTGGTTGATTTGTTGCTTTCTCCCTGTGTAAAAGCTCGCGATGCATGTGTAATTGGCAGTTGAGCACTGTCGTATTCTTGAGATAGTACTGCACCACATGCATGTTTACTTGCATCTGTGGTTATGCAAAATTCTTTGCTGAAGTCAGGGTATTGCAATATGTTGGTTTCATTAATGCATTTTTAAGATATTTAAATGATTCTTCACATTCTTTAGTCCGCTCGAATTGGACATTTTTCTTGCACAGTTTTGTTAAATGACGTGAGTATTGTGCGAAATTATCAATGAATCTTCTGTAATAATTGCAAAAAGCCACAAAACGTCGTGCACAATCGGCATGTGGTGGAGTTGGATGGTTTTTAATAACATCGTTTTTTTTTTTTCAGAAAGAATGCCATGGTCTATACATTTATGGCCCAGCAATGTTACCTCGTGTAAAAAGAATGAACATTTCTCCGGATTTAATTTAAGGTTGTGTTTTCTACAAATTTCAAATATATTTGTAAGATTTTTAAACATATGTCGTTTGGAACATCCTGTAACAACTAAATCATCCATGTAGAGAAATGCTTGTGATGGTTCTAAACCAGAAAAAGCAAGTTGCATCATTCTCATAAATGAATTGGGTGCTACTTTTAGACCATATGGTAATCGCGTGAAACCATATGAGCCGGTGCTCGTAGAAAATTATGTTATGTTCCTAGATATATATTTTAGTTCTATTTGGTGAAATCCTGACATGAGATCGAGACATGAAAAATATTTAGCTCGACCTAATTGATATATATTTATATATTTCTTCTATTCTTCGTAGTGAATATATGTCTGCCAGAAGTTTTTTATTAATTTGTCGATAATCAACTACTAAACGCCATATTTTTTTTTTTTTAATTTGGAAGTGATTTCTTGAGAACCAAGAGAAGTGGGCTGTTATATTCTGATATTGATGGTTGGACTATACCATCTTTTATCAACTTTTCGACCCCTCTATTTATTTTGGGTTTTGCTATCCCTGCATTTCTATAATTCTTAATATATACTGGAGTTTTATCTGCTTATCTTAATTTTTGTTTATAGAAATTATTGCTTCAGGGAATTGTAATTTATTTATAACTTCTTTTGTTCTATTAATGTTATTACCATTTATAGATTTGATTTCGTAGACGTCTATTGGATCAAATATAATATTTGGATTTTTAATATTTATATTCTGATCTGTTATATTTAAAATACGATCTATTGCACTATTACTTTTCACAATGCTGTTAGCAATTAATACTCCGACATGAATTTCCTGGTTTGGTATTAATACAGTATATTCTCATTACTTCTGACCTTGCTGGTAATAATATTGAATTATCAATATCATTTTGTAATAGTGGTACTTGTATTTGGTAATCTAATGTTATGGGTTTTAATATTAGTCCATCATTTTGATAATCTAATGTGAAATTGAATTTTCTTATGAAATCGAGACTCAGAATTCAATTTTGATTTATTTGAAAGTTGTGGCTGATTATGAAATAATCGAAAAGAAGATCTATTGTAGCTAATCCTATAGACTGTACTATTCCCTGATCAATTCCTGATATGTTTGTTTTCAAATTTGTATTTATTTCTGAATCTAAGTTGTCTTTTAGGATTGATATATCTGCTCCAGTATCTACTAGTAAAGTTAGATTTCTATTGATTTTCTGATTATGTTTTCTAGTTACGCTGCTGAGATTTAGATTTATATTAAATATTTTGAAGTTTGGTTGCTCAAGGGAGTTTGAGTGTTTTCCGAGCTACTTTATGTAATTCATCCATATTGTCGAATGTATGAGCACGCAAAACTGCTTTTACTTCGATGTGAATGTAATTTTTCTTCACTGCTGTCACGTATGTTTTGTACTAAGCATTCTAGCTTGTTCCATGCTGAATTCTTGTTCAATATATGCTCCTTCTAGAGCTTTAGCCTCTTGGGTATAGACATTAGCTGTTTTGTTATTCTGCCTAAGATTCAATAACCTTGCAGATAGATTGTTAATAGACTCACCTTTGACATTATTTTTAAGTCGATTGATGATTTGGTATATTGTATTTCGTTCCCTATTAAGTTTCTAGCCGGTAATTTCAACTTTGTTTTTATTATTGACACAGCTAAAAGTTAAAGTGCGCCTTGAATTTTTTTTTTCTATTTCTAGTGCATCTATAAAACTACGTAAGTTTTCAGCTTTACCGTTGAACTCCGGTGTAAGCTTAGATGAAGTATTTATGAATTCAATATTTGTCTGCGCCATGATTGTTGGTTTCTGTTCTATTACTGAATTTGATTTTGATTCTGGTAAGATCGTGCAGATCTTTTTCTTTAATTTTCTGTTCGATATTTTCTAAATTATCGTCTTCTGCTGGGTTTAAATCGTCTTGGTTTATTAGTTCTAGTTCTTCTTCTAGTTCTAACAAACAAAGGTGAATTTAATATAGTCGGTATATCTTAATTTTTATTTATTTTGATACTTTGTAGGGGGCAATTATATGTTGCCAATTCATATTTAGTATTTAGATGTATCATAATCCATCTCATGCTTTCGAGAACTCTCAACTGTCAGAATTACTATTATTATCCAAAAATTATTAATTATTGATTTTATTGTGTTTATTTATAAGTAATTTTTATTTATTAATCATTCATTTATTCTATGTTATAAAAATGTTCATCTGATTATAATCGTTGTTATTTATCTTTTTTGTTTTAATTTTATATAAATCATTTGCCTGGCTCATATCCTTTTTTTCAGGCATCTATTATGTAGTTTATCCAATTTGAAAAACAAATTGGCAGATAAGATTACAACAATTATTATCAGAAGTATATTTGTAAACGCTAAGTCAATCGTACTTGACTCTACTTTATTTATAACGTTTTCACTGTCTTTGTGTCGATTAGACCCATTTTGTTTAAGTGTAGCCTAATTGGGTAATCGTATTTTTCTTCTACGCCCAAGGGAGGGCGGTGCCGGTGATGGTTCACCGATGTTTTATTATTAATATTAATATTAATTATTTATCTATTTATGGCCGAGGCAGGTGCCTAGGCAATACGGACTTCCTAGTGGTCCTTCAAAGTCCGCAGGGCATCTTGGTGTAGGCTTCGGTAATTGCTTCGGTGGAGGGCGGTGTGTTTTAGTTTTATTCTTCTGTATAGTTGTGGTACAGGGTCGGATTTTTGACTGTAAGAATTCCTCAAACGTCCTTAGCTCCGCGGTGAGAACATTTGCCTTTGCTCACGTAGGGGGTTTTTGGCCTATACGAAATCTGAACGAGTTCAGAAAATCGCCTCCTAGTTCTCTCTTTCAAACCGCTCCTTCGGGTTTTTCGATTTTGAATTCTGTCCATACCCTGTACTCACTCAGAATTCTTTCCGTCTTCCCGATGCTCTTCAGCTTCGATTTTCTCGTGCTTCCAATTATGTTTCAGAATAGACAGCATCCCTTATTATTCTTTACTGTTTTATTTTTGGTTACATTTATAGCTATTTAGCGTTCATGATTTGAATGTCAATCCTGAGACGATGATGTACATGTCAATCCTGAGTCCTCTCCCAGAATTTTTAGTCTTCTAATTGATCGTCATCCAGTCCTCCAGGATTATGTCGCGGTCGCCATGTGGAATGAGTGAACGCTGGAATGTTGTTTGTTTTTTTTTATATTCGTTTATATATATATTATATTCGTATTAATGTTAAGTAAACTAGTTGAGACGCTGCTTTGTTGAAGAAGTGGCGGCAGCGTTTCTTATTATACATAAGTGTTATTTAATATATATATAGAGGAGCACGTGATATGCACACCCGCTGACAGACAGCGGTCAGTGGCCGGCGTTTATGCTGACGCGGCTTTTTGATGTGTTAAGTGATGTGTCATATTGCATTGCACTTGAACTGCGCTGGGCATTTGTTGTTTTGTTTACACTAAAGTGTCAATGCATTATTTTTATGTGTTCCGGGTAACAACAGAGAGTTGCTGCTTCAGTATTTAGTGCTACTCTGGTAACTTTGATATATGTGCATACCACAATGGTATGCCACAATGGTATGTCAAATGCTTTACTAAAATCGGTATAGATTACATCTGTGTAAAAATATTATGGAAACCTTTTATAATATAATAAGAGAGCAACAAAAAGTTTGTTGTTGTTGATCTTCGCTTAATAAAACCATGTTGACAAGGAGGATTAACTGATCGACAAAGGTGCTGCAAATGAGGGGCAATTATGTTTTGGGTTAGCCGACAATTTAGAGATTCCTCTATAATATTTGGTAACCAATTTGCTTCCATTTTTGTGGAAAAATGTACGATTCTTTCCAAATAAGAGGAAAAGGAGGTTTCTAAGGGTAAGGTACGCATTTTCAGAAGGGGATGAGCACACCTTCCGAATAAATTGACTTAACACGATGAAGATCCAAAAGAGGAGTACATTCGTTTAAACTAGGACTGAAAATTAGGTTAGATTTGGGTGTTACGTAGGAATAAGTCTGATTTAAATCCGAAACGTTGTTTAAAGTTGTCTAAAATAATGCTAAAATAGATCGGCTATTGCCTGGTCAATTGAATTCATATATGAAATTATTCAGCCGTTTTAAGTCCGTCTTACGAAAACAGATGACTTTTTAGGCTGGACGTTCAGATATATTCTGAAAGTCAGATCCAATATCAAGAGTCACATCGAAAGTAGAAATGGTATCTATCCAAAAGTCCACTGGAAACCATCTAAATAGCGGAAAATTGGTTCCAATAAATAGGAAGTTTCGACAATGGAGATATGTAGGAACAGGTAATAAAAATGGAGCTATCATTGATATATAGCTTCACACAGAGGAATTCAACATCGTTGCATTCCTCAAATGTTAAAAATTCTGACTTGAGTGAGGAGTCAGTCGCTATTAAAACTCCGCCGATGTAGCCGATATACTGTGAACACAGCTGGAAAAACTTCGAAGCTCAGAATCTCCGGATTTAACCAGGTTCCTGTGAACAAAATAACCTAGGAAGCAAACAAAAGGCTATCAAAATACAAGAATACTTAAGCCTCTTGCATTCTAATAGGAAATACCTAGGTAGTGGGTTGGTTTTTTGGGTGGGGATTGATAAACGTAGAAGGCGTAGTGGTCTTATCAGGCCTGGGAAGAGTTATTCTAACAGGCCACTTTTTCTTTTTCTTCGCTTCGAACTCCTTGACAACAACGTACTCTGGCAAGAAGAGCAAATTGTGTCAAAGAGCTCGTTAGTGACATTTATTTTGTAAGATTAAGTACCCCTTGCGTAAGAAAATTTGAATTTTCCCACCTTAATCTTAATTTTATCTGTTCTGGTTTTGCCTTTGATAGGTTTGATCAGGGGAGAGCCGAAAAACAAAGACATGTCTCGTCGGTGGAATAGGTATGAGGACTTTTAACAAGGCAGATTGGTCCTAACACCCTGGACAGACATTTAAATTTACAACACTCTCGCGGGACATTCGGGCACCGATCTCAGCACTCTTGGAATTAAGTGGCCGTCGCGGTTTGAGGTTTTTTTGCGCTTGGGAGACTCAGGTTTTGGCAAAGAAGACAATTTGGGAATTCATTATAGGGAGTTACCACTGTAATTAAACTTTTGGAGATAAAGGGGAGAGAGCGATAGATAAGATAAGCGGGACAAAGAGAGCAAGAGAGCGGGTTGCGAGAGAGCGTGGGTAAAAGCAAACAACGTTTAGCTGTCGCGAGGGCGCAGACAACGGCTAAATGGGGAAGGCACGAAGAGGAATGCAAAAATGCAAAGTCAAGCACTAGCAGCAATTGAAGTTGAGAAATAAACTCAATTAACTACATAAATAGGAAAAGCTCTATGCACACGCGAAGTGAACGGAAAGTAAATAAACACAAGATAGAAGATTTTGATTAAAACCCCGGTGGTTTATTCAAAATTTAAACACAAATCGAGAGCGCAAGAAAAAAACACATCCGTTCACTTGGAAAGATGACAATATAGACAATATAGAGATACAGATACAGATACTTTTTATTGGTATTTATACGATCTATGATATGATAGGAAAATTCTTAAAATTATTTTTAAGTTTGATGTATTTATAGTACTATCTTTGCTTGCCCTTTTGGTGCTATCAGTGATTACATGTTTTTGCATTCTATCAAATATAAGTAAATTATCCCAAATAAAAATAATTTTTTTTTTTCAGAGTTTAAAATGAAAGAACTATCAACATTTCAAACAGAAGAAAAAGGCTCAAAAGAGGCCTCTTGCGAAAAAATGAATATAAAAACTGAGAAAGGACAATTACAAGGGACTGCTTACGCGGAAATTCCGATTGAAGAGACAAGCCAAATTGAAATAGATACGTGCCCTGATAATAATATAAGTATCGACGAATTATTGAAATTTCCGTGTAAAAATCAACGTTCTAAGGAATATAACAATTATCAAAAATGTGATCCGAGATTATCAAATGCTCTGAGCGATCATAACTATACTTCACAAGAGGTAATAGATCAACCTAAATTAAAAATGGTTCGAGACATACTTCTTAATGTAATTGAACCTACTAGCTCCACAGAGAACGATATTCCAACACATTTTTGGAATATTCTTAAGAATACCATAAACAACTTAAACTTTTACAAGATAGATTATAACGATAATCAAAATATAAATTTAAACCAACGTCAAACATTTTCCACCAGAGATAGTTCTCAAACACGGAGTACGGACGGTATTAAGGAAAATTTTTCAGAGCCTTTAGAACTTAATCTAAATGGCAATTATCTTACTAATATCTATAAAGAGTTTGAAAACCAAAATTCTTTTAGTCCTTTATTAAAAAGCACAATGCGTTTTGCAAAAAAGCTATACTATGATAGTATGATTTTGCCACTGAAAACTGAAGATGAATTAAAACTCTTTATTAGTGAAAAAATAAAAAAATTCCAAGAAATAGCTACTGTTGGATGTGTAGTAATAAATGAATCCAGAGATGTCAAATTAGAATATTCAATGAATAACTATCAAAATAATATGGAAGCCAAAATGAATCTTCTTTGGACAACATCTGGATCTTCGCATACCGATTTTGGTTCCGAAAGTACCTGTGACGATCAGAAAATAGAGTCATCTAGTGAAAAGAGTATTGTACTTTGCGCAGAATCGCATGGAAGCTCATCTAGTAAAATTCAAAATCTGCATAAACATTTTTATGATAATATTGATCTCTGTAGCTATATAAAACTAGATATAATTGGCAAGACACCTAGCAAAGAATTTGACGATCACTCTAAAAATAAACATTCTTGTTTGACGGACAACGATACTGATAAAGAAATCGAAAGGTATGTTTTTAAAGTAGATTTAAGTAAATTTCAGCCATGGGATAGGGACATAAGCATGAAGTGCTAATATAATTATTGTATTCATTCATTGAGTATCCTGCGTACATATGTTTCATATAGAAATTAATAAAAATATCTTAAATTGATATTTTGCCAGTTAGCCTGTATATTAAAAGCCTAGCGTTATTAAGGAAGGTCTCCAGGTATTTTGTCTTTACCGTTATCTTTATCACGGGATTTTTTTTAGTTTAGGTTTAAAGCAGCTGATACCATTTCGTTTAAAGTGAAAATGGTGCTCTTGTGATTTGACAGCATTGCTCATCATTGTTGAATTATTTATTTGCAAAGTAAGTCACTGAAATCTTCCGCTTTAGTTCCGTTAAAATGTATTGTTCGCTTTTTATAAATCTTTCAGTTGACGTTCCATACATATCCAATGCTATACTTTTTATTTTGGATATCCTTTGAATAGTTTAGTAGCAGTATGAATCCATTTATATTTTTTATATGCTGAACTCCTATAAACTATGGCTGCCGTCCACTGGTTCCTTCCTTGATTCATATATTATTATTATGATACTATATTTATATATATTAAATGTGGCCATTCAGTGCAATCTGTAAATGAAGGGAGATTTTTGTAAAACACATAAAATTCAGAACAATTAATGAAATCTTTGTTTGAATCGATAGTATGGTCAATATAATTTCATTTCATTTAATTGTTGGCCGGGACTTCGCCTTAAATGCTCCAGCTGCTTAGTCCAATTTTGGCATACTCTTTCCAACAAAGTAAATATAGCCCGAAAAAGGAACCCGAATCAGCTGGAGCCAAATGGATAAGATGCATAAGATGTAAGTACGATGATACAGATCAAGTTTCAATTAGTTGCGCTCAAATTAATTTCTCGTAAAGCACACCCAAATGATTGCTTATGCGATTGAGGCGGCCAAAAGTCAGCTTAGGGCAAGGCCGAGTTTGTACGAATGTGCATAATAACAATTAACTATACCATATATGCATTACTTTAGTTCCTGCCGAAAAAGCATAAAATATAAATGACTTTAAATCACTGTATCTGGCCCTTTAAGGTCAGTATTTTGTGTTCTGCCTATATGTGTCGTTAACTGTATCTAGTCGCATTTTTTCACTCTCATTTCCATATCAGATCCTGCTCTGCTGATATTCGAGCTCTTTTAAGCGTTTTATTAAACTTAAACATCTTCGATCTCGATTTGATTCAAGCTTTTGTTTATTCGCAGTTTTGACTTTATTAATTAAAAACCTTGTTACTTGTTTCTACATTCCTCCATTGTTTGAACTTCCAATTTATTGGAACCACCATTTTTGAATAAGTACCATTTTGGCTATTTGGCTATTTGGTCCACAAATAATTTCACAAATACCCTCCTAACTTCAGCAAAACACGACTGTATTGCTGGCTTATTCGACATTTCACTGTTTTAACCATTCCTTAGAGCGCTTGCTTGATCTTTGTTTTCTTTCAGATCCGGCGAGAGTTTATTTATCCTGAAGAATACTGACTCGTTGAAGGGTCCATTTCTCACAGACTCAAAACAGTAATATAATTTTGTTAATACATTCTATTTGTTTAATTGGCCAGTCAAACCTTACCGTGCTGAACTCGCTGTGTTATAAAAACTATTTGACTCGTAGCAGGGTCCAGTTCTCACAGACCTAAAACAGTAATATAAATTTGTTAACACTTAACGTATGCCTAAACAAAATCCTTCTTCGCCTTCGTTTAAAAATACTGCCGTAAATTAAGATCGGGAAATAGCCGATCTATTTTCTCATTTTTTTAACTTATTAAAACTCTATGTAAATCCCAAATAGAATTTAATTTTTTATAGCGACCGAATCCCACGCCCACCTCCCGTCCAACCGATCGAGGGGCGCAGCCGTCTGACGTACGGCACGTTTACGGACTAGATAGACGCGAGAGAAGGAAAATAGATAATAGAACGAGGACATTACGAGCTAATTCTAAAAGTAATAAGATTTTTAATTTATAGAGGCTTTCTATGCCATCAATATATTTAAAGAGGCGATTGTAATCGGCACATAAAACCCTTAATGGTTTATGTACTTCAAACTCTCTCCTACGGTGATGTACTACTAGAGGAAAATAAGTTCTAGATGTTAGTCGGGGAACATGGAAATTGAGCTGACCAAGCAGACAGGGGCTCTCCACGTCCCCGTGAAGCATCATTCTACGGTTAGCTAGGGAGGGTAATTTAATTAAGATAAGTATACTTGAGTAAGACGGCAATCTTAAATCAGAATCCCAGATTAAGCCTCGGAGGGCAAACAGCAAAAAGTTCTTATGGACAGATTCAATGCGGTTACTATGCACCACGAATTAAGGACTCAAAACGCATAAACCATACTCGAATAAGGGGCGAACTAATGACGTGAAGAGCGTCTTTGTTACATAAGGTGAATCGAATTCCTTCGACCACCTTTTAATAAATCCCAGCATGCCTGTGGCTTTGTTAACAATGCGAGAAATATGCTCGGAGAACGAAAGTTTAAGATCTAGTCGGAACAAAAGAGATTCTTTCCGAAGCGGGGAGTGACTCGTGAAAATGGCATAAGTTTGCATTTAGCTATTGAAATGTAAAGAGTTAGCGTGACACCACGCATGAAAGTTGTTAAGATCCAATTATACGTCTAACTGGCTTGAAATTTCCCTATACTTCACGCAAAGTTTAAAGTCATCAGCATACGTAAGTACTCTAGATTTTGTTAGAACCTGCGGCAGGTCATTGATAAACAGTGTGAATAACAATGGACCAAAGTGGCTACCTTGTGGGACGCCAGACGTGACACTGAGGCTATTGAATAGAGCATTTTTGAACAGAACCTTTTGAGTCCTGCCACTAAGATAACTTGAAATCCACTTAAGAAGATCCCCAGTTTCTTTACAAGAAGAGAGTGATTAACCGAGTCAAAAGCTTTACTAAAGTCCGTGTGGATCACATCGGTTTGAAGGTTACGATGGAAGCCTCTAATAATAAATGAGGTAAGTTCCAAAATATTAGTTGTGGTTGATCTCCGCCTCATAAAACCATGCTGACATGGAGAAATAACGGATCTGCATAAGTGTAGCAAGTGGGGAGTATCGATGTATTTAGGGATTGCCGATAACTAAGAGATACTCTTATAGTTGCTGGCATCCGATTTGCTACCTTTTTTGGGGATAGGAATACCAAAAGATTCCTTCCAAATTAGGGGAAATTCTAAGGATTCTAAAGATAAGGTAAACAACTTAAGAAGGGGGAGACACAGAGCCTCGGCACAAAACCTTAGCACGCAGCATGGTATTCCATCGGGACCTGGTAAATATATTGGTTTAACACGTTGAAGATCTAAAATAAAAGCGCTTTCGTTCAAAATGGGACTGAAGATTAAGTTCGAACTGGGCGTAGCAGAAGAATATCTCTGACTTGAAGTGGTAGAGGGAGAATACGTTGTTTCAAAAAACTCCGCAAAAAGATAGGCGATGCCCTGGTCAGAGTTTGCGGTGGTATTTTTAAATGTAAGCGAGGAAGGGTATAAGTTGGGTTTACAGTTAGTGTTAACAAAGTTATAAACCTGTTTTGGGTTCTGCACAAACTGAACCCTAGAACGAGTCAAATAATTTATGTAACACTGAGCATTAAGCACGGTAAAGTTAGATTGAGCACTTAGATAACTAGAGAGAACAGTGTGGGAACCGGCGAGTTTATATTTATTATACAGTCTAGACTTGTTGAACCAAGGCGGTTTATTAGAGAACAAGGGATAGGTTACCGGAACACTTAACGACAAGAAGGAGTTCATGGCACTGTAAAAAATGTCCACGGCGGTAGCCATGTCAGCATATGTACAGATCGGACCAATTAAATTCAGTTATTAAAGTACTTAACTTTTGTTAGTCAGCTTTTCGAAAACAGCGGACTTTGTCAGCTTTTCGACTTGGTTTAAGTCCTATAATATACCCGTATCGAAAAGCTGGATGGTAAGGATCTTCAGGTAGCGTCAATGGAGGAACTCTACTAAGGTTTACGCCTACAGGATCAGAGACGAATCACAGATCAAGTAAGCGGTTTAAAGAGTTATGCACATGGTTAACTTGAGATAATGACAAATTAAACAAGCCATCTATGAGGTCATGCTGTGCCGCAGTCTGAAGGACATTTGAAACACCATCAGAAGACCAATGATCTCCAGGTATATTAATGTTCCCTAGAGCCAATAGTTGCTCTCTATCTAAAAGCCTATTTGAAACGGCCCGAAGTGACGAACGGTATTTTCAATAAGTTGGCTCTTCAGACGATGGAGGGATATACGAAATAGAGATATAAATAAAACTACCTGGAAATGATAGTTTCACACAAATAAATTCTATGTCCATGAAATCTTCAGACACTACAAGTTCCGAGATAAGGCAGGAGTCAACGGCAATTAAAACTTCACCTCCACACTTGAAAAGGCGGTCTAATCTATAAATTGTGTACATACATGGAAGACCTTCGGAGCAAAGTATCTCCGGCTTCAACCAAGTCTTAGTAACTACAATTACCTGGGATGCGAAAGAGAAGCTATCAGAATACAGCTTCGAGAGCTTGCTGCGTAAGCCTCTAGTATTCTAATAGGAAAAAAGGAAGGAAGGAAGGGTTCGTTTTTTGGGACTGAAGGTACAACAGTGGATACTGTAGTTTGTGCCGGCTGGGGAAGTTGTACTCCCACAGGCCGTGTTTTTTATTTTTATAGCCACGTACTCCTTAATTACTACGTGCTCGGACCAGAAGTTACCCGAGCAAATAGTGTCAAAAAGTTTAAAGGAGGCACGTATCTTAAATAATGAAATGTCTCCGGCATATGAAAATTTAAATTTTTCACCTTGACATTATCGGCTTGGGTTTTGCTTTGTATATAGGCTAGAACATCTTCCGATGCGAGATCAGGGGTAAGCCTCGAAATATAGTTATCGAAGGTGAAATTTCTGTAAGGGCTTATGTAACGTATTATTACTAACAACGACCGGTAGTCCGGGCATTAATGGACCCTGGGTCATTATTCCGCTGTAATCAAGCGAAGTCAAAGAATCTGACGTCGCCGCGGACAAAACGGAAATTACTGGCGAAGCTGTTGCCGCTATCCCCGCGCTCGATTCGGTTTCCGAATCCTTTTTTGCTCTAGATCTCAGAAACATTGGACATGGTACTGGATTCAGGAGCAGTGGCGCGGGTGTATGGCAGGTATTGGGTTGCTTTGGCTCACTCAGTTGCTGCCGACTAGTAGCGGATTTTCTGCATCTTGGCGACTCGTTTAACAGCTTCATACTGTTAAACTAAGTGTCTAGCGCGGAGAGCAGGTCATTCGCTTTGCGCATAATATCCTTTAATCCGCTCCTGGTCTGGGGCATATAGGATAACATTTCTCTCAACCGATCGACAGGCCTCACAGCAATAATACAATCCCTTTTTGCTGGAAATTGCGCAGCTATGCGACCTGTGACCTCAATGCGTTTTGCATGCACTACCACGTCGCAAAGCCATCAATGAAGACTCGGATGATCAGCCAAAACACCTTTACGGCAATTTTTAATTGCGCAGACAATACCTAAAGACATTATCACAAGCCTTTGAACCACTGTGCACGTTAACAAATTAAAAAAAATACGGGAGAGCGGGAGAGTAAGAAAGAGAGAGCAAGACAACAATAGAGCGTAAAACACTTCAAAACACTTGGCTGCAGCTAAAGGGCAAAAGAAAAATTAAAAAAACAGAACGGGATGAGAACAAAAGGAAAGTAAGAAAACCGTCTTTGCACAAATCTAAAAGTTGTAATAAATAGATTAAACTATACAGAGAAGAACATGCACGCGCGGTATCTAAAAGGTGTATGTAATTAATAATATTTAATGAACAATTGAAAGAAACCCCGGTGGTTTAACACAAATTAAAATTCAAATTCAAAGCGCAAAACAAAAACACGACCGTCCGCTATGAAGAGATAGACGAGATGTTTGATTTTCAGTCCTATCTTAAACGAAAGATCTCTTTTCTTAGATCTTTATCGTTTCAAGCCTCTTTTCTGAAATGAATCATTTATTAACTCCACAAAATTTAACTCCAATTATTTAACTCCACAAAAAAAAGGAGCAAATCGGATGCAATCACGGTGGTCTGGGCGACGGGCAACCCATCGTCCAATCTCAGGAACCCCGGTTGGATCAGCTTTGGATACAAATCAGAACCCAACACGAGGGAGATTGTCGCTGGACGATGGAACAACGGATCCGCGAGGCGGATGTCATCAAATTTTGCCCGGGTGGCGTCGCTCAGAGTCCGTGTGGGAGTTCTGATTTTGAGGCTGGGATCGAGCCTCAAAATCACCTCGAGGCTGAAACTGCCGGTCCGGGACCGGATGGTCGCCGAGCAGACCTCGTCCTGTCCTGACTTCACCGTGGGTAGCCTGTACGCTATGGCCCCCATCTCAAAGGTCGTCGTCCCAGTATCCAGCACGACGCAGGCCGCCGGGAGAACATGGACGACTTTTTGGTGCAGCAACGCTGCCACAGACGACGATGGAGTGGAGGCCGCAGGACGGGTTGCCTGGAGACGGTGACCTGGAGACGGTCATCGCAGACGGCCGCGGCTCCGTCGTCCGACGCGGAGCAAGCTGGCGCGCCGTGCGCTTCGAAGGAGCTGCTGGTGGCGAGGAACGAAGCAGCTTCTCGTGCAAATGTAGCAGTGTGTGGTGACTCCCGCCACACTTTTTGCGGCCATCGGTGCTGCGACACGCCCCCTCCGAATGCTGGTGGGCGAGGCAGTTCGAGCAGTACTTGTTGATCAGTACTGCTACACATAGGGGTCTTTACTCTCCCCAGGGAGACGGATGATCTTGTGGACGGGCCATTTTATTGTGCCGCGCACCGTACGGATCTCCACCACTCGAACTCGGCCGTCGGCGCCCGGGCAAACCGAAACGATTCTACCGAGCCGTTATTCGTTCGGTGGCAGATTATCCTCCTTAACGACTACCATATCGTCTATTTGGAGATTCGTTGTTGGAACTTGCCACTTGTTGCGTTTGTGGAGCTCTTTTAGACTCCTCTTTCCATCGTGCACTAAACTGCTGATGTTGGGCCTTCAAATATTGCCATCGATTCAGTATCGATTAGGCTTCGCCTTTTATCTCGGGCTCAGCCATGGAAAGCAACGGCCCTCCAATTAGGAAATGGCCTGGTGTGAGGGCCAGCAAATCGGATGGATCTTCGGACATGGGCGAGAGGGGTCTAGAATTGCGGCAAGCTTCGATCTACTCCAGAAGCGTCGCTTGAAGGCTGTATGCTGCATTCACGGACTCTTTGACGGCCTATAGGAAGTCTCTTGAAAACAAAGCTGCTGCCCCCACAAAGGTCTTGCCATTGTCCCAGTGGACCCGCTGAGGACAACCGCGCCTAGCTACGAAACGAGCAAAGGCTACTAGGAACTTCTCGGTTGTAAGATCGGATGCGGGTTCCAAATGGATAGCCTTAGTGGAGAAACACACAAATACACACACGTATCCCGTGGTAATGAGACATGCTCTCCCGGTATAATTTTTGATCTCGAAAGGGCCGGCATAATCCATGCCCGTGTAGGTAAAGGGCCTGGAGAAGGAGACTCGGTCTCTCGGAAGGTCGCCCATCAGCTGTGTTTGGAGTTTTTTCTGATAGATTGTGCAAACCTTACACGGATTCACCACAGCCTTCACCAGATTCTTGATCTTCGGAATACAATACTTCGATCGGATCAGGCGCACAATCAATTGACTGCCGTGGAGCGTAATCTGGTGAATTAACTGAATGAGAAGGCTGGCCAGCCTACAGTCGTAGGTCAGAAGGATCGAATGTCGCTCATCGTACTGCAGGGCTTTTGACGCCGTGATGCGCCCACATGCCCTTAGAAGACCGTGTCGGTCAATGAACGGATATAAGTTCACGATTGAAGATGCCACTGGAAGGGGCCGTTTCTCTCCCAAGCACTTGTGCTCTTGGCCGTATGCTCTACGCTGCGGAATGGAGATCAGCGCTCTTTCTGCCTCTCGGATTTCTTCACTCGTGAGGCGTGAAGTGGGCGAAATTGAGCTCTTGCGGCAGCGCTTGAGAAATCGTTGAACATACGCCAGGACTCGCAACGCTTTGTCTAACTTCGAGAAGCGTTCCAGAAACTCGTCAGAGGGGGCCGTACTGAAATGCACCCTGACCGCCCGCTGCTCTAGCTCTGTGTTCGGATGCATATCGCTTTGCGCTGGCCACAGCTCTTGTGGGCCTTGCAGCCACTCAGGTCCATGCCACCACAGTTGACTGTCCGGTAGCTCGTGTAAGGACATGCCTCGACTAGCGAAATCGGCGGAGCTCTGTTCGGATCGAACGTGTGCCCAGCAGTCGACTGGTATCGCCTGGGTTATCTTGGCAACTCTGTTGGCCACAAACGTGGTCCAGTTGCGTACGTCGGAACTGGCAGTCGGCATATGTGGAAGAACCGTTGCCACCATGTCGGTCAAAAGCACGGCACCACAGAGCTCTAGCCTGGGAAGGGACACGGTCTTTACTGGAGCGACCCGTGTCTTGGCTGTAAGGAGGTGTGAGAAGGTTTCGTGACCAAACTCGACACGCACGTAAATAGCCGCTCCAAAAGTCTTTTGGGACGTATCGCAGAAGCCATGGTACTCAACTTTTATATCGGGCTGATACCGAACACATCTCGGAACACGGATCTGGCTGAGGTCGGAATATTCAAGGAGGAACTATCGCCATCTCTGACTCATTTCGCTAGGAAGCGTATCGTCCCAGACCAGATCTTGCATGAAAATTTTCGAGCGCACGATGAACGGAGCGAGCCATCCGGCCGGATCAAACAACCTCGCAAATTGGGATAACACCTCGCGCTTAGTGTAGGAGGTTTCCAGTGCTATTTCTGGAGGGACGAAATAAAATTCATCGGACCTTGCCTTCCATCGAATACCGAGGGTCTTGGCCGTCCTTTCGGCATCGATGTCGAGGAACTCGCTATGAAGGAGGATCTCGACTGGAATATTCTCCAAAATGGACATGTGGTTGGCAGTCCACTTCCTTAACGAGAAACCCGCGGAGTCAAGAGCCTCTTGCAACTCTTGGATTGAGGCTTGGGCTTCATTTAGGGAGTTTGCTCCTGCCAAAATGTCATCGACGTACATATTTTGCCTTATAATTCGGCTGGCTTTTGGAAATGGCCTTTGGACATCCTCTGCCAGCTTTTTCAGCACTCGAATGGCGAGGAAAGGCGCGCAGTTGACCCTGAAGGTAACCGTTTGCAACTCGAAGTCTCGGATATCCCCTTCCTTATTTGGGAACATAATTCTTTGAAAGGGCGTATGCTTCGGATCGACCCAGATTTGACGGTACATTTTTGTGATGTATGCACTAAATACGTATCGAAAGTACCGCCATTTCAAAATCTGGATAGTCAAATTGGATTGCAGGACTGGGACAGCATGAAGAATATCACTTAAGCTGGTTCCATTTGCAGACGGACTGGAGGCGTTACTGGGCTTGAGTACTGCATGATGTGGAAGGTAATAGGTAGGAGAACTATGAGTCGGGGACACTTCTTTCATATGACCCAGATCCAGATATTCCTGAATCACGCTGTCATATTGCTCTTTTAAGGAAAAGTCTCTTTTTAAACGATTCTCGTTTCGAAGATACTGAGCTTACGCAATAGACCTTGAATATCCCAGATTGGATCCGGAGTTTTTAGAGTCGCAGAACGTGAGCGTGACCACGTACCTCCCGCTTGCGTCTCTTTTCGTTGTTCGAATAAAATTACTCTCACAATAAGACTCCGACTCTCCTACCATCTTCAATGGTAGATCCTCCACCTCCCAGAACTTGCTGAGAAGTGTGTCCAATGCATCATTATCGTCATGGCGAACCTGAGTCGTGAAGGATGCGACTCGGTTGGTCTGCATACTGGAGATCGGCCCCGTTGGCAGCCACCCAAAGATGGTCTCTTGGCATAGAAGAGAGCCGAAAATATCCCTTCGCGTGCCACCTATCATCACTGACGGTAGAATATCGGCTCCGATGATGTCGATCTGGGAATTTTCAATGAAACTGGGGTCCGCCCATTGGAGATCGGGCAGGTCCTTCAAGGAATTTTTTGAAGTTGGATGCGACGGCAATTTGCCCGATAATTCCGGAAGGGCATGGGCTACGGTCAAGCCCAGGTTTGGTAGGGGAGCGGATTGCAAAATTGCAAAGTCTTGTCGACTTTGCCGAAACCGAATGGTTTAGCCCGGAGATTTGCGTCTTGATGTTGCGAAAAGGCAACTTCATAATCTTGAAGAGACGCTCGGAAATGAACGTCGCCTCTGATCCCGAGTCGATTAAGGCTCGTGCTCGGTAGTTAGTCCGCAAATGGCACACGTCGATAATCGCCGTGCCTAGTAGAACGGCTGTAGTGCCGGAGGCGAAGTAGTTTTGCACCGTTGATGTGCTCGCAGATGCATTACTGCTGGAGGGTCTTGAGGGTGCAGAGTGCGAGGTGAAAATCGCATGGTCGGAACTTGGGGGGGCGCGATGCAGCAGCGTATGATGCCTCCCCTTGCATGTGAAACAGCTGTGAGTGCTTGAGCAATCACGAAGCTGATGACCTCTCGCGAAACAATTCAGACAGAGCTGCTTTTTTTTATGTACTTGGAACGCGCATCGACTGGCATTTGAAGAAAGCGCGGGCACAATCTTACTGGAAGATTCTCCTTGGAGCATAAGTCACACCCTCTATGTTTGTTGCTGACCTTTGTCTCGAAGGATTGAAGCCTTTTAGGAATTGTCTGCGTTGGTTTCATATCCTCGATGGCCTCTAATGTCCGATACCTCTCACTCAGGAAGGTGTTCATTTCCTCCCAAGCTGGTATTTCGGATTTTGAAGTGAGGGACTGTTCCCATAAGGACAGGGTGACCTTCGGCAATTTGCTTGCGCACAGGAAGACCAGTAGACAATCCCAGTTCTCTGTGGATATTTGGGAGTGTGCCAGCGCTGTTAAACACTCCTGAATCTAGGTCTGGAGCTCCTTTAGAGCATGTCCCGACTCCTGAGAAATGGAACTCAAGTTAAAAAGGAGCTTGAGTTGGCTGTTGACTAGAAGTCGCTTGTTTTGGAACCGGTCTTGAAGCGCCTCCCACGCTGAAGCGAAACCGTCATTTGTCAGCGGGGATTTTGCGACAATGGTCTTTGCTTCGCCACTCGTCTTCGTGAGAAGATGAAACAGCTTCTCGACCGGGGTCAGCCTGGGGTTATTTATTTTTTATTTATTTATTTATTTATAAAGAAAAATAGCAATGAATCTGCCATTTTTGATAATAATAATAATAGTAAAACAAAAATTAACATAAACTAACCCTTACCTCTGCACGACAAAAGGAGTTTTATAGATGTGCTCCGACTCACATCAGGTGGGCAGAGGCAAGAATAGGTGACTTAACAAATTACGTACATTAACTTCAATAAGCCGTTCAACATGTAGCAAAGAATAGTATTTATTATACATGGAACAAAGAACACGGAACAGATCATGCGTGTCAAAGTTCGTCTTACACATATTGAGGGCGAGTGGACGAAAATGACGAGAATGCCTTAAAGGGACCGAGAGACTTATTTTGTTTAAGAGGTAGGTGGAGCTAATTTGTCCATTTATTAGCTTAAACATAATCATCGTGCCATGGCAGGTTCGGCGATCCTTTAGGGTCGAAAGACTTAGAAGTCGTAGCCTGTCGGCATATGGAGGAAGACGATGATGTGGGTCCCAACTAAAACCACGGAGAGCAAACAAAAGGAATTGTTTCTGCACGGATTCAATAAGGTCTTGATACTTCGCATATTAAGGTGACCATACGCACGAACAATATTCAAGAATAGGACGAACGAGTGGGATATAAAGAAGTTTTGAAGTGTAAGGATCGTCAAACTCCTTTGACCATCGCTTAACAAAGGCAAAAACTCCTCTGGCTTTACCAACAATGATACTGATGTGGTCAGTAAAATTTAAAGAACTGTTAAACAGAACTCTAAGATCTGTTACCGTATAAATGCGTTCAAGATCGCTCGCACCTATAGAGTAATTGGCGTGGAGGCAATTCTTCCGGTAAAACGACATAAGTTTGCATTTGGAGTTGTGTGTGTTATGTGAATGAGAATTCGTCAATGGCAAGCATAGTTTGACGTCATCTGCGTACATCATCACATTTGAGTGTAGAACCACTTCAGGCAATTCGTTGATAAAGAGGCCGAACAGAAGTGGCCCAAGGTGGCTTCCTTGAGGGACGCCAGAAGTAACAAGAACCCGGTTAGAGAGAGAACGCTTAAAGGCAAAACGTTGAGTACGGTTGGATAAATATATTGCAATCCATTTAGTCAGTAAAACAGGGAAACCCAAAAGCATAAGTTTTTTTTAGTAGTAGTAGATGATTTACCGAGTCAAAAGCTTTGCTAAAGTCGGTGAAGATAACGTCCGTTTGGAAATTCGTTTTAAAAGCGTTTCTGATAATAGCACAAAATTCAAAAAGATTTGTAGACGTTGATTTGTTTTTCATAAAGCCATGATGAGAGGGGGACATAATTGATAGGCATTGGTGCTGCAGCTGCGCCGTAATCAATCGTTCGAAAAACTTGGGAATAGCACTGAGCTTTGCAATCCCCCTGTAGTTTTCAATGTCGGATTTACTGCCCTTTTTGGGGAGAGGAATGATGAAAGATTCCTTCCAACTTTCAGGAAAAAATGAAAGCTGAAGGGATATCTGAAAAAGAATTGACAGAGGTCGACATAACGGACCAGCACAGTATCACAAAACGCAGCTAGGAATGAGATCTGGGCCGGATGAGAAGGAAGGCTTTAGTGTCTTAAGACTCTGAAAAACATCATCTTCGCAAATAGTTCGCACGAAAATGGAATTACAATGTGGAAGAGAATAAGGATACTCAGAGGTTGTATTGTAGCCAACGGATGAATACGTAAATTGGAAAAATTTTGCGAATAGGTTTGCTATATCAGGTTCATTAGACGCGAACTCAGTGTTAATATGAAGACAAGATGGAAAAAGTTGGGATCTTCGTTTTAAATTAACAAACGCGTAAAATTGCTTAGGATTAGCCTGGAACTCAGTTCTACACCGATTTTGATCGTTTCTATAGCATTCAGAATTGTGAGTCAAGAAATTTGCGCGAGCTGACATATTTAGAAAAGTCGACCTGGAACCCAGTCCTGGTGAATTTCTTGTAAAGTCTAGACTTTAGGTTTTTAAGATATGAAAGACGACGAGAAAACCATGGGGGTTTGTGGGACGCATCAGGTGAGGACAAGGATGGGACGTACATGTCGAAAGTAGAATATAAAATATCATAAAAACCATGTTAATGGGGTCGTCTGTGGAATCTAAAAAAGTCCAATCAGCTAGGGATAGATAGGAGTTATTGCCATTGAAATTAGATTTTCGGAAGCAGCGAAAAGAGTTAGGTTCAACTGCTGGACTAGGAAGTAGAGGAGACGACACTTCAAGAATTATCTCCAGTGTGGGGAGATAAGAGTCTTCAGGACAGGAGATAGGGTCGATTCTTGAGACGAGAGCGTTGGCAAACTCAGACGCAAAGATGAGGTCCAAGATTTTATCACCGCAATTCTTAACGTGATTCAATTCAAAGAAAGGTCAATAAGGCCATGAACCAAGTCATGAGGTGCAGTGGGAACAAGAAAATTAGTATCAGTTGATGGCATCCAAGATATGGAGGGAAGGTTAAAATCTCCCATAGCTATCAAATGGTTATTAACATAAACTGCCGTGAACAGGTCCCTGAAAGTGGGCCATCGGAGGTAGTCCCCGTCGAAAACTTCCGTATCAAACAAAGGTAACCGACAAACGGACGAAAGTTGGGGTTGAGAAGGAGCTGGAACGGTAGGAGGTGTTACCCTTTCTAGGGTCTCACCAATTTGTGCCGCACATGCCTCATATACCGAAAAGCAATAATCAAATTTCGTTTGCAGCAGAGGCAATGTGCTGAGGGATCCTTCTAGGGCAATTAAGTCGGAGCAGGTCTCATATTCTTTCTAAATTTTTTCCCATTAGGCTCGCACTTGTTGGAGGCGTACTTGTAGTGTTTGCGAGGACAGTGTAGCTTGACCAGGAGTGTTGATCTTTGCTTCAAAGAGGCTTACGCGATCGCTGACCGCAATGAATTTATGCAAAGCAGCGGTTGCTGCCGTTGGCTGGTCGGAAAATAAAATTTGGATAATTTTAAATTCTTGCTTCACGAAATTTATTTCTTTAAAATTTGTATGTGGCGGATTATGTCTCGTCGGCACTGTTCGGCTTGTACACGCTTTAGGCACAAAGAGGAGTCGAAAAAAACGAAGACAAATAATTGCTTGATATGCCCTTATGCGGGAGCGTGTATATATGTATGTAATAGCTTGGAGATCGATGCTCAGCGCAGAATAGCGCGAAGCTTGCCCAATATATATGTATATATGTGAATAATTGTGGAGATCGATGTTCAGCGCAGAAGAGCGCGAAGCTTGCCCAATATATATATACCAAAAATGAAATTTGGATAATTTTAAATCCTTGGTTCGCGAAATTTATTTCTTTAAAATTGTGGCGGATTTTGTCTCGTCGGCACTGTTCGGCTGTGGAATGTATGAGTGCAGGTGCTTGTACACGCTCTAGGCACAAAGAGGAGACAAAAAAACAAAGACAAATAATTGCTTGATATGCCCTTATGCGGGCGTATGTATATATGCATATGTTATTTTTTTGTGCTTGTGTGTGTGTGTGTATATATATTTTTCGTGTTGTATATTAAAAAGGGTTATTTTTTGTGCATGCGTGTGTATATATATATATATATATAGATATATATATATATTTATATATATTTCGTATTATACCTATATTAAAAGCGTTAAGTGCAGTTTAATGACGGACACTGGTACATATGTATGTGAATATGCTTATGGATTTATATATATATATACATATATATATATATGTACATATGTATACATATGCTTGGACCAGCGGATCACAGTGAGACGAAGTAGAGGGCCAATATTGGCAAGCGCTTAAGCATTTAGAAAAGAAGAAAATTCACTGTGGCTGGGCATATGTATGTAGGTATGCACTTGGATACATATATATATATATCTAATTGGCACTTTTCATTTTGGTCGGAATCAGATGGAAAGAAAAAACGCCGATGGAAAAGGAATATGGCGACCACGAACGAATGGACTTTGGAAGGCGAGTCGTACTTATCTTTGAAAAAATCCGCAATGGGGCACTGGTGGGATCAGGATAGATCCGGCTCGAAGGACCATGAAAGTGGGCGGATGATGTCCAAATATAAAACGGGGTCGTTTGGAATTCGTCGGCGGCCGCTTCTTAGGTGGTCTGTGGTTGTTGTTGTCGCTGCCGGAAGCTCCCTCAATAATATATATAAGTCGTTGGGGGCGTCTTTAGACTTCACACTTGTGGTTTTAGTAACGCTTTGTTTTACACTTCTTTCAGAAGTGTAGTCGCCTTCGGCTAGGAGTCGAGAGGGAGCGAGCGACGACCGGGAGCAACGAGAGCGAAAGCTCGTGCTCCCACACTGCTGCTCGAAATTAAGCGCCCTCGTGGCGCGAACAAAAGGTTATCTTTAAGAATAATTTAACTAATGCTCTCAGGGTTACTTCTGGCGTCCCGCCATTTGGGTCGCATATTGTTCGCATTTATTATAAATGATCTGCCTAGATTTCTGACTAGCCCCTGAGTACTTATATTCGCTGACGACGTCAAGCTTTGCGTGCAATATGAGGACGCCGCTTGCCAGTCGAATTTACCAAACAGATCTTAATAAATCCCAAACATGCTGCCGCGAAAACTTATTAAACTTAAACGGCTCTATATTCAAGCTAATGACATTCTTTCGTGTCGTTTCAAAGAACGAAGAACGAATTTTGTTGATGATTTAAGCGTCTGCTTGGAACCTAAACTTGATATTATTTATTATATTTCGTGCTTGGTGAATAAGGGATATGATTGGATTTATCGGTCGAAGAAAGGTAATGATTCTATGTTACGAAATCCTTATATACTTATTTAGTTCGTCCTATCCTAGAATATAGATTTTGCGATTGGAACCCTCAGTACGGCGTCCATGGTAAACGCATCGAATCGTTACACAAAAACTTTTTAATTTTCGCTCTACGTAGTTTAAATTTGGATGCAAACCAAAGATTGCCGTCCTATTCTAGTAGATTCCTTATAACTTACCTTCTTTAGCCAACCGTAGAATTTATGACCTTATCCTTGGTGACATGGAAAGTGCTGAAATGTTGGGTCAGCTCAATTTCCACGTACCGAGTAGAAATACGAGATCCTATATATCCTTAGTGTTGCGCCACTGTAGAGCATCCTTTGAATTTCCTGAACCTTTGAGAGGCTTATGTACTAATTGTAATGATTGTACATCATAATCTCTAAGATAGTCTTCCTAAACTAAAATCTTTAAGCCTAACCCACTTACTACATGTGGAAGTAAGTAATCTGGCAGCTCCTCGTTGTCTTTTCTATATTTTCTATTCCGCCTACTAACACCTAACCTTAGCAAGAACGTGCTAGGTTTCCACTTAAGTGTACTGAGTATAATACTGCAATGTATCAACCGTGTGTACTGTAGTGTATTAACATCCATATATGTATTTACTTTTGTAAGATTTTTGTCAAATTTTGCTACTACTACTTTGTGTTTATTATCAAACGTGCCCCTGAATGAACTTCAGACCTCAAGATTTTCACCATGTTTCACTATGCGCACGGTTGTGATTTTAGAAGGTTTGTATTATGGAAAATAACTTATTCATTGTAGTTGTTTCGAAACGGTCAAACATCGTTAACGCCTTGAGTTAACCACAAGTCCCCGAAGGTCTTTTATATAGTTTTGTCACCAGATGTAGCAAACAAACATTAAGAAATGCCTTCTATAAGCAAGAAATGTAGTTTTGCTCTGGTGGTTAAGAGTTTATCATCAGACAAACGACGCATTCGACCTAAACGTAAAATACAGTGACGTGTGTATTAACAGAGACCACAGAGCCCGACGAGGCGGAATCGGACTTCTGTTCAAGTGGTTGTTTAACCTAGCATTTCTCATGCAACCACCCTCCGGCGTTAACGGTAATCTTCAGATTGCAGTGATAGAGTGCTAGTCGCCGCTGAAGATCAGTATAGCGTCGGAACTAAGATAATGTAAAAGTCAAGCCTTTAAAACGAGATGAATTAATAGGTTTTATTTCATCGCGGAATATGTTGACTTTCCTACTTAGCTGGTGCACAGCATAGGCGATGTCCTTGATCGGTTATTAAAGAGGCACCACATTCAGTGAAGTGTTTACGACTAAGTCAGTTAAGGCTACAAACCACGTGCTCATGTATATTATTAGTAGTAAGCTGAATAAATGGTAGACCAAGGACCATAAAAGCTTTTGGTCCTACGTTAATTTTTTTTCGCAAAGGTATCCTGTACAACATACAGTGTATATCGTTAACAACAAATAAAAAAGGCGGAACCAAGTTTAGATGCTAAAGAATTTAGTGAAAACCACTGGTGATATTTGTTGTTTTTAACAAATCGAAGGAAACGATTTTAAAAAATTGACAAAACATTTCAGAAATTTTTTCGTGGTTTACGATTACGTAGCTGATTGATGTACTTTTCAATTTCATTGTCAATTTAATATCTGATAATTTAATTATCTTACTTCGTGGCCAACTTGTATACGCTTGCAGGGTATTATAATTTTGGTCAGAAGTTTCCAACGGAGTGAAGTAGTTATTTCCAACCCTAATTTTTTGTAAGAACGTTGACCCGTATGACACCATGCACGTGCCTATTTGGGTTAGGTGTTAGTAGGCGCGGTAGAAAATATAAAAAAGAATACGAGGAAATTAACTACCGGCGTGCTGCCAGATTGTTTGCCTGTATTTGTACTAAGTGTGTTAACATTAAAGTTTCGGTTTTGGGAGGACTACCTACAAAAAATTATAAATTTCACAAAAGACTATAAAAACTGAAATTCAAAAGAGGTTCTACAGTGGCGCAACACCAAGGGTATATAGGATAAATTATTTTTCTACTTGATACGTAAAAATTGAGCTGACCACGTCACCATAAATGACGTTATAAATAAAGGTTATGTCTAGCATTGTTGTACGGTTAACTAAGGAAGGTACGTTACAATAATAATAATAATAATAATAAAGAAAGTTGATACACTACGGTCAGAACACTCAAGTGGCCAGTATGCAATTCAAAGGAGGTTCTACAGAGGTGCAACACTAAGGATATATAGGATCTAGTATTTGTTGTTAAATTAAACCATGTTGACAAGGAGAATTAACTGATCGACAAAGGTGCTGCTAATGAGGAGCAATTATGTTTTCGAAAAGTTTTGGGATAGCAGACAACTTAGAGATTCCTCTATAAAATTCGGTAACCAATTTGCTACCTTTTTTGTGGAGAGGAATAATATACGATTCCTTCCAAATAAAAGGAAAGTGGGAGGTTTCTAAGGGTAAGGTACGCAATTTCAGAAGGGGATGAGCATACCTTCCGAATAAATTGGCTTAACACGATGAAGATCTAAAAGAGGAGTGCTTTCGTTTAAACTAGGACTGAAAATTAGGTTAGATTTGGGTGTTACGTAGGAATAAGTCTGATTTAAATCCGAAACGTTGTTTAAAGTTGTTTAAAAAAAAATGCGAAGATAGATCGGCTATTGCCTGACCAATTAAATTTATATTTAAAATTATTCAAGGGCTGAGGTACTTACTGATATCTTAAGTTGGTCTTCTAGCATAAACGTAATTGCAGTTGAGCTTAGTGCCCGCTCGTTATCCATTACTATTATTTTCGTCATACCGAAAACAATATGCATTTCTATTAGTGTATTCTTTATGTCTTCAGATGTTCTTGACTCTAAAATTTGTTTTCTTTTGCATCTCTATATGCTATTTTATGTTCTAGGGTGATTATTTCATGTTGCTGTAGTTCTGAACTTACGTCTTCTACTTCATTTTGTGTTAATCTTATATTGTATTATTTAAAATATGTAGGGTAAATATTTTGTATTTTACCCATAACCTCTTCAGATGTGAAAATTCCGTTTGTGAGTTTAGGCTAGAGTCTGTTTGCCAAAATTGTAATGAGGTTTTCCTCTGCGTAAGATTTTTGTTTTATGATATGCCTGTGATATGTTGGGAATGGAATTTCGAAATTATATGAATCTGCATCTGTGGTCATTAAATAAAGTTGGTTTTTAAATACGTTGATGGAGGCTTCTACTCAAAATATGAGATTGTGTGATGAGCTTTCATTGCTATGGACTGTTCCTGATGAACTTATTGAATTGATTTCTGCGGGGGCTCGAGACAATGCATCTTTACCTGATCTCGTGGTTATATTTACCAATGAGATCTCTCCAGCGTTATTTATGCTATATTAACACTTTTAAATATCCATAAAGATAATATCTTAAACTTTGAAGGGCCCAAACGATTGCGAGCATCTCTCATTCGTTCGTAGCATAATTCTCTTCAGTAAATGAATGTTATTGGTCTATGATTTTGTTCTAATACTGCACCTATTGCATAGCTGGAGGCATCTGTAGTTGATTGGAATTCTTTTCCGAAATCTGGCTATGTAAGAGTTACATCCCTTTAGAAGAGTATTTTTAAGTTTCTCGAATGCCACTATAGCTTCTTTGTCCAAGTTTATATCAGTTTTGCTTTACTTGGTCTTAGATATACGGCCTTCTTCGACACTTAGGAAAACTGTTAAAGGACTTACGATTTTTTGCATAGTCTTTAATGAAACACCTGTAGTAACCTGTAATGCCCAAAAAAGAACGAAGGTCCCTTAACGTTTTTGGTATTGGTAATTTTGTAATTGCTTTTATTTTGTTTATGTTGGTTTTAACACCATTTTCTGATATTGCTGTTTTCTCTATGTCCGTATTTTTTAGTGGTATCTGATGGAAACCACGTAACACCGAAAAATGTTTGTTGTTTCCAAGCTGTTCAATAAGTTCGCCGATTTCGGGAATTGGGTACCGATCTGAGGTAGTAACATCATTTAGTTTCCTATAGTCAATTACTAATTTGTATTTCTTTTCTTCGGACTGACTGGCCTTTTTCGGAACTACCCAAATTGGTGCGTGGTATGGTGATCTTGAGGGCCTTATAATGCCATCTTTAAGCATCTCGGTTATTTGCTTTTCAACCTATTGTCTTAACGATGTACACTGGGGAGTCTGACGAAGTTCTGATTTCACCTACTACTTTGGTTGTGTATCGGGGTCGGCAAAGAGATTTTTTGTGATTCGATTTGTGGTCCGATTGTATTAACTGCCTGTGTAACTAATTGGTAAATTTTAATTTTATTGTTATTTTCGAGGACTAGTTTGTCGTTTTTGACGTCTATTATTGCCTTTAGATTTTTCAATGTATCGTTGCCTAGTATACCATGAAAGGGTTTTAAAGTATTTAGTAAAAAGAATTTCATTGGTGGATCGGAAAGGTTAGGAAGTTTAAGCATAGCATGGTGTGTTATTTTAGTATTTCCTCCAACTGAATTGACAGAGAAAAACTTATTCTTGTTCTGAGATAGAAGAGACTTATTCTGTATCTTGTTGTGTTGCGTTATCTGAGTCTGTATAAATATGGTACTGCCTTGGTATTTTGTTAACATTTTGAACATTGGCTGTACTGAGTGGTCTTTTCCCTGCATAATTATTGGTTGGTTTATATAATTTATAAGACGCGAACGGATTGATTGATCAACCTCCTTAGTACTATTTTCGGTTGTGGTCGTGGGGGAATGTTTGGTGCGCAATAAGGTCCTACCTGTTTTGCGAAAGTCTGATTGTCTGATTGGCTACATAGATGAATGGTGTGCCCTAGGTCGTGTGGTTCTTTAAGAGCTAACAATTGTGATAGGTTGCCATTCAGACTTCTGACAAAGGTGTCCAAAGCCATTTCTCTGTAAATGACTTTCAAGGAATTCACGGTCTCTTGCGAGACATCTAAGTTAATTTTGAACCAAATTTACAGAGAGTTGTTGATAGACTGCTTGGTAGAATTCAACTATGGTGTTGCTATCTTGATTGAGTGTGTAAAGTTAATATTCTAAAGTTTTTAGATCGCGTTTATCCGCAAAATGCCTAGACGTCTAGACGAGTATTGTACGACTCCAATACAGCGTCTGTTTGTTCAATAGTCTTATTGCGAATTGCTAAGATGATTCTGAGATATTTAGGTGAACCCACTTTGTTTTCATTGATTTTTAATACCCTGGTGACACTTTTTTTCATGATAAATATTCAGTTTTGTTTTCTTGACAAATATCTAAGCGATTGGACAATATCTGGTAATTTTTCTAACTCATTTAGGTTGTGTGCAAACTCTTTTTTAATTTCCTGATCTTCATATTTAGAGAAGTCCTTATTAGGATTCAGTATTTCCTTTACTAAGATACCGAGATTTTCCTCTAAAACAATTTTTATTTTTTCCTCAATCTCACTCTCTGTCATAATTCGGGCATTTAGTTGTGTGCTTGAAGAAGGTCCTGTAAAGTTTGAGCTTCTGTCGACTAAGTCTTGTTCGGTCATTTTGATATATGAACAATTGATAGAAAGATAATAAATAATTAAAATTTTGTTTTCTTGATTTGTTTTGACAATTCCTAATTTTCTAAATAGCTTGTAATATTTAGAATTATTATTTCTTTAAGTATTCTTAAAACTATTCTTACAGTAGTAACATTTCTGTGACGATAGATTCGACGGATTCCTTTTGTCCCACTCTAGGGCGATTTCTCTCTAGTGTGGGTTTACTTGGGGGCCTCCTCTATACCTTAATCACGTTCTCTTCGAACGGATACTAAAGGGATCGCGGCGATGATTGGTGGCCTGGTCGTTCCACTAGGTACAAGTCCTTTGAATAGGAGTAGCGACACTGTTTCGCACTTCCGGTTCGCGTTATTTGGTTTTCACTCTTCACTTATTAGGCGTAATTTTTTTTACCGATCGACGCGAAACGCGGAACTTGTCTTTTTCGAGGACATTAACCAGGTCCCTGTTTAGACGCCAGTTAAAGATTATTAATTATTTTATAATAAAAGAAAATCTTATTGAATTAAGTTGGATTAAGAACTAAATTTGCTTAAGCTTAACAATCGTTTATATAGGCTACGCGTTGCTCCATAGCTGTCATCGTCTCTGCTGCCGTCGTTGCTTCGGCTGACGTTCTTTGTTCTTATGGGTTGCTTATGACGAACTATTAGCCGCTTCTAATTACAATGGGTCAATGCATTGATTTCCCAATTGGCAGATGCCATAGATAAGCTAAGCCACGTGCGCTGAGTTTGCATCTTTTTGGGTAGCGATCATGGGAACACTTATCCGAAAGTTTCTTAGGTTGATAGTAAATTGAACTTCTGGTTTCTTCACCCGATTACGCCACATGTACTGAGCTTGCATCTTCATAGTCAACAATTGTGAGAACTAGGTTGTTAACTCATATATATACCAGCAGTTACAGCGGTGAACTGTTTCGCCTTCGCTTGTGCACCGGTCCAAAAATTAATGTTGTTGTTGGGCACTTTTGGTTGTGGTTCTCATCAGAAATGAATAATTTATTATATTAAAAATAATATATTAATGTCGCTGTTATCTGCCTTTAAGACAGCTAGCGTTAGCACAAACTCATGCGCGACTTCCGAATTTGGCATTGCAAAACTTTAGTGCAAATTATTTAGATTTTACACATTTTAGAAGTCTTTTTGAAACTTTGGTTCATAGAGATGCCAACATTCTAGTTATCAAAACCAAGTCATTACTAAAAGGCAATGGCCAGCTTAAAAAAGATTTACGAAGCGAATGCCTCATCTTTATGAATAATATTTCAACACAATTTAGTTTTCCGAAAATATCGAATGTGGATGCGGAGAAAATTATTATCGATACTGTTTAGTCGATTTACGATAACATAGAATGTTATCGATAGGAGATGACACACAAATTTCGAATGCAATGTTGATTTATTTAGTATTGAACAGAGTTGACCCAGTGACCAGAATAAAATGGGAGGAACAGCTCGATTGTGAGACATTTCCATTTGGCCCAATTGTGACATAAAGTTAAATCGCCGATATCAGCTTTTACCGGTTGAAAACTTAACAAAGCCGAAGCAGGACAAATTACTGTTTAGCAAACCCCATAATCGCAGCTTATTTTCGCGTTCCTCCTTCATCAGCAAGAATGTGCAAACTTGTATCTATTGCAATGCAGAAGATTATTAGCTGCAGAATTGCAGCCCGTTTGGGCGTAATGCAAAGGTTAGAGTTTGCTAAGTCTGCCTCCCTATGCATCAATTGTCTGCGAAAAGGCCATACTGTGTCAAAATGCAATGGCAAAAAATGTCGACCGCTCACACCATATTTTGCTGCACAGATACACAATGCCTGATAACAGCTTAGAGCCTAGAGAGTATTTCTCCTTCTTTCTTCAACCAAGATCAGCCCTCCACGTCACATGTTATGTATGCCACGTCATTGGACAGGGTGATATTGGCTAGGTCAATCGTAAGCATGCGCACAATAAGCGGTGAATACGTTTTAGCCCGAACACTTCTGGACCATAGGTATCAAACGAATTTACAGATTGATAGAGAAGAGTCATGTATCAACATACTTTGTATTGGCGATATTCACAAGTATAGAAAAAGTGGTAGCTGTTGGTAAAATTAAACAAAGTCCTGATTATGTAACTCTTCAAGACCATGTACTTGGAATTCATGGAAGAATATCTCGTCTTGGGTCATATGTCGCCCACAGGAAATACAATTGCATCCCTTCCACATTATGTCAATCCCCATTAATATGTATTAAGGCCCCAGAGTACGTCAACAGAGTTGCGCGTCGTTTTCGATGCTTCTCGGATAACATCGTCTCAGGCGACCTTCAATGACTTCGTGATGGCGGGGCCGACAATTCAGAAAGAGTTGCCCTGAATGCCGATGTTAAATAGATGTATCGCCAAGTGACGGTTCATGAAGGGAATATGCAGTTTCAACTCCTCTCAATCTTTGAGATTATTCAAGCTCAACACCTTTACATGTGATTCTGGACCACTCCCATTTCTGGCTATTCCGTGCTTAATAAGATAGAGTTCTTTCATTGAATCCGATTTTTACGTCGATGACATGCTAACTGGTGCTGCATGCGTAGAGGAGCTACAGACAATCAAATCTGAAGTGTCTCAGGACAGGATCTTCAAACAGCAAGTTTTGAATTCACAAAATTGTTTTCAAATTCACCGGAGGTCACTGCATTTGAGAGCACAGTTAAATCGATACCTATCACGGATTCAGAATCAACTAAGGCGTTTGGAATATCGCGGTTGCCTATCGAAGATGCCTTCAAGCTTGAAATTGACAATTTGGTTTCCGAGCAACAAAACGGAACATTTTATCGGTGACATAGAAGTTGTTTGATCCCTTCGGTTTATTACATACGTCCCATTGATTTTAAAGTAAAGATCCTATTGCAGGAACTTTGGCTTAATAAGTTGGACTGGGATGAGTCGATTCCGCTACATTTGGAAACATCATGGAATATGCTAAAAAGCACTCTGTCTCAATTACGATACGTCTATTCCTCGGTTTGTGCATACCAATCCGATGTCACAGGTGCAGTTGCGTGCTTCTGTGTAGTGCTTATCCATGAGAGATACCTTATAAAGCTTCCGTCTAAATTCGAAGCAAAACAGCTGAAGGTTATAAATTATCGTTGTTGGCTTAAAAATCGAAATTAGTGCCTTAAGCTTTGCCTACGTGTCGGACGTGTTTTTCCTTTGCTCCGCCTTTGCTCAGAGTTGTCACTATAAAAACTGTTTATTGTTGGCTGTGCATCAACGCCGCGCACCCTGGCTGCACGGATGGGTATATTGGCCCGCGTATCGCTGACCGCATACGGAATCCCGCTGTATTGGTCTGGACGTGCCCGAGCTGCCTACACATTACATCTGAAATGCGGATTTTTATGAGGCAAACTCATCTTGAGTTCCAATCTTTGGCGGCCCGTTTCAAAGATTTAGCAAGCCGTTTCCAGAAAACGGAATCTTACTTCAAAACTATGAAACTGATAAGTGACAGACCAAATAGCAATATGGGAACCCTTTCTAACAATCTCTTGCATGTTGCAGCCCTCAGACCCCCAGGGCCCACGGGTGTTGCCGATGACTCTGCTGCCGATGACGCTGCGCCAAGTTTGGAACGTGGCCCCTTGCCCCGGACTAGCCGATATTGTCACATCTCCGACCTTGCAGCCAGCCAACAACGATGCCCACTCTGTGATCGGCCCGGCGGTCACTATCACATCTCCTTCAATATCTAGCCCCAGACCACACCATTTAACGATCTCTGGAGTTGATTTGATTGATTTGATTTGGATTTGACAACTCGCACAAACTTCTTAGCTCACAATTCTGAATGCTACAGAAACCACCTAAATCGGCGTAGAATTGAGTTCCAGGCTAACCCTAAGCAATTTTACGAAGATCTAAATTTTTTCCATCTTGTCTTCATCTCATCATACTGAGTCCGCGTCTAATCATCCTTATATAGCAAAACTATTCCCAACATTTTTCCAGTCTACGTACTCATCTATTGGCTACAACACCACCTAATTGTATCCTTATTCTGTTCCACACGGTAATTCCATTTTAATGCCCACAATACGTGAAAACGATGTTTTTCAGAGTCTCAAAACACTATAGCCTTCCTTTTCTTCTGACCATACTCGTCCCTAGCTGTGTTTTGAGACACTGTGCTGTTGCTTTATGCCGACCTCTGTCAATTCTTTTTTAGATGTCACTTCAGCTTTCATTTTTTCCTGAAAGTTGGAAGGAATCTTTCATCATTACATAAAAAGGGCATCCGATATCGAAAACTACAGAGGGATTACAAAGCTTAGTGCTATTCCCAAGATATTCGAATTTTTGATTACTGCGTAGCACCAATGCCGGTCAATTATGTCCCCCTCTCAGCATGGCTTTATGAAAAACAGACCAACGTCTACAAACCTTCTTGAATTTTGTTCTGCCATTAGAAATGCGTTCAAATTGAATTCCCAAACGCACGTTATCTTTACTGATTTCAGCAAAGTAAACTCGTTAAATTACCTACTACTACTAAAAAAAACTTATGCTTTTGGCATTCCCTGTTTTATTGACTAATTGGATATTACTATTTATCCAACCGTACTCACTCTTGTCACTTCTGGCGTCCCTCAAGGGAGCCACCTTGGGCCTTCTACACTCAAATATGATGATGTTCGCAGATGACGTAAAACTATGGTTGCCATTGACGAATTCTCATTCACATACGCTTCTACAAACGGACCTAAATAACGTGCAATCCTGGTGCACTAATAATCTCCTTTTTCTCAACAACTCCAAATGAAAACATATGTTGTTTTTCCCGGAAGATTTGCTTCCACGCCAATTACTCTATAGGTGCGAGCGATCTTGAACGCATTTATACGGTAACAGATCTTGGAGTTCTCTACGTGGATTAAGCTGGGACCCACATCGTCGCCTTCTTACCCTTAAGGATCGTCAAACCTGCTACGGTGTGACGTATAAATAAATTAGCGGACATATTTGCTCCACCTTTCTCTTAAGCAAAGTAAGGCTCTCAGTCGCTGTAAGTCCTTCACGTCATTTTCGTCCATTTGCCCTTAACGTGTGCAAGACGAACCTTGACGAGCATGATCCTTTCAGTGTTCTATGTTCCATGTACAATAATTATTATTTTCTGTTACATGTTGAATTGTCTATTGAAACTAATATGCGTAATATGTTAAGAGACCTATCCATGCCTCTGCCCACCTGATGTAAGCCGGATTGATTGAAAAACACAGGTCGTGCACAGCTATAGTTTAATAATGGCAGATATATTGTTATTTCGTTTGTAAATAAATAGATAAATAAATAAGACTACTACGCCCCTAAGGCTTGAGTTATGTACCGCTCACCAACTCGCAGATCTCTGCCAGAGCTGATCTCATTCGTCTTCGTTGTCGACATTCGCTTCGAACAGAGTTGCAGAGGTTCAAGATTGTCCGGGAGATGCGGACTATGTCAAAACTGCCAAGCAACTGCCGGTGGGCAGCGCGCTCCCTAACGCAGAAGAGCTGGGGACAGTCCTCGTCGGGATCGAGACCGTGATCAGCCGCTTTCGGGAATGGTGGCTTGTCTCGTCAGTAAGGCAATCGTTCTGGCGACAATGGTCCCGGGAATATGTCCTCGGCCTGCAAATTTGTGGCAAGTGGCACCATCAGAAGGACAACGTCGAGGAGGGACAGCTGGTCATCGTGCCAGACGATAATTTTCCGCCTCAACAGTAGCTCGTAAGAAGGATCGTCGCGACGCACGCAGAGGAAGGCGGTATGGTCAGGGTCGTCGATCTTAGAAGGAGTGATGGAGATTTTTTTTGGAGGGCGATCCATAAGTTAGCGCCGCTGCCAGTGTGTTAAAGCCATGAAGGCGTTCAACGGGGCCGGTGGCTCCCTCCCGCTCTTTGCGACTTCACCCCGCCTTCGTCAACCGTCGTTTAAGCTAGCCTCTTAGCACCATCGTGCAAAAATAGACATTCGCAAATTTTAAATCAATTCGAGCAGTCGCACTCTTTCGTTTAATGTTAAATGTAATGTTGAATTTAAGTACTGAAATAGAGTAATTAGGTGCTTGTAGCTTATCTCTTAGGTAGATTCGTACGTCCTCCGCAGTGGCATCAAGATTGAGCCTGGCAACAAAAATAGATTTCTGGAGGACACATATCAGCGGAATGCCCGAGACTGCAGGGCGCAACACAACTCAAAAGAAAATAATAGCGATTTGGACCACGATCGCTCGAGCCAATTGAATCGGCGGGAATGTGAATAGAAATCGGAACTCCTGATGCAGAGACCGAGATTCTGGCATTAGGAACCAGTGGCCATTCAGGAGCAGCATGGACTTGACCCGATGTCTTGCCCGATACTGTTGACTTAGATATAGGACTAATTTGATCAAGAACCAGTGGCAGTCCATGGGCAACTGGTGATAGAACTGATAGAAGAGAAAATAAATGGTTAAAAGAATGATCCATATAATAAGTGCCAGTAGGAGTTGCGTATGTAGTAGATGATAAACCATTTTCAGGAACTTGTTAAGGATTTTTATTCTATGAGATTCACTTAGTATTTTTAGAAATTGGGGTTCAACAGCTAGAAATTTTTCGTTCATGTCAGTGAAGAGCTACCGAATCTCCATAAATCCAGGACAAGTTTGTCTCACAAAAATACGCAATCCAACTCTTTTGGAGATTAAATCTCAAACCCTTCCATTGAAACCGGTACTTCCGCATTTTACATGCGACTAATTGTCACATACCCAACAAGTAACGTAGTTTTCTCCAGTGATAAAACTCACATTTGCTTGCAGTGCAAGCGATAGTCATTATGATTGCCTCTCAGACGAATCTAAGAGTCGACAAAAAATAAAGCAAAGCAACAGTAGAGCAAAGAGAGTTATGCAGTGGACAGCAATACCAACAGCAGCAGGGCAAATAGCGTAGACAAATGTAGTGATCGCGAAGTCCAGACAAGCAGCGGCGATGAAGAGTGCGTTGATGGAGCACTAATTGCGAGGCAATGGGCAGTAGTAGTCGGGTGTGCAGATAATGGCATCAATAACGAGTGTCAGCGCAGTGGAGATGGAGATGAAAAGAAAATAGAAGAACTGTCGAACCCTTTAATTGTGCAGAGTTTCGGTCGCCATGTTAACTTTTAAAAACTGCTTTATGAACTGTCTATCGCCAAGTTGATAACAGTTAAGAAATAGTGTTCGCCAAATTAGCTACTATTTTAGTTATTTATGTTTAGTCGCCTTGATAGCCAATTAGTCCCTGCCGTGATTGCCGTTGACTTCGATACTAATTCAAATACGGATTTGAATAAAATTGTGATCAAACAATAATCTAGATGCGAATTCAGATATCTCCCAGATAGGGATGTCACCAATTCTGACCAGAGTTTCTAGATTGAGGAATTGATCATATGATGCGTAGTCAAATTGGAGTCCCAATTTGAGCAAGTTGGTATTGAACGTCAAAATTTTATTTTTTTAATATTTGTGCTTTCGTCAAAACTATTTTTTGAAGTCTGCTATCAAGCATGCAAAGCACGTACTTAAAGTGTGATTGCAGAAATAAGGTAATTAAGGAAGACTCGCTAGTTTTAACATGGCTTACGTAGTTTGGATAATTGCGGGAAAGCATTATGAAATAAATCTTAAAAGGTTGTGCACTTCATCGTGCATTTTAGATTTCCCAGAGTTCTAACAGCGATTTCAGTTAATCTACTAACTCCAAAAAGCACAGAGCTCATAAAGGTTGTTTAGCATTGTCTGGAGCATTTCTGGTGCCTGCTAATAAACCCATATTCTCTGCATTCATTAGGGTTTCATGCCTTTTGAGTCGACGGCCAAGAAAGTAGTATCGTCAACATACAAAGAAATCAATAAGCACTCAGCAGTAATTATTTTTTGACTCCTGTGTTATTTGGGAACTTCTACGTGAGGTGATAACTAACTGGCGACCAAACTGTTTTTAGTGTAAATTCAAGCTATAGTGAGCAATGCAGAAATACCCCTTACATGTAGCCCTTGGGAAATGCTGTATCGCTTAATTGTATCAAACGGAACGGAAAAAACAGATAAGTTAAATTGAAGAGAGAACGAGAGAACGTAGAGAGCATTTCTACCGTCGAATAATCCTTCCGGATGACAAAGTGGAACTCTCTAAGTAAAAGTTTAACTGATACCTATTTCGTAAGACCGTATAATTATTATAGACGAACAATTATTTAAAAACGTTTTACCAGATATTAAAGGGTTTCCCTTCTTAAATATTGAGAATATAATGATTTTGTTAAAGCTAGTTTGGGTGCAGTCAGTGAACGGGATGTGGTTGCAGGCGAAAATCAACATCTGAATCCATTAACGCATGCTTATTAAACTGCTTTTGTTAGCCTTCGCCGAGTTAATTGGATATCTCATCTCACTATTTGAGATATGCCTATATAGGTTATCATCTGTATACAATGGTAGTATATAAGAGATTTTTAGAGCTGGGTTGCCGATGTGAAGGAATATAAAAGATTTATAGTGATTTGCTAGTTTGGCCGGTTGTGCCAATAACAGATGTCTAAAGAAGATACAAAAATAGTGATCGAGCTCTACTCCCATGGCTTATTTCCAGTCGAGGATTCGTGGGTCTGCATGAGGAAAGTTTATTCGTTCACCCGTTAAGGACAAGGAAGTGTAAGGACTCAAACATTTTGATCAGTTTGGTGTCATTTGATGTATTCATTCCGTTGATCTTCTGCATAACCTCTTAAGATTTTCCGGCTTTGCGTAATACCTTCTACTGTATGCTAGCACTCGCTAGATTCCAACGATTAGTGTGTTATCAACGCCTGCTTCTATGCAGAGGTGGTTCAATCTTTCGAAAGGAGCTCTACAGTTATTAAAATTTAAATAGACGGGTATCACATGTAAATTTGTACCGTCTACATGAAAGGATACCGTGATTTTAATACTTATATTGTCAATATTTACTTGACCGTCCCCGGCACTTCCACACTCGTGATTTGCTGTGCGTATCGCCGTGATCCGCTATTAAAGGAACTCTAGAAAATATGCTTCAAAGTCTGACAAATAATACAATCAAAGAATGGCTTATAAATTAGCTTACTCCATCGGAGATGTTATAGCCAATAACTTATAGGATAGTATCTCGTTAAGTGTGATGGTTTTCTATAGTTTTTTTTCAGGTGTAGTAGATTTGCACAGCTCGAGATTGCTGGTAATTTATAAAAAAAACACGAAATTTAGCTTGCACAATAGGAAAGCCCAACTGTTTAAAACTCAACAATTATTTATTTGGATTTCATTATGGCCTGTGGCTACCAATACACAAATTGTTTTTGCTAATGAAAATTTTCTTCGTTGGCTTTATCGATTTTGAGACTCTTTATTTGCTTAGCACAACAACCAATATTTTTAAACCCGTGTAGAGTATTATAATTTTAGTCAGATGTGAAGGAGACATTTTCGATCCAATTAATTCTTGATCAGCATCAACAGCCGAGTCGTATGTCCATCTGGCAGCCATGGCGGATATCTGGATCCGTCCGTATGACTCCTAGTCTCTCTCCTACGATATGCCCCAGATATCTTACGGATCGCATGTAGAACTAGCTCTTTTTCACATTAAGAGTCAGCCCTGTGGCTTTAACGTGTCCGGCAACAATTTCCAGCACTCTTAAAAAGTAAATCGTCCAAATATACAAAAACTTCATAGCGAAGTTTTGCTATATGACCTTGTCCATTAAATGCGTCACAGTTTGAGAAGCGTTTGTGAGCCCAAATGGCATAACTCCATATTGATAAAAAGGCTTTCCAGGAATGGTAAACGCGCATAAGCATCCTTTCTGGTTTCATCGTTCACTTTCCTGCAATCCAAAGAGAGGCGAAGCTTACCGGGCGGCTGACCATGCGCTACCCCACTCTTCAATCACTCAAAGTTTAAGTATCAGATCTTTTTCCACATACAACAGCTTTTTTTTGACTACAGATTTCGCATCCCCCACGTCTATCGTGTGAGACAATAGTGAGGATTTTCCCAAACCCGACACAGAAAAGATCGAAATTTTTCTATGACTTTCTGCAAATTTTTATCCTGATAAGCTGAAAGATCGTGAGTTGAAGCTACAATTTCGGAAATTTGCATATCCGGTGGTAATAACTCAAACTTCGATTTAGAGATGGGATCAAGAGAAATTCCAATTCTATTTCCTTATCTTTATTACTAACAAGACTCTTAGTTCTACCTACTTCTTCCTGGTTTTTCCCATCTACCGTGCTTAATAAGGTTGAGCATAATTAGATTTCCACCTATCGCATTCACTGCAGCTCCCATATCTAATAAACCTAGTATTAAACGATCCAAAATCCGAAATTCCGCATAAGGACGATTTTCTTTTATCTTCTACAACATGGTATTAACAGTTATTAAAATTGTCCAATGCTTTCTCATCCGTTTCGCCCTCCCGGAGTTAGATTTATGACGTCCAATATAGCTATCGGTAATTGAAACAATTCTGTTCGAATCTATCGCCTTTGGCCAGACAGTTACTGAACTAGAAATGGGGTCTGGAGGGGTCTGGAGAATTCATAAGGGCAGAAAAATCTGAGGCTACTATTGCCTTGCCTCGGGATTCGTCGAGCGCTGGCGTTGGACACACAGCTGACGAGGCTGAGTCTTCCTCTTCAAGTTTTTAAACATTTTGCGCACGACGCAATCTTGATATCGATGCCCTTCCTTGTGGTTATTCCGGCAGAGTAAGGCCATGTCTGCGCCTTTCAAAATCGCATTCTAAATCGGAAAATTCGTAAGCATCATCTGATACTGACTCTTGCAGCTCCGCTACTTGTTTTCGACCGGGTGTTGCCTTCTGGTACGAGTGATTCCGAATAACTTCGTCCAGAACACTCTCCCTTTTTCTACAAACTTCACCAAGCTGACCGACGGATTTTCGGAAGCAAGTTCCTGAGCAGGATCTGAACGGTTTATTGTTCCTTTTCCCTCTGCTTCCTATCACGCATCGTCTCCCTGATACATAGGTTCGCGTTTCCCTTAATTGCTTCCTGACATATAAGATCGTGACGAAGGACAGGAGCGGTCTTATGGAATTGCCAGTAAAAATCCCATCAAACAAAAGGCTAGCATATTCTCACAACAACGAAGAATTCCCATCCAAGGTCTGATGGGTCAATGCCTCCACTCGGTATATAAAGTTATCGGGGCTTATACCCTCAGGGCTATCATTAAACCGGATCTTCCAACTATGTGACCAACTTTATCTGGTCGCATAATTAAATCGTACCCTGTGCTGCTAAGCACGAACCTTAGGGCCTGTCCGGGTCAGTCAAATAAATATTTTCTCTGACTTCTCGGGGTTTCTAAATTGGCCTCTATAATTCGCGACATTTGCTGCGTCAGCTGCGTGAGAAATTCATCTCGCATCCCCTGTACGGCTTGTGCCGCGCTGCTGCTTATATCTGCCTCAGAACGGATCTCCTTTACTAGGCCCTGGAATGTGATAACCCCACAAGTCGGACATTTCCAATGCTTCTTGGAATATGGAGTTATGCAGCTATTATGGAACTCATCGCCACATTTTAGTTTATCTGTTGCAGATATAGCTAGATCTTTGTCGATAGCTTACATTTGGGCACGCTGTGGGCTTTTTCTCAAAAAGTAAACACGAAGTAGATCTAAAGCTTAAGAGCGAATCTGTCTATCTATATATCTGTATTTACCGAAGCTTTAGATTTATCTCTCCCCTTCCCCTTTTTATTTGTTGCTATCTACCTGCGTTCAATTGCCTCGAGAAGCTGAACAGCTAATTAGCTCGCTCTTCTCTTGTTTACAATGCAACAATTACAAACAAAAAACCCACTCCGAGTTTCAGCTTAATTTGCTTTGGTTGGAACTTAGGGTGCAGTGAGACGGCAGATACATATTTTAACACAATTTTTATGTATTTTCAATGGAAATTTACAAGTGTTAAAGTGGGGTAATTTGTGTGTAGGAAGTGGCAGGGAGTTCAAACAGTGTTTAACAAATCTTCCTTCAAGGGATTAATGCTTTTGAGTCTTCGCCGAGTACGCCGAGATGCAAGTCTCCTGGCAAGGATATTTTGGTGTGACGTGAGTTTGTTCCTACAGTGTTTGACTTGTTCATTGATTATATCCCTAATGAAGGAAACTTTAAGGTCCCTCGCAGTCTATGTTACGGATGAACCACTCAGCACCAGTAATTCTACGCTGGAACTTGTTTTGGAAGTTTTGCCGCAATCCCATAAACTTGCATCCCGTATCTCCAAGTGGGGGCAAGTAAGGGCTTGTATATCCGAACCTCAGGTTATTATTTGCCTTAAGAAGCTAGTACAACCTTCTGTCCTTTGCCTCCCAGGTACCTATAATCTCTGACCTGTTTAAGAAGCTCTTCATGCAGGAACAAACCAGGGCACGGCTCGTTTCTGAGGGAGTGCATCACTACAGAACACTTTTTCGGGTTAATGGACAGGCCCAATTTTCAAATCTCTTAAGGTACAACTAAAGCATATCAGTGGCGTCATAAATACAGTTGTATCTACAGATAATCGCAGTATCGTCAGTAATTGTGACCAGCATTGGATTCTACTCCTGTCGCATGGAATTCGGCATATCGTGGGTAAATAAGCTGTACAACGTCGGTTCCAGCATGCTTCCTTGGGGAATTCCAGTCTTAATCAACCTTTGAGAGGATAGGGTTCCATCCTGGACCATCCAGAAGGTACTGTCAGAGGGAAAGCTGCCAACCATTTTGAATAGTAGGGGGTTAATTAACAGTTTGAGCTTACAAAGAAGCCCTGCATGCCAAAGCATATCAAACGCCTGCTGCTAGATAGGCAACCACCACGTATTGCTTACAGTGAACCCCTTGAGTATATACTCAACCATACGGTGCAGCTGCTCAGAAGTGCCTGAATTTGAATCCAAATTGAAATTTGGGAAGAGCGTTCATTGCCTTCAGAGACTGACGTAATCTCCTAAGGATGCATCTTTCCAGAAGCTTACCAAATGTGGAAAGGAGGCTAATAGGCCGATAACTGTTGGGTGGGTTGGCCCGGTTTAAGGATCATTACAATGCAAGCACTCTTCCATGCCTTCGGATAATAGCTCACCATCAGGGAAGCATTGCAGATGAGTATACGGTATAGCAGTGCTCTAAGAGGCAGAGTTTTTGCAACGCGATTGTCAATTTGATCCTCTCCAGGTGCTTTCATGGCATTTAGCTTTTTAATGTCCTCTTTAATCTTCTGCAGGGTTACAGGGGCACAGGGAGTTTCATTTGGTGTGTGATGGCAAGCTTGTCAGACACTATCTGTTCTCTCCGGGCAGTGGCTGTTGCGAAGGGAGTAAATCTACCTTCCATATTTTGAACAAAAGTTTCAACTCTGGATCTTTCTCATGTGCCATCCTCCTTTTTGACAAGAAACTTGGAAGTAGCTTGTCTCTTAAAGAATCTAGTCAGCTTCCAAAGAGAATAGTTGGAACTCGCATCAGCTGTCGCGTTATCCAGCATACGATCCGTAGCTTCAGCCTTGAGTAATAACAGCATTTTCCATACTCTTTGTGAAATCCTCCTAAACAACCTCTTGATCCTTATGTCGGATGTGCGGATATACTCACGCCAAAGCCTTTTCTTCAATCTTCCAGTCTCTCTACTTAAGAAGAGAGCACACAATGACGCCTTGCCGTAAGAGAGCTTGGAGACACCGGAGGATCTTTCCTGAATCTGGTTAATATTCTGGCTAGAGTTGCCAATGTGAGGGATGTTAACACAAATGAAATAGCAAACAGATAACTCCCAATACAAAAAAAAAAAAGAAATAGGTAAACCCAATTGAAAAATAATACATATATAAGTAAATCCGATATAAAACAAATAAATATGTAAATTAAAAAAAAAATAATAATGATTAATAGATATATGAATCAAAGCATAAACAATAATTAAATAGATTCTGTCATTTTACCGCAAGAATTGCCTCCACGCCAATTATTCTAAGGTGCGAGCGATCTTGAACGCATCTAAACGGTAACAGATCATGGAGTTCTTTTTAATCATAATCTAAATTTCAATGACCACATTGATGTAATCGTTGTCAAAGCTAGAGGCGTTCTTGCTTTTGTTAAGGTCAAATGAGTTTGATGATCCTTACAATTCAAAACTCCTTTATATCTCACTTGTTCGTCCTATTCTTGAATATTGTTCGTGTGTATGGTCACCTCAATATGCGAAGTATCAAGACCTTATTGAATCTGTTCAGAAACAATTCCTTTTGTTTAATCTACGAGGAATAAACTGTAATTAAAATCATCGTCTTCCTTAGTACATTGACAGACTACGCCTTTTAAAACTTCCCACTCTTAAGAATCGTCGAACCTGCCGCGGTGCTATGTTCCTGCACAAATTATTTAACGAATATATTTGCTCAAACTTTCTGTTAAATAAACTAAGATTCCCTGTCCCTGTAAGATCTTCTCGTCATTTTTGTCCAATGGCCCTTAACGTGTGCAAGACGAACCTTGATTTTTTCCGTGTTTTATGTGCTCTGTATATTAATTATTATTGTCTTTTGCATGTTGAAATGTCATCCGAAAATAATCTACGTAATATTTTAAGACACGCTGCTCACCTGGTGTCAGCCCGAGTATATCGTTAAAAAACACTCCCTTTTGTTGCGCAGAGGCAAGGGTAATGGCAGATATTTGCTATTTCTTTTTGCAAATAAATAAATAAATGTATTAATTGACTATTAACGATAAACGAAAACATTGAAATTGTAAAAAACTTGGTTGAAAAGACCTATGTGAATGAACAAGGCGGAAAACAAAGATTTGCTGCTTATGCAGAGCTATGTCACACGTTTTGACAGCAACAACCACAACAAAAACAATACGAACGGAGCTTTCATAGATGATGCTTTAACTCTGACCTACTTGCGCGATCCGCCATAGCAATTTTACTGCAAAGCGTGACCAGTGATTCCCTTCTGAAAGAGGTAAACACTGTCTATCCTATGCACTTAACAGCGCGATGCCGTTCGGCTAAAAAGAAATTTAGGTCCTCGACGCAGCCTAATTAACTGTGGTCAGGAAAGGATTAGCTATACGATTTTGACTCACCTCTCCTCTTTTGTCAGCAATGGCTAGCCGAAAGCTTGCGTGCCGGCTGCTCAACTATATAGAGGTAAGAGTGAGACGAGTTAAATGTTTTGCAGTATTTTGGCAACGATGGATCAGATGTATGCACATCCATATCTATAAATACATACGGACGGACAGACATGTCTAGATCGACTCGGCTGTTGATCCTAATCAAGAAAATATATTCATTATAGGGTCGGAAATGGCACACTTCTGACTGAAATTATAATACCCTGCAGTTTTAAAAAAAGGAATGTGTCTGCTTCTGAAATTAAGATCCTTAAATTTAAAAATAAATTTCTTCATGTTTTGATTTATAAATAAATAATAAACCGGGGAGCGTTTTCATTGCCCACTCCTAGTTCAGCCATCCGCTAGTGGAGGTTACCACAAGCTCTATATATGTTTGTGTATCTGGCAGTATCCTAATGACGCAATTTTTGCATATAAATAAATCCATTCCACAAATTTTAAAAAAACTTTAAAAACCCAAACTGCATTCTATTATACATTGTAATTTAGGGAATCAACTAAATTATATAAAATACAAATTGTACAGTTTTATCCATAATCGTTTTGAAAAATTTTCACTTCAAATGAAAATACTAAGGGGGCGCTAATATAGTGACACGTAGTATATATACACAATTTGTGACTTGTTCTGAAAAGATCAAACACTGATCCTAATAGCACAGATTTTCCAGATGTGTTAAAGTCGACCTTCGACGATTGAATAAAAATTTTAGTCGAATTATTACATATTTTTAAATTGATTTACTGTTATTTTATAACTTTATTGAAAAAAAAATTACTTATATACTTTTTAAAGATTGGAAAAGTAGCCTTTATTTCTTCGCAATCGTAAAATAAAATGTGAACAATTTTACTGATCATTAAAACTCATTCTTTAAATGTAGATTGATAAATTTAAACGTGCTAAGCATTCGCAAGAGGCAAAAAACTCAAATTCAGCCTAAAGACAAGGTTTTCGAAAAATCTTTGGAGAGAAGTGAGTTCAAATCAGTACCTGCCTTAGAAGATGAATTGGATACAAATGAAAGTGAACCGATCTTTAATGTAAGTTCTATTCTAGATATTGAAATATTTTTAATGATTTTTTGTTAAAAATTATATTTACAAAATTTTATAAGTTTTACATTATAATTAATAATATTTGATTCTAGAAGGAAAGAAATATAATAACGGAGGTTGAATTTATATCACGCTACAATGAACAAATTAAGCATCAACTTTTAAATGACTCAAATAGTGACTCTGGGTTATCAAATAAAAGTAACTACGGAAATTCCAAAGATTTGTCATCAGATGCAGATGATTTCACGACTAATATTGTTGATAAGTTTCTGCATGCTTTTGAATCTGATAACAATCTGTCTAGTTCTGTTCAAAACAACAAAAACTTCAATGCAATCGGAAAAATCAAACCCGAATTTAGTTTTAATTCAGAAGCAAATGATTGTTCAAAAAAAAAGGGCAGTCTAAAGACGTCAAAGATATACTCTGATTCTGAACTAAGACACCCATCAATCATACTCAGTTCCGAAAGTGATGATTCAGATATCGAACATAAAGTTAAACAATCTAGATTTATCAAACCTATGCTTCGAATCGACCAACTGGCGATTGAGACAAGAGCAGCACAGAAAAATGAAAGTGAAAGAATTCGAAGATTGGAAAAAAAAAATTCTGAACTTTCAAAAGCCCTTAAAACCAATACTACATTTATAAATAAAAATGATCTAATACTTGATTACATTGAAAGTACCAAAACTTTTGTTGTAGTTGATAGAGCTATAGTCAAACACTTAAAGCCGCATCAAATAGATGGTGTAAAATTTATGTACGATTCATGTTATGGTGGAACAGATCAGACTAATAAGAATTCAGGATCGGGTTGTATATTGGCCCATTGCATGGGTCTAGGAAAGACACTTCAGGTGAAAAAATACATACTCTAATAAATCTGTAAATATATGAGTTAATATTTGTTTTGTATTCTTAGTTAATTACCCTACTGCATACGGTGATATCTTATGAGGAATTAAATACCCACAAAATAATGGTACTTTGTCCAAAGAGTACGGTCATGAATTGGGCTGATGAATTTCACCACTGGCTAAGTCCATTAAAAATTAAAAACAATATAAAAGTTTTCATATTCCCGGATTCATCGTAAGTTAATTTTATCTGTTTGAATTGTTACATTTTTACATATTTGGCGCTAGTCCCTTGAATAACATCACACCGGAAATTAAGAAGGAACGTGTTGGACTTAAAGAGAAAATATATATAATCTTTCACAATTTTTAAGTAACATAATATAGTAATATACATATAATAAAATAATATAAATAATTATAATTAATAATAATAAATTAATAAATTAATAATTTAATAAATTAATAAATTAATAAATTAATAAATTAATAAATTAATAAATTAATAAATTAATAAATTAATAAATTAATAAATTAATAAATTAATAAATTAATAAATTAATAAATTAATAAATTAATAAATTAATAAATTAATAAATTAATAAATTAATAAATTAATAAATTAATAAATTAATAAATTAATAAATTAATAAATTAATAAATTAATAAATTAATAAATTAATAAATTAATAAATTAATAAATTAATAAATTAATAAATTAATAAATAAATAAATTAATAAATTAATAAATTAATAAATTAATAAATTAATAAATTAATAAATTAATAAATTAATAAATTAATAAATTAATAAATTAATAAATTAATAAATTAATAAATTAATAAATTAATAAATTAATAAATTAATAAATTAATAAATTAATAAATTAATAAATTAATAAATTAATAAATTAATAAATTAATAAATTAATAAATTAATAAATTAATAAATTAATAAATTAATAAATTAATAAATTAATAAATTAATAAATTAATAAATTAATAAATTAATAAATTAATAAATTAATAAATTAATAAATTAATAAATTAATAAATTAATAAATTAATAAATTAATAAATTAATAAATTAATAAATTAATAAATTAATAAATTAATAAATTAATAAATTAATAAATTAATAAATTAATAAATTAATAAATTAATAAATTAATAAATTAATAAATTAATAAATTAATAAATTAATAAATTAATAAATTAATAAATTAATAAATTAATAAATTAATAAATTAATAAATTAATAAATTAATAAATTAATAAATTAATAAATTAATAAATTAATAAATTAATAAATTAATAAATTAATAAATTAATAAATTAATAAATTAATAAATTAATAAATTAATAAATTAATAAATTAATAAATTAATAAATTAATAAATTAATAAATTAATAAATTAATAAATTAATAAATTAATAAATTAATAAATTAATAAATTAATAAATTAATAAATTAATAAATTAATAAATTAATAAATTAATAAATTAATAAATTAATAAATTAATAAATTAATAAATTAATAAATTAATAAATTAATAAATTAATAAATTAATAAATTAATAAATTAATAAATTAATAAATTAATAAATTAATAAATTAATAAATTAATAAATTAATAAATTAATAAATTAATAAATTAATAAATTAATAAATTAATAAATTAATAAATTAATAAATTAATAAATTAATAAATTAATAAATTAATAAATTAATAAATTAATAAATTAATAAATTAATAAATTAATAAATTAATAAATTAATAAATTAATAAATTAATAAATTAATAAATTAATAAATTAATAAATTAATAAATTAATAAATTAATAAATTAATAAATTAATAAATTAATAAATTAATAAATTAATAAATTAATAAATTAATAAATTAATAAATTAATAAATTAATAAATTAATAAATTAATAAATTAATAAATTAATAAATTAATAAATTAATAAATTAATAAATTAATAAATTAATAAATTAATAAATTAATAAATTAATAAATTAATAAATTAATAAATTAATAAATTAATAAATTAATAAATTAATAAATTAATAAATTAATAAATTAATAAATTAATAAATTAATAAATTAATAAATTAATAAATTAATAAATTAATAAATTAATAAATTAATAAATTAATAAATTAATAAATTAATAAATTAATAAATTAATAAATTAATAAATTAATAAATTAATAAATTAATAAATTAATAAATTAATAAATTAATAAATTAATAAATTAATAAATTAATAAATTAATAAATTAATAAATTAATAAATTAATAAATTAATAAATTAATAAATTAATAAATTAATAAATTAATAAATTAATAAATTAATAAATTAATAAATTAATAAATTAATAAATTAATAAATTAATAAATTAATAAATTAATAAATTAATAAATTAATAAATTAATAAATTAATAAATTAATAAATTAATAAATTAATAAATTAATAAATTAATAAATTAATAAATTAATAAATTAATAAATTAATAAATTAATAAATTAATAAATTAATAAATTAATAAATTAATAAATTAATAAATTAATAAATTAATAAATTAATAAATTAATAAATTAATAAATTAATAAATTATTAAATTAATAAATTAATAAATTAATAAATTAATAAATTAATAAATTAATAAATTAATAAATTAATAAATTAATAAATTAATAAATTAATCAATTAATCAATTAATCAATTAATCAATTAATCAATTAATCAATTAATCAATTAATCAATTAATCAATTAATCAATTAATCAATTAATCAATTAATCAATTAATCAATTAATCAATTAATCAATTAATCAATTAATCAATTAATCAATTAATCAATTAATCAATTAATCAATTAATCAATTAATCAATTAATCAATTAATCAATTAATCAATTAATCAATTAATCAATTAATCAATTAATCAATTAATCAATTAATCAATTAATCAATTAATCAATTAATCAATTAATCAATTAATCAATTAATCAATTAATCAATTAATCAATTAATCAATTAATCAATTAATCAATTAATCAATTAATCAATTAATCAATTAATCAATTAATCAATTAATCAATTAATCAATTAATCAATTAATCAATTAATCAATTAATCAATTAATCAATTAATCAATTAATCAATTAATCAATTAATCAATTAATTAATTAATCAATTAATCAATTAATCAATTAATCAATTAATCAATTAATCAATTAATCAATTAATCAATTAATCAATTAATCAATTAATCAATTAATCAATTAATCAATTAATCAATTAATCAATTAATAAATTAATAAATTAATAAATTAATAAATTAATAAATTAATAAATTAATAAATTAATAAATTAATAAATTAAATTATTTGATTAATTTATTAATTTATTAATTTATTAATTTATTAATTTATTAATTTATTAATTTATTAATTTATTAATTTATTAATTTATTAATTTATTAATTTATTAATTTATTAATTTATTAATTTATTAATTTATTAATTTATTAATTTATTAATTTATTAATTTATTAATTTATTAATTTATTAATTTATTAATTTATTAATTTATTAATTTATTAATTTATTAATTTATTAATTTATTAATTTATTAATTTATTAATTTATTAATTTATTAATTTATTAATTTATTAATTTATTAATTTATTTATTTATTAATTTATTAATTTATTAATTTATTAATTTATTAATTTATTAATTTATTAATTTATTAATTTATTAATTTATTAATTTATTAATTTATTAATTTATTAATTTATTAATTTATTAATTTATTAATTTATTAATTTATTAATTTATTAATTTATTAATTTATTAATTTATTAATTTATTAATTTATTAATTTATTAATTTATTAATTTATTAATTTATTAATTTATTAATTTATTAATTTATTAATTTATTAATTTATTAATTTATTAATTTATTAATTTATTAATTTATTAATTTATTAATTTATTAATTTATTAATTTATTAATTTATTAATTTATTAATTTATTAATTTATTAATTTATTAATTTATTAATTTATTAATTTATTAATTTATTAATTTATTAATTTATTAATTTATTAATTTATTAATTTATTAATTTATTAATTTATTAATTTATTAATTTATTAATTTATTAATTTATTAATTTATTAATTTATTAATTTATTAATTTATTAATTTATTAATTTATTAATTTATTAATTTATTAATTTATTAATTTATTAATTTATTAATTTATTAATTTATTAATTTATTAATTTATTAATTTATTAATTTATTAATTTATTAATTTATTAATTTATTAATTTATTAATTTATTAATTTATTAATTTATTAATTTATTAATTTATTAATTTATTAATTTATTAATTTATTAATTTATTAATTTATTAATTTATTAATTTATTAATTTATTAATTTATTAATTTATTAATTTATTAATTTATTAATTTATTAATTTATTAATTTATTAATTTATTAATTTATTAATTTATTAATTTATTAATTTATTAATTTATTAATTTATTAATTTATTAATTTATTAATTTATTAATTTATTAATTTATTAATTTATTAATTTATTAATTGATTAATTGATTAATTGATTAATTGATTAATTGATTAATTGATTAATTTATTAATTGATTAATTGATTAATTGATTAATTGATTAATTGATTAATTGATTAATTGATTAATTGATTAATTGATTAATTGATTAATTGATTAATTGATTAATTGATTAATTGATTAATTGATTAATTGATTAATTGATTAATTGATTAATTGATTAATTGATTAATTGATTAATTGATTAATTGATTAATTGATTAATTGATTAATTGATTAATTGATTAATTGATTAATTGATTAATTGATTAATTGATTAATTGATTAATTGATTAATTGATTAATTGATTAATTGATTAATTGATTAATTGATTAATTGATTAATTGATTAATTGATTAATTGATTAATTGATTAATTGATTAATTGATTAATTGATTAATTGATTAATTGATTAATTGATTAATTTATTAATTGATTAATTGATTAATTGATTAATTGATTAATTGATTAATTGATTAATTGATTAATTTATTAATTTATTAATTTATTAATTTATTAATTTATTAATTTATTAATTTATTAATTTATTAATTTATTAATTTATTAATTTATTAATTTATTAATTTATTAATTTATTAATTTATTAATTTATTAATTTATTAATTTATTAATTTATTAATTTATTAATTTATTAATTTATTAATTTATTAATTTATTAATTTATTAATTTATTAATTTATTAATTTATTAATTTATTAATTTATTAATTTATTAATTTATTAATTTATTAATTTATTAATTTATTAATTTATTAATTTATTAATTTATTAATTTATTAATTTATTAATTTATTAATTTATTAATTTATTAATTTATTAATTTATTAATTTATTAATTTATTAATTTATTAATTTATTAATTTATTAATTTATTAATTTATTAATTTATTAATTTATTAATTTATTAATTTATTAATTTATTAATTTATTAATTTATTAATTTATTAATTTATTAATTTATTAATTTATTAATTTATTAATTTATTAATTTATTAATTTATTAATTTATTAATTTATTAATTTATTAATTTATTAATTTATTAATTTATTAATTTATTAATTTATTAATTTATTAATTTATTAATTTATTAATTTATTAATTTATTAATTTATTAATTTATTAATTTATTAATTTATTAATTTATTAATTTATTAATTTATTAATTTATTAATTTATTAATTTATTAATTTATTAATTTATTAATTTATTAATTTATTAATTTATTAATTTATTAATTTATTAATTGATTAATTGATTAATTTATTAATTGATTAATTGATTAATTTATTAATTGATTAATTTATTGATTTATTAATTTATTAATTGATTAATTGATTAATTGATTAATTGATTAATTGATTAATTGATTAATTGATTAATTGATTAATTGATTAATTGATTAATTGATTAATTGAATAATTCATTAATTGATTAATTGATTAATTGATTAATTGATTAATTGATTAATTGATTAATTGATTAATTGATTAATTGATTAATTGATTAATTGATTAATTGATTAATTGATTAATTGATTAATTGATTAATTGATTAATTGATTAATTGATTAATTGATTAATTGATTAATTGATTAATTGATTAATTGATTTTAAAATATATTAAATTTTACACTTATCATCCATGATAGATAAACATATTAATATATTTTAAAATCAATTAATCAATTAATCAATTAAATTTTACACTTATCATCCATGATAGATAAACATATTATATACGTACGCCGTTTGGTTTAATATGTAAACTGTTCTTACCCTTAACTTTAGTGATATTTCCGAAAAGCTTCGGGTACTTAAGGAATGGTCGTCATCTTCGAAAGGAAGAGCTGGCTGCTTACTACTAGGTTATGAAGCATTTCGGGGCCTAGTATTTTATCACTCATCCAAATATAAAGGATGCGGGACGACTACAAAATTAGACAACATTCGTAATAAAGTGAAAAACTATCTCCTACAGCCCGGTAAGACCTTTATTTATACAGTAAATTATGAAATATATATTTTTTTTAATACATATATATATTTTTTTAGGTGCCGATATAGTAGTATGTGATGAGGGCCACATTATTAAAAACAGCAAGTCTGCTATTAGTCTTGCCGTTGCGAAAATAAAAACTCCAAAACGCATAATATTAACTGGAACTCCAATCCAAAATAATCTAAAAGAATGTAAGTTTCTATATTAATCTTACCATAAAAATGGTATTTTATCATGTTTCCTTGTAATCATGCCCGTCTGTCTGTTTGTTGTCATAAACTCATATAATATAATCATTTCTAGAATGGTTTTGGTTAGATTTTGATTTTGATTATTCCTCCGCACATGTAACGAATAACGTAGAGCTGGTGATATTCCCGACTGTTAGCCTGCACGCAAATATATCCGGTTCTGTCTCGTCAGCAAGTGTCGTGGTGTTCTTTTGTGCTACAGTCATTGGGGCACTTTGGTAATCTTTAATAACTAAATAAATACGTGCTAAAACAAGAACGTAACAGTAGCATAGACAGAAGAATCATCTCAGCGAATAGCTTTCGCACCTGCAGATGTAGTTGAGGTGTTTCCTTTTCACCCTACCATAGCCAATATAAACCCGTAAATATTGGTATTGGACCTCTTCACTCCAAGAGGTTTTACGACGACCTCCCGATCAGCATGGAGTTAAAAGTATCGCTTACACAATCATTATAATCTGTTCATTAACATTCAAAAATAAATATATTAAACTCAATAAAATCATATTTTTCCCATTTAATTCAGTTGTGTCCTTTCGATATTTTTATTTTTAAATTATATAAAAACAACTCGAGACAAAGCTATGAAATCTAAATGATTACAATTAATTACTTATAATTACTCCATTAATAGCAATATATTAGCTAAAGAAAATAATATAAGGGTAAATAATAAAAGCTAAGTTGGCAGCTTTTTTTTTTGTTTTTTTTTTTTTCAATTTCAATCATCAGTATTCATGCTTAATTTTACTGTCGATTTAAAACAGAGGGGAGGCAGATGGTATATGACTTTTAACTAACTTTTAACTATGTTTTTCGTTTAAGTGTTTCTTTAAGTTCATGCATCATAATCTCTTTTAATCCAGTATTAATTATATCACCCTTTCTTTATTATTCGCTCATATCGCCAATGGGTATACCATACGGGTGGTTAGGAATAATAATGTGTCTATAACAGATAAATCTTTGGGATAGGTCACAAAACTTTTATTTATCCACCGATGAAAGCGCTTCCAATTGATGGCAGTGTAGCTGAAAGTAGAACATAAGCCCAAAGGCAACAACCACAAAATTTCCCTTATCGGAACCCGATGATATGCAACATTTTAATATACGTGTATGTGCATCTTCTTCTACTTATGTATTTGCATTTCGTTTGTTTATAATCTCATCTACACACTGCTCCTCTATATCACTTGATCGACACTGCTCAAAACTGTATACTGATCTTAACTTTATCTTTTAACGTTTCAACACTAGATCTAAGAAATCTTAATTTTAATAAAAAAAACTACTATAACTATTATAAGTATTTTCCTTTTTAGCTATTTATATACATTTTTATAGCTTCATATTTAGGCTTTTGACAGTGAGTCTTCTGCAAATACTTGAATAATTTCACGGTAAATTATACAGAGTAGCTAAATACAATATTCCTGGACAATTATTTAATTCTTACGATCTTCACAACGTGGTACAACAGATATATATGACCTAATTTATGTATTTTACTGGCCTATATGCACAGATACTTTTGCAAATAAATGAAAGTGGCGATATGAAAAATCAAGTTTATAGGCACATATTGAAAAAAAGAGCAAAATTTTCCTGGTGATTTGAAGTGGCGCTTGATGAGGCTATCTGGCACAGGCTGTTAATGGACACAGGTCACTCCTTCTGGAAATCTCCTATTTTCACTGCCGGACTTCTGTCGGCTGCACTTGGATGAGGCAGGCAGTATAGGTGAATGACGATAGCTTGAATTACCTCTGCAAGCAGCTGCTTAGACGGGCTTCTAAGCGCCAACTCTGTTATAGGCCGATACAGTTTCTAGGCCGCCCTAAAATAATTACCGAGTCTCGTTAGGGTTTCAAATATGGAGGTTGATTTTGCGAAACTTATCCTTCAGCCTTTTCTAAATGTTTTTCTTCCATTTTAAATAATCGCGATATAGCTCAGTATGCGGATTCGAATTCACTTGGCACCTAATTGCCTTTAAAAAACTTCGCGACCAACTTAACCTCTTTGGCGTGGTTTAACCAAAGATCTAGTATCGCACGACTTCACTGTTTGCAAGCTCGAAATGAAAAGAATGCACGAGGTGAGGTGCATTTCCTATAGGGTTAGGGTTAGGTTAGAGTTAAGCCCTTGTATACTCTCGCAGAGTGGAATTCGAACATTAATAATTAATACAATGTAAATTATATATATTTCTGTTAAAAATCAAGGAAGCAATTCCTACTTTCATGACGGTCACCTATATTTATTATATTTACTTACTTATTGTATTTACATATAATAATTGATAACAATTGATAAATTGATAATTTGATAAATTGATAAATTGATAAATTGATAAATTGATAAATTGATAAATTGATAAATTGATAAATTGATAAATTGATAAATTGATAAATTGATAAATTGATAAATTGATAAATTGATAAATTGATAAATTGATAAATTGATAAATTGATAAATTGATAAATTGATAAATTGATAAATTGATAAATTGATAAATTGATAAATTGATAAATTGATAAATTGATAAATTGATAAATTGATAAATTGATAAATTGATAAATTGATAAATTGATAAATTGATAAATTGATAAATTGATAAATTGATAAATTGATAAATTGATAAATTGATAAATTGATAAATTGATAAATTGATAAATTGATAAATTGATAAATTGATAAATTGATAAATTGATAAATTGATAAATTGATAAATTGATAAATTGATAAATTGATAAATTGATAAATTGATAAATTGATAAATTGATAAATTGATAAATTGATAAATTGATAAATTGATAAATTGATAAATTGATAAATTGATAAATTGATAAATTGATAAATTGATAAATTGATAAATTGATAAATTGATAAATTGATAAATTGATAAATTGATAAATTGATAAATTGATAAATTGATAAATTGATAAATTGATAAATTGATAAATTGATAAATTGATAAATTGATAAATTGATAAATTGATAAATTGATAAATTGATAAATTGATAAATTGATAAATTGATAAATTGATAAATTGATAAATTGATAAATTGATAAATTGATAAATTGATAAAGCAGAGCATTTAAAGCGAAGTCCCGGCCATCATTTAAATGAAATTATCTTTAAACATTAAATATCGATTCAAACAAAGATTTCATTCATTTTTCTGACAAGGAATAATAATAATAATTAAAAGAGTTTCAAGAAGTTGTTTGAAAAAATTGCGAAAATAGATTGGCGAGGAAGGATGTGTTTTAGGCTTACGTTTAGTGTTAACAAAATTATTAAACTGTTTTGGGTCCAGTGAGAACTAGACCCAGCAATGAGTTAAGTAGTCTTTGTAACGCTGCGCGTTCAGCACAGTAAAGTTTGACCGAGCTGATAAATAAGATGAAAGGACAGATTGAGAACCGGTGATTTTTAAATTTTGTATACAGCCTGGATTTTTATTTTTAAGTCGCATCAACTCTTTAGTAAACCACGGAGGTTTATTCGAGATTGGCGGCTAGTATAACGGAACACATTAAGTAAAAAATGAGTTCATGGCATTAAAAAAAATTTCCACGACAACTGCCATGTCAGTGAACATGTATAGATCGGACCAATTGAATTCTATACAAAATTATTCAGCCGTTTAAAGTCCGTCTTACGAAAACAGAGGACTTTTTTGGCTGGACGGTCAGATATATTTTGTAAGTCAGACCCAATGTTGACAGTCACATCAAAAGTAGGATGATAGGGGGTCTTCGGGTTGCATCATAGGCGTCACCTTGGCTAAACAGACTCTCACCGGATGAGACAAAAACAAAAATATGTCTCGTCGGTGGAATAGCTATAACGGCAGATTGACTATCTGCCGTGCCCTTGTCGGCCGGTATTCCGGTCCTAACAGATTCATTTAAATTTCAATTTATGTGGGACCCCCAGGGGACAAAACAGATATCACCGGCGGTACGGGCACTTCCGCGGCACATTCGGGCACCGAAATTTTCCTAACGCTCGATCTCAGCACTCTTGGCATTAATCCTGTTGTCAAAGGCTGTGCAGAGGGAGGCTGCTGCTGAGTGCCCGTCGCGGGTTATTGGGATCTGCCTACAATTGCGGTTTTTTTGCGCATGGGAGACTCATTTAATAGCGTAAGGATATTAAATTGGCTATCCAGCGCCAAGAGCATATCATGAGATTTGCGAAAACTCGATAATATGTCTTTAAAACCGCCCTTGGTTTGCCTCATGAAAGACAACATATCCTTCTCCACCTAGCGACAGTCCTCGCAGCTGTAACGCATGCCGATTTGTTTTCTAACATCGTGTTGTCGCACAGCCAAAAGCCGATGGTAAGGTCGCCGGTTTTGGCAAAGTAGACAATTTGGGAATTTTTTATAGGGATTTACCACTGTACTTAAACGTTTGGAGATAAGCGGTAGAGAGCGATAGATAAGATAAGCGAGAGAGAGAGAGAGAGACCGTAGGTAAAAGCAAGCAACGTTTAGCTGTCGCGACGGCGCAGACCACGGCTAAACGGGGAAGACACAGAGAGAAATGCAAAAAAAAAAAAAAATCAACGATATGAACTTGCAGCACAATTCAAATTAAAAAATTAACTCAATTAATTACACAAATAAGAATAGCTTCATGCGCACACTAAGTGGACGGAAAGTAAATAAACACCTGATAGAATATTTAGATTAATACCCCGTGGTTTATGCAAAATTTAATCACAAATCGAGAGCGAAAGAAAAAACACGTCCGTTCACTTGGAAAGATGACAGATAATGCTTGAAACTATAATGCAACAGATCTTAAACAATTTAGATGAATAATATGTTTTAGCTTCTTGCGGACTTAATAAGCCGAGGGAGTCAAACAGCTTCGATGTTATCGATATAATGTTCCGTCTTGTTCCTCGGAGACCCATGACTGAATTGTCAATCTTAAACTTAAAGGCATCCTCAATAGGCAACCACGATATTCCTAACGCCTTAGTTGACTCTGAATCCGAGATAGTTATTGACTTAAATGTGATCTCATATGCAGTGAACTCAGGTGAGTTTAAAAATCACTTTAAATTAAAAACCTGCTGTTTGAAGAACCTGATACACTTCTGACTTGATTGATAGCATGTCATCGACGTAAAAATCAGATCCAATTACGCCGGCAGCTCTATGTAAAATGTCTAATGTAAAAGGGAAGGAATTTTATTGACTGTAAGCGATATATGACCCACGGCGAGATATTCTTAAATGAATTCCGAGTACATGGTCTTTATGACAGGATCTTGAGACAACCATCTCTCCCAACCATTAGGATCAGGATTAAACGGCAGCCTTACTTCAAACCGACATGATGGTTATACTTTAGTATTTTTCATGTAATGGTCTTCACATAACTTGTCGCTCAGGCGACAATTTTTTTTTTTTAATTGGCATTTCCTCCAGTCACCAAAATTTCTGAAAGGTGGTTTCAATCGATACTAACGGTTCTACACTACAACTGTACTTATTCACTACTTGTTTCGGGACTGAAGATTAGTATATCCTCAATACAACAAAACCAAGAAGGGTCTTTTGAAGAGTTGAATAGACTAAACCTTGTCTAATTTGACAAACAGATAGCAATTCGAAAAATAATTTGGCTGCGATTGGCATATAAATTTTTTGTGACTTATAAGGGGTCTGCTAATGATAGGTTCCTTTAGGATTTTCTAATCACTGACATTCACCGATTGATTTGGATGATAGCCGGAGATCGATATCATTTGAATTCGTTTTTAATCTGTAAGCGGCTCTCCAGTTCTTCCGTTATAAAATTCGTTCCAGTCCAGAAGTGCTCGGGCTAAAACGTATTCACCGCTTTTTGTGCGCATGCTTTCGATTGACCTAGCCAATAACACCCTGACCAATGACGGGGCATGCATAACATGTGACGTGGAGGGCTGATTTTGGTCGAAGAAAGAAGGAGAAATACTCTCTAGGCTTTAATCTGTTATCAGGCATTGTGTATCTGTGCAGCAAAATATAATGTGAGCGGTCGACATTTTTTGCCATTGCATTTTGATACAGTGTGGCAGACTTAACAAACTCTAATCCTTGCATTACGGAGAGACGCCCAAATGGGCTGCAATTCTGCAGTTAATAATCTTCTGCTTTGCAATAGCTACAAGTTTGCTGAGGCCAAAGTTTCAAAAAGACTTACAGAATTTGTCAATTCCGAATAATTTCTACTCAAGTTTGGCAATGCCAAATTCGGAAGTCGCGCATGAGTTTGTGCTAACGCTAGCTGTCTTTAAGGCAGATAACAGTGACATTAAAATATTAATTTTAATTTAATAAATTTGTAACTTCTGATGAGAAACACAACAAAAATAAATTACTTAAATTGTAAATCAAGTCACCCAATATATATATTAATAGTGGGTGCTAGCGCGCCAACGAAAAGTGCTCAACAACAACAATGTTTGGACCGGTGCACAAGCGAAAGCGAAGGCGAAACAGTTCACTGCTGTAACTGCTGCTATATTTATGAGTTAACAACCTAGTTCCCACAATTGTTGACTAAGAAGATGCAAGCTCAGTACATGTGGCGCAATCGGGTGAAGAAACCAGAAGTTCAATTTACTATCAACCTAAGAAACTTTCGGATAAGTGTTCCCATGATCGCTACCCAAAAAGATGCAAACTCAGCGCACGTGGCTTAGCTTATCTAGGGCATCTGCCAATTGGGAAATCAATACATTGACCCATTGTAATTAGAAGCGGCTAATAGTTCGTCATAAGCAACCCATAAGAACAAAGAACGTCAGCCGAAGCAACGACGGCAGCAGAGACGATGACAGCTATGGAGCAACGCGTTGCCTATATAAACGATTGTTAAGCTTAAGCAAATTTAGTTCTTAATCCAACTTAATTCAATAAGATTTTCTTTTATTATAAAATAATTAATAATCTTTAACTGGCGTCTAAACAGGGACCTGGTTAATGTCCTCGAAAAAGACAAGTTCCGCGTTTCGCGTCGATCGGTAAAAAAAATTACGCCTAATAAGTGAAGAGTGAAAACCAAATAACGCGAACCGGAAGTGCGAAACAGTGTCGCTACTCCTATTCAAAGGACTTGTACCTAGTGGAACGACCAGGCCACCAATCATCGCCGCGATCCCTTTAGTATCCGTTCGAAGAGAACGTGATTAAGGTATAGAGGAGGCCCCCAAGTAAACCCACACTAGAGAGAAATCGCCCTAGAGTGGGACAAAAGGAATCCGTCGAATCTATCGTCACAGAAATGTTACTACTGTAAGAATAGTTTTAAGAATACTTAAAGAAATAATAATTCTAAATATTACAAGCTATTTAGAAAATTAAGAATTGTCAAAACAAATCAAGAAAACCAAATTTTAATTATTTATTATCTTTCTATCAATTGTTCATATATCATAATGACCGAACAAGACTTAGTCGACAGACGCTCAAACTTTACAGGACCTTCTTCAAGCACACAACTAAATGCCCGAATTATGACAGAGAGTGAGATTGAGGAAAAAATAAAAATTATTTTAGAGGAAAATCTCGGTATCTTAGTAAAGGAAATACTGAATCCTAATAAGGACTTCTCTAAATATGAAGATCAGGAAATTAAAAAAGAGTTTGCACACAACCTAAATGAGTTAGAAAAATTACCAGATATTGTCCAATCGCTTAGATATTTGTCAAGAAAACAAAACTGAATATTTATCATGAAAAAAAGTGTCACCAGGGTATTAAAAATCAATGAAAACAAAGTGGGTTCACCTAAATATCTCAGAATCATCTTAGCAATTCGCAATAAGACTATTGAACAAACAGACGCTTTATTGGAGTCGTACAATACTCGTCTAGACTGGACAGCAATCTCGAAATGCCTAACAGCGCATTTTGCGAATAAACGCGATCTTAAAACTTTAGAATATCAACTTTACACACTCAATCAAGATAGCAACACCATAGTTGAATTCTACCAAGCAGTCTATCAACAACTTTCTGTAATTTTGGTTCAAAATTGACTTAGATGTCTCGCAAGAGACCGTGAATTCCTTGAAAGTCATTTACAGAGAAATGGCTTTGGACACAATTGTTAGCTATTAAAGAACCACACGACCTAGGGCACACCATTCATCTATGTAGCCAATCAGACAATCAGACTTTCGCAAAACAGGTAGCACCTTATTGCGCACCAAACATTCCCTCACGACCACAACCGAAAACAGTACTAAGGAGGTTGATCAATCAATCCGTTCGCGTCTTATAAATTATATAAACCAACCAATAATTATGTAGGGAAAAGACCACTCAGTACAGCCATTGTTCAAAATGTTAACAAGATACCAAGGCAGTACCATATTTAAACAGACTCAGATAACGCAACACAACAAGATACAGAATAAGTCTCTTCTATCTCAGAACAAGAATAAGTTTTTCTCTGTCAATTCAGTTGGAGGAGATACTAACACACCATGCTATGCTTAAACTTCCTAACCTTTCCGATGCACCAATGAAATTCTTTTTACTAAATACTTTAAAACCCTTTCATGGTATACTAGGCAACGATACATTGAAAAATCTAAAGGCAATAATAGACGTCAAAAACGACAAACTAGTCCTCGAAAATAACAATAAAATTAAAATTTACCAATTAGTTACACAGGCAGTTAATACAATCGGACCACAAATCGAATCCTAAAAAATAACTATAAATCGTCTCGTTAAAAGTCTGAAAAATCTTTTTGCCGACCCAAAGTAGTAGATGAAATCAGAACTTCGTCAGACTCCCCAGTGTACGGAAAACACTACCCATACCCAACATCGTTAAGACAATAGGTTGAAAAGCATATAACCGAGATGCTTAAAGATGGCATTGTAAGGCCCTCAAGATCACCATACCACGCACCAATTTGGGTAGTTCCGAAAAAGTCCAGTCAGTCCGAAGAAAAGAAATACAAATTAGTAATTGACTATAGGAAACTAAATGATGTTACTACCTCAGATCGGTACCCAATTCTCGAAATCGGCGGAATTATCGAACAGCTTGGAAACAACAAATATTTTTCGGTGTTGCATCTGAAGAGTGGTTTCCATCAGATACCACTAAAAATACGGACATAGAGAAAACAGCATTTGATGTTAGGCTTAAACAATTCTCTTTATCTATTTTCCAAAGAGCTTTAGACGACATATTAAGAATACACATAGGAAAAATCTGCTACGTAAACGTGGACGATATTACAGTCTTCATCAAAGATGAGGTAGTATATGGCCGAAACCTTGAAAAAGTATTTTCAACCCTTCAAAATGTGAACATGAGAGTCCAAATAGAAAAATGACATTTTTTCAAAAATGAAGTACACTATATCAGAAAATGGTGTTAAAACCAACATAAACAAAATAAAAGCAATTACAAAATTCACAATACCAAAAACGTTAAAGGACCTTCGTCCTTTTTTGAGCATTACAGGTTACTACATGCGTTTCATCATAAACTATGCAAAAATCGTAAATCCTTTAACAATTCTACTAAGTGTCGAAGAAGGCCGTATATCTAAGACCAAGTAAAACAAAACAAGGAGCTATAGTGACATTCTAGCCAGATTTCGGAAAATAATTCCAGTTAACTACAGATGCCTCCAGCATTGTTTGGGACCTTCAAAGTTTAAGACATTATCTTTATGGATATTCAAAAGTGGTAATATACACCGATCATCAGCCCTCGAGTTTTTCAAATTGCACAAATAACCGTATCGCAAAGCTAAAACGCTGGAGAGAGGAGTTGAAACTTCCTATCCCCTAATGAACCATCACTTCAGCTGGAAGCGGGTAGAGTACAACTCTTCCTGAATTGTCGGCCCCGCCATCAGGAAGTCCTTCAAGGTCACCTGAGACGATGCTTTGCAAGAAACATCGAAAAAGACGCGCAACTCTGTTTACTTACTTTGGGGTCTTAACACACATTAATGGGGATTGACATAATGTGGAAGGTAAGGAGTTTTATTGCCTGTTGTCGACATATACCCCAAGACGAGATATTCTTCCATGAATCCCAAGTACATGGTCTTAAAGAAGGTTCTTTAGAAGAGTTACATAGTCAGGACTTTGTCTAATTTTACCAACAGCTACCACTTTTTCTTGACTTGTGAATTGGACTCGCCAAAACAAAGTTTGATGATACACCGCTTTTTGTGCGCATGCTTACGATTGATCTAGCCAATATCACCCTGTCCAATAACGTGGCATGCATAACATGTAACGTGGCATGCTGATGTTGGTTAAAAAGAAGTTGAAATACTTTCTTGGTGGCAACGCTTAACTGTTATCAGGCACTGTGTATCTGTGGAGCAGAATATGGTGTGAGCGGTCGACATTTTTTGCCTTTGCATTTTGACACAGAGTGGCCTTTTCGCAGACAACTGATGCATAAGGATGCAAACTTAACAAGCTTGAACCTTTGCATTGCAGAGAGACGCCAAAATGGGCTGCAATTCTGAAGCGTATGATTTTCGGCATTGCAATAGCTACAAGTTTGCAGAGGCCTGCTGATGAAGGAGGAACGCGAAAATAAGCTGCGATTATGGGGTTTGCTAGACAGTAATTTGTCCTGCTTCGGCTTTGTTGATTCTTCAGCCGGTAAAAGCTGATATCGGCGATTTGTCACAATTGGACCAAACGGAAATGTCTCATAATCGAGCTGTTCTTCCCATTTTTGTTTGGTCACTAGGTCGACTCTGTTCAATACCAAATAAATCAAAATTGCATTCGAAATGTTTGTGTCATCTCTTATCGATAATATAGAACCGCAAATCGACGAAACAGTGTTGATAAGATTTCTCAAGGAGGATGCGATCGTTCGATATTTTCGGAAGACTAAATAATGTTTTAAAATTATTCATGAAGATCTTAACCTTTATGAATAACTTTCGTTATTGTTATTCATTATCATAAACCGAATAATTTCCACTACATTTTGGAAGTCGCGTATGAGTTGGTGCTACAGCAGCTGATACTGGAATTTCGCTACTGGTGCAAAGAATTGAAAGCGAGGTACAATATCTCAGCACAAGACAGTAAACAATAACCTTTGTCCCAACTCCAGTTTTCAAATTTATGCACAAATACCTGTGACTCCTTTGCGATATATATATATATATGTATATATATATAAAAATATTATTCCACAAGCACAATAAAAAAAAACTTTTTCAGCAGCACTTTTTATATATGTATATACATATGTGTCACTGACATCTTTTCAATTTGTTGCCAATTTTAAATTCAATTTTCTTTTTTAATTAGTTTATTAAAAATATATTCAGAAAACCGAAAACTTTAATATAATATAACATCATTTTTAATTTGACAAAGCGAAAACGAAAGACGATAATGCGTGTGCTGGAATTCAGTTAAAATTTGCGAATACGTTCTATTTACAAGGTCGTGCTTAGGCTAGCTTAAACGACGGTTGGCGAGGGCGGGGCGAACTCGCAAAAAGCGCGAGATAGCTTTATTATGCTCGGACCTTCTCCTTAAACTAACTTATATTAGACTTCAAATTTGTATCCCATATAAACTAAACAAACTAAATTAAAGCTGCATTCAGCCAACAAGCTCAACAAGAGGACTAGTTGTCAAAATGGTGTCTCAGTTCGAATTTTTTTTGCCGATGTTTTGCAGTTATTTATTAAAACTGTAATGCAACAAATCTTTAAAAATTTAAAAGAATTAATGTTTTAGCTTCTTGCGCTTTGAAATGTAGGGTCGGAGCGATGGAAAAATACACCGGCTTTGTTGTGGTCGTCGACGCCCGCTGTATTCGCTCGTATTTTGTTATTGTTGTTGGCACGTTGGATAATCCCTTAATTCACTATGTTCACGCCAACAGTGCGTTTGTTTTCAAGAGGCAGTGTGATTCCTCTACCTGCCTGAATACTCCCGTATACTCTCTCTCCCTCTCGATCAGTGCAAAGAGCTTTCAATCAATTAGTTAGATGTTGACATTCAATAAGGAAATGGCCTCGTGTGAGGGCCAGTAAATCTGAGGGATCTAAAATTGAGGCAAGCCTCGTTTTTGCGAGAAACGTCGCAATGAGACGCCCTGCCTATATAATTCTTAATCTGGAAAGGGCTGGCATAATCAGTAAATAGTGAAAAACTTACACGGATTCACTACCGCCTTTTTAGGAATCCAATGCTTTGATCTGATCAGTCGTACCATTAATTACCGCCATGAAGAGTAATCTGGTTAGGGAATTGGATGAAAGGGCGAGACAGTATACAGTCATAAGGAATTATTATTGGACGGCGTTCATCATATTGTAGACCTCGGGAGAACGTTAGGCGACCGCATGCTCTAAAAGGCTGTGTTGGGGGGCGAGTCCTGCCAGGTGAATCCTTAGAGTGGCCAATATGTGTCCCACGTCGCAAAACGATGCAATAACCCGTCGGGGTTCGAAATAAAAATAGCGGGGGCGTCGTGGGGTAGCGTCAGCTTTATTCTGCTTCATACATAAGACTAACTTAACATAAAGCCAAGCTCCCGGTCGCTTTGCCTCGTTAAAGCGAGAGCGGGAGATCGGTGGTGCTCGGAGTGTGAGCGCAAGGCGGGGGACAGAAAGCTCGCTCCTGAACCGAGGCGGCACAGTGGGCCTCTCACGTAAACATCCTGCCCCCCTTGCAATCGCTCGGATTGCAACAGGGTCGTTGCAGCTATGGCTGATGGCATGCCCCCGACGCGAAGACGGTGCTTTGGGCCACTGGCAGTCCATCCTGGATCTTTAGGAATCCGGGCTGCATCACCCGTGGGTACATGTCCGCGCCCAGGACCACGGAGATGGTGGCCGGAAGGTAGAAGCGGTCGTCGGCCAGAGTGATGTCGCGGAAATGGGCTCGCACCGTCTCGCTTAGCTCTCGGATTGGAGTGCGGATGCGCACGTGAGGCTCGACCCGGAACACCACGTCGAAACGGATATTCCGGTCCGTCTTGGAGCCCACCGTGGCCGAACAAATTTGCTCGCCGCCAACGTCAGTGGTGGGTAGACGGAGGCTGGCCGCCAGAGACGCGTCGATGCAGCTCGTAGGCGTGCACGGGTCGATGAGCGCGGCGGTGTCGAAAATGCGTGCTCCGGTGTCCAACCGTACCAGCGCAGTCGGAAGGAAGTTGACGCTGTGTCGCTGCAGCAGCGATGACAGCGTCGGCGCTGAGGCTGCACCTTGCAGGCGCCCCTGGCGGGTGTCGGACGATGGTGGACGGGCGGGAGTCGACCGTGGAGTGGCGGAGGGCGTCCGGGGTGCTGCTGCCGGTTGCCGAGAAGGGGCGACGGCGTCCCGAGACCGGCGCGCATTCTGCCGAGGCCGGCGCGTCGACAATGGTCGCTCGGATAGGTGGAGCAGGGTGTGATGGTCCTGGCCGCACGTTTTGCAGCAATCCCCTCGCCGGCATGCTCCGTCCGAATGCTCGTGGGCCAGACAGCTCGGACAGTAGCGGTTAGCCAGTACTGCCCGAAGCCGCTTCTCAGCGCTCAGGTGCAAAAAACGGCGGCATTTTCGCATGGGTGGATCCCCCGGCAGACTCGGCAACGGTAGGACAAAGTACCTCGAGTACATCTGCCCTCTTGTGCGATAGCGGAGCGTGGACGCGGAGACATCGTGCTGGGTCTGACTGCCGGAATGACAAAAAAAATAACGGAAATGAGTTTACATGCGAATTTTGTTAGAACTTCGGATTGTAACTACGGGACAACACATGACGTCGGACCATTGGGATTATTGTGGGCAGGCGGGCGCGTCCATCGGAAGGAGGACAGCCTTTGCCACAGGGCGCTTAAGGAGTCCCCGTGCAGTGCGGATGTCGACCACACGAACACGGCCGTCGGATCCCGGAAATACTGCGTCGATTCTCCCTAACCGCCATTCATTGGACGGAAGGTTGTCTTCTTTAACAACCACCATGTCCCCGACACGAAGGTCTCTTGAGGGGGCCCGCCACTTATTCCGTTTATGAAGTTCCTTGAGGTACTCGTCCTTCCACCGCAGGCGGAATTGTTGCTGGAGAGCCTTCAAGTGCTGCCACCGGTTAACTATGGACGTTGTGCCCCCCTTTATTTCGGGTTCCGCCGTGGCGAGGAGGGGCCCTACAACAAGAAAATGTCCAGGAATAAGAGCCAACAAGTCGGCGGGGTCTTCGGACATGGGAGCGATCGAGCGCGAATTCAGGCATGCTTCGATTCTTGCCAAGAGCATACAGCTCTTCAAACGTGTACTTCCGCGTGGCCGTGGACTTATAGAACAAGGTCTTAAAGCTCTTGACGCCTGCTTCCCACAGGCCTCCCATGTGGGGGGCCCCCGGAGGAATGAAATGCCAGTGGAGCTGTTGATGGCAATAGGCGCTTGTCACCGCCCCTTTCACGCTTTGGAGAAAATCGCGGGAGAGTAGGGCAGCCGCCCCGTTGTCCGATTGAACTTGGCGGGGGCATCCTCTGCGGGACACGAAACGTGCGAAAGCAGCGAGAAATTTCTCGGTCATAAGGTCGGACGTAGGCTCTAAATGGATGGCCTTCGTGGCAAAGCACACGAACACTAGCACATACCCCTTCGTAATCAGACAGGCTCGGCCCGTGTAATTCTTGATGTCGAAGGGGCCGGCGTAGTCCATGCCGGTGTAGGTGAAGGGACGAGAGAACGATGTCCTCTCCTTCGGCAGCTCTCCCATGAGTTGCGTCTGCACCTTCTTCTTGTGGATGACGCACACCTTGCACGAATAGATAACTGATTTGACCAAATTCCTCACCCTCGGAATCCAGAATTTGGAACGGATCAGACGAATGGTCAGCTGATTACCGCCGTGCAGCGTTATGCGATGCGTAAAGTGGACAAGAAGGCGAGACAGATGGCAGTTGTACGGAAGGATTATAGGGTGGCGCTCGTCATATTGGAGAGTTTCTGAGGCCATGACCCGCCCGCAGGCTCTCATGAGCCCCTGCGAATCAAGAAAAGGGGTCAAATTTAGCATGGGACTGGCTGCTGGTAGTGGACGCCCTTGGCTTAAGCATGTAATCTCGGAGAAAAAAACGTGGCGTTGCGTGGCGGCCTCCAGGAGGCGTTCGGCCGCCGCAATCTCAGTGGCTGTCAGGGAATCCTCGGAGGGAACTTTGTTCCCCCGAGTGCGCTGAATGAAGCGATGGACATAGGCGAAGACCCGTAACGCCTTATCGAGAGTGGAGAACCGCTCAAGAATATCTTCTGGGGGAGCCTTCGTGGCGTGGACCTTGACGGCTCGCTTCTCGAGCTCAGTCACGGGAGAATCACTGCCTCGAGTGGGCCACTCGGAGCGAGGCCTCTGCATCCAGGCGGGGCCGTGCCACCACAATTGACTGACCGCGAGGTCTTGGAGCGTTACCCCCCGGCTGGCGAGATCCGCTGGGTTCTGATCGGAGCGAACACGTGCCCATCTCTCCACCTCGGTCAGCTGGGTGATCCTTGTCACCCGATTGGCCACGAACGTTGTCCAGTTTCACGCTGGTTTCTGCAACCAGGCGAGGACAATTGTCGAGTCGGTCTAGCAGTGTAGGGTGACTGCCGGCCCTGGCATTTTGGGGAGAACGGCATTTGCCATTTCGGATAACAATAAGGCCCCGCACAACTCTAACCGAGGGAGTGACACCGTTCTGATTGGGGCCACTCGCGTCCTTGCCGTTAGCAGGTTCGCCATAACCGTGGACCCAACCTCTACGCGGACATAAATGGCGGCCCCGTATGCCTTTTCCGAAGCATCGCAGAACCCATGGTGCTCGATGTTCAGATGTGGTCGGAACGCGACCCATCGAGGGATGCGGATTTGGTCGAGCGCGGAGTAACTCCCTAGGAAATCCACCCATCGTTGAGAGAGATCGCGAGGGAGGACGTCATCCCAACCTAACGCCTGGAGCCAAATGTCCTGCATGAACATCTTCGCCCGGACAATAAAGGGGGCGAGCCAGCCCGCTGGATCGAACAACTTGGCAATCTGGGATAGGGCCTGGCGTTTCGTGAAGGACGACCCCGTGGTCAGTTCCGGCGGAATGAAATAGAACTCGTCTGTCGTCGCTCTCCATCGTATTCCAAGAGTCTTGGCTGTGGTGTCAGCGTCTATCTCCAGGAAATCGGCCCGGAGGAGATGGTCGCTCGGAATGTCGGCCAGAATCGCCTTGCAATTGGAAGTCCATTTTCTGAGGGGGAACCCTGCCGAACCCAGGGCCCCCTCCAGCTCGCGGACTGCCTTCTGCGCCTCAATTTTGGAGTCTGCCCCTGCTAGAACGTCGTCAACATACATAAATTGTCGGATAATTTGACTGGTCTGCGGATACCTCGACTCTTCGTCGTCGGCGATTTGTTGCAGGACACGAATCGCAAGGAAAGGGGCGCAATTGACTCCAAAGGTGACGGTTTTTAGCTCGTAGTCGCGGATGTTCCCATCGGGGCTGCGAAATAGGATGCGTTGGAGAGAAGTGTGTTTAGGGTTTACCCAAATCTGTCTATACATCTTCTCGATGTCAGCATTGAATACAAACTTAAAGTACCGCCACTTTAGGATCTGAATGGTCAAGTCGGACTGCAGGACCGGGCCTGCATAAAGAATGTCATTCAGACTGGTTCCGTTTGCGGAAGGGCTTGACGCTTTAAATACTACCCGGACCTTGGTGGTCGTACTGTTGGGTTTGAACACCGCATGGTGCGGAAGATAGTAGGAAGCTGAATGGCTTGTTGGAGAAACTTCTTTCACGTTACCCAAGTCGAGGTATTCTTGAATTACTGCGTCATACCGGGCCTTTAGGGGGGGGGTCTTTTTTAAGGCGTTGCTCGTTACGCAGGAACTGGGCCAGGGCGAGCGATCGTGAGGACGCTAGTTCGGAACCCATGTGCTCGGGGTCACGCAGGGGGAGCGTCACGACATACTTGCCACCGTCATTCCTCAGAGTAGTCTGGACAAAATTGCGCTCGCAGACCTCATCGGCTTCCGGGACGATACGTGTGGGGCTTTCCTCCACCTCCCAGAATTTTGTGAGAAGCTGGTCCAGCGAATCGTCTTGGCTGCAAGCCACTCGTGTGGAGAAGGCACTCACACTGCGGGGGGTGGCAGGAGACAAAGGGCCTGTCAGCACCCATCCAAAAATAGTCTCCTGTCCGAGAAGCGACCCGCAGATGTTAGTTTTGAAGTTGCCAAGGAGGATAGACGGCAGAATATCGGCTCCTATCAGTACGTCAATTTGGGAGCTCTCGAAGAACTTGGGGTCTGCCAAGGGGACGTCGGGCAGCCCCTTTAGAAGATCTCGCGGAATCGGGTACGATGGCAGGGTGCCAGCCAGTTGCGGCAGCACATATGCTGCAGTCTCTAATTGTAACCCGGGTCTGGCAGGTGACCGAATTGAAAAGTGGCATAATTTGGTAGACTGGGCAGAAATGGACTGATTAAGGCCGGAGATTTGGGCTTGAATTGTCTTAAAAGGGAGCTTAATCAAGTTGAACAGCCTTTCCGTGATGAAAGTCGCTTCGGACCCTGAGTCTATTAAGGCTCGTGCTTGGAAGTTGCACCCGAGATGACACACGTTAATGAGGGCGGTGCCCAATAGGACGGCTCCCGAACCAGAAGCGAAGCACACTTGTACGTCAGAGTATTCGTCTGAGCCACCGGAACTGCTGGGAGTGGACGCGGGTTGGTGTCTCGTTGACGCCGACGGACTTGGAGCGGTTGCGAAGGGGTTACCGCGGTGTAGAAGAGTGTGATGCCGGCTATGGCAGATAGAGCAGCTGTGGGCACTCGTGCAGTCCCGTTGCTGATGCCCTCGTGCGAAACAGTTTAGGCAGAGCTGCTTCCTCTTGATATAGTCGGACCGACCACTCACATCCATTTCAAGAAAACGTGGACATAATCGAGCAGGGTGATTCTCGCCAGGACAGAGATCGCACCCCTTGGGGGCAGAAGCCACTCGGGTCTCGTACGAGTTGAGCCTGCGAATTGGCGCGCTCGTGGGTGCCGATCTCGGCGGAACTGGCCCGGAACCGCTAGGCCTAACGTCGTCGATGGCCTCCAGGGTGCGATGACGCTCTGTCAAAAAGACATCTAACTCCTTCCATGTTGGAATTTCGGCTTTATTGTGTATGGATTGCTCCCACAGCGAAAGTGTGATTTTGGGAAGCTTGGTGGACACCATATAGACCAGGATACAATCCCAAGCTTCGACTTGAATCGAAGACATCTCTAAGGCTGCCAGGCAGCTTTGAATTGTGCCCTGCAGATCCTTCAGCGCGACTCCGGATTCCTGAGGCACAGCCTGGATATTGAAGAGGATCTTTAACTGGCTGTTGACCAGCAACCGTCGATTTTCGAAGCGTTCGGTGAGGCTTCGCCACGCTGAGGCGAACCCTTCATTGGTGAGGGGGGCCTTGGACACGATGGCATTCGCGTCGCCACTGGTCTTGGAAAGGAGGTGGAACAACTTCTCAACCGGGGTGATACGAGAGTTGTGTATGTAAATCGCCGTGAACAGGTCTCTGAAAGTGGGCCAACGAAGATAGTCGCCCGCGAAAACCTCTGTGTCCACTGGTGGCAAACGACACCCGGTGGGAGCGGGTGTGTGGACACTATTAGCCGCCCAAACAGACTGAGAGGCGGCTTGTGAAATTGTTTCCTCAAGTTTGGCAACACACTTCGAATAAACGGAATAGCAGTAGCTGTACTTTGACTCCAGCACTGTCGAGGTGTCCGCGCCGTCGTCTGACGCGGAGAGCAGTTCGGAGCAGCTCTCATAACTTTTCTCCACCTTTTCCCACAGGGCCCTTATTTGGTCCCTATGGACTTTACACATGAAGGGGGAAAATTGTTCAGTCTCCGGTGTGCCCCGGGTGTGGAGATTCGTCTCGAATTGACTGGCACGGTCTGTTGTGGCAATAAATCGTTTGAGAGCGACGTCTATCGCTTTTTGCGCCATTTTGACTACTGACCGAGTTAATCTAGGCGAGGGCCCAGATAGTGTGTCGACGGATTCGTCGCTCCTTGCTCTTGGAATGGCAGCGGTAGCCTTTGGCTTCAGTTGAGACGCCCGCGGGGATGCGGATTGGGACCTATCCAAACGGATGGAGGGAATCGGACGCGGTTTCTTGTCGTCTCCCGTGGGCATTCTAGGAAGCAAACGCTGCTGATCAGTGCTTGCCAATTGTCGAGCGAGGTACTAAGTGTAGATACGTATTTATTGTTAATTATTGAGATGGGGATGTATCTGATCCCAGGCCGCCACGTACTGGTCGGGTTTCTGCAAACAAATCAAAGGAAGCAGAATTAAATCAATCAGTGAGATTTTGATGAGTGCAGCATTGGACGGGTGGAATTAATAAACAACTCAGTTCTTAGTCTCGGGAAAATAAAGCTCGCCTATATGATGGCGAGAGTTTAAGCGGCAACAATAACACGCACGGCTTCTGCGGCGGCGAAGTGGATGAGATATAATAAATAAACAGAACAAGCGCAGTTGCACCGGTGCGGATTGAATTTGGATGTTGGTTATGCTGGTATTCGTCGGACAAATGTTAATGTCGTACACTGCAAGCCGCAAATGTTTAATTATTCCAATCCGAGGAGCTGGACTTAAAAGCTCTGTTCTTGGTCGCGAATAAAAAAATCGCGCTGCGTTATGCCGACGGCAAGCAAAACAGCAACGACAACACGGCCTCTGCGACGGCGAAATTGAAAAAGAATTAAACACTCGCGGTTGCGTAGGAACTTTATTTGTGGCGTTTGGCTCACTTTAGATTTACTTAATAGTTGGTATTAATAATTAGTTTTAATATTATATGGGTTTGGGTTATTTATTTTTATATTGTGTTGTTTCTGAAATCGGAGGTAGAAAATATCATACATATATGGAATTATTAATTTGGAGTATGGGTGGGAGCTTGTGTTGGCACAGTGGAGCGTCGAGGAGTGGACTGTATTAAGCTGCGCGAACAGAAAATTGTGTATGGAGACGGCACAAAAAATCAAATCTGGCGGCAGCGGTAGCCTGTTCTGCGAACAGAGTAAAATTCCCGAAAACAGCGCACACCAGCGGCCCGATATAATATATATATATATTATATATATATATATATATATATTTTATATATATATATATATATATATATATATATATATATATATATAATATATAATAATAATTGCTTGTCCGATACAGTTATTTTACTGTTCACTATATATGCACGGATCGGTGTGCATATGTACACATGTATGTGCAAAAAAAGTTCGCCGTTGTATGGCTGCACATAGGCCTCGGCCGTTGGCAAGTTGATGGGCAACGGAAAATGGAAGAGGCGACGAGGAATATGGCGGCGCACACAAGCGGTCGCCGATGGGAATTTTTTGCGGAACGGAGGCGAGTGGAAATTGTAATTCTTCACTGCCTTGGTGTCGGGAAAACTCGGACTGGGAGTTGACACGCAACAGAAGGAGATCTTTGCAAAAGTGCGACCGAAATTGTGTGTTCGGCCCACTGTTGCAGATCGACAGTGAAGATAAGATAATAAGGAAAAGTCGTACTTAGCTTGGCGGATATGCCGGTGATTTGGAGGATATCCTTCCACAAATCCGGCTTGAAGGACCAAACTGTTGGGGGGCGAATCCTGCCAGGTGAATCCTTAGAGTGGCCAATATGTGTCCCACGTCGCAAAACGATGCAATAACCCGTCGGGGTTCGAAATAAAAAATAGCGGGGGCGTCGTGGGGTAGCGTCAGCTTTATTCCGCTTCATACATAAGACTAACTTAACATAAAGCCGAGCTCCTGGTCGCTTTGCCTCGTTAAAGCGAGAGCGGGAGATCGGTGGTGCTCGGAGTGTGAGCGCAAGGCGGGGGACAGAAAGCGAGAGCGGGAGATCGGTGGTGCTCGGAGTGTGAGCGCAAGGCGGGGGACAGAAAGCTCGCTCCTGAACCGAGACGGCACAGTGGGCCCCTCACGTAAACAGGCTGTGTTGGTCGATGAACGAAAACAAATTCGATATCTGACTTGATACTGGAAGGGGCATTTTAACTGTCACATGCTTATACTCTTTGCTCTATGTTCTGCGCTGTGCCAGATCAGAGCTCTTTCTGCCTCTCGGATTTGCTCACTCGTGGATCGTAAGTTGGCGAGATCGTGCCCTTTTGACAGCGCTTCAGGAAACGCAGAAATGGATGTACTTTGTCCAGTTTGGAAAAACGTCCGATAAATTCTTTAAGCGGGGACTTGCTGAAATGCACCTTGTCCGCACGCTGCTGTCGCTTTGCGCTAGCCATAACCCTCTTGGTCCTTGCAGTTATTTTGGTCCGTGCCATCAGAGTTTACTATCTGCCAATTCGCGTAGGGAGACGCCTCGACTGGTGAGATCGGCTGAGTTTTGTTGGAATGGAACAGTTGACTGGTTTCGGTCCGTGGGGGGCGGGGTACATGTAAATGGGCAAAAGGAGAAATTAAATATTAATTGGGGGCAGATTTCTTCGCGCGAGCCCAGCTCCCAGACTAAGACTCCTCCTAGTTTTTTGTCTCACGTCGATCCTGTGTTTGGTCATGATCTTGGCTAACCTCGGTTAACTCGTTCACCAGCATTTCTGCTACAAGTTTATTCACCGATAATTATCTCCAAAAGGTCCTCCGGGCTCGCTTGTGAATTTCTCGCACGAGAATAGTGCGTGCTCGGCGGTTTCATCGACCTCGAATCGACAACAACTACATCCTCCTAACTCTTCGTGGCCGAATCTACGCAGGTAACTTCTGAAGCACCCATGGCCGCTAAGGACTTGTGTAAGGTAGAAGTTTACCTAGCCGTTATCTTTGTTCAAACTTTCAGGTTCGATGTGTCCACCGACTGGTTACTGAGTCATCCCAGCAGGATTGCCAAGCTGTTAGCGTGTCATTCTTCGCCACAGATCGGTTCTTCTTTTTCTCCGAGAACGACAATGCTCTACCATGGATATGTCTTAAAATGGCAGCCTGCTCTTTGGCCATTAGGTCAAGGGGTGTGTTCCAGATAGGATCAGCGCCGCCTGATCAGAGACCGTCTTAAACGCATTGCAGATGCTAAGAACAGCTAGTCGGTGGGAGGCAGTTAGGCCACGGCTGTACGATGGAACTAGGTGCACTCTGAACCTGAGCCTTGTGTCGCTCTAGCCGATGCGACTAAGGTACCCACTTTCTTCCTGATACTCACCAGTAGGGCTTTAGTCTTCTGTGGCGCGACCTGTAGCCCGACGCTCAAAATAATGGCTATACACTATCTCTGTTTGTCCTGGAAGCGGGGGCCGGAGGACTCCGTTGTATATTGCGTACCACAGTAGTGGTGCATGAGAGCCGTCAGACAATCCCAGTTGTCTGTCGATACATGGAAATGTGTTAGCGCTTTTAAGCACCACTGAATCGAGCTTCTTCGGTTCATGACCAGATTCAGAGCATACTTCATACTCTTTTTACAATTTGTCCTATAAGGATAGCAATTGCTGCAGACGGACTTTCAGCGTGTGTAGGGACGTATAAAATTGACCAGGAGTGTTGATCTTGTAGAAAATAAAGTACCCAGTATATTTCAATACAATGCACGCTTGTATAGGTATAGAACAAAGATCACAAAGCATATATAATTGTGTTGCTCTGAGGAATAGAGAATAAGAAAATATGTATACAAATTTTTTGTTTCTTCTTCAACTTCAAAGTCAGTCGCAAATAAAATTCCGCAGCATACACACGGTGTTCTAATTTGTCGCTTCGAATTCTGTCGCTCAATGGGCTATGGGCCCAGGCACTGGACTTTATCAAATTGATAAGGAACGAACTATGTGAACTATGCTTGTGAAGAACTAACTAAATCGAATGTTCCAGAAGAACAAGATGTTGAGGCATTGGACAGTAAGGCGTTGGGCAGTAAGGCGTTGGCAACAATAACATTGAGTGTAAAGACATTGGCCTACACCAAGAATTGCTTGACGGCTGTGGAGGCATGGACCAAGTTGAAGGAGGTTCATCAACCAAGTGGGTCTGTACGAAAAGTACAGTTTTACAAGAAACTGCTTAACAAACGAATGGAGCAAGGGCAGAACATGACGACCTATATACGTGAATTCGTGGAAATTCTGGATGGTCTAACTGGTGTTGTAATAGAGCTAAACGACGAACGAACGACGACGTTTAGCCATCGAGCCTTCCAGGTCAATTTGAACATTTCGTGGTCGCTATGGAGACACGAGATCAGTTGCCTTTGTTCGAGGTTTTCACCATAATGTTAAAGGGGGAGAGCGAAAGAAAATGAATAGCAGAAGAACAACTCACAGACGAAGATCTATGGGCAAAAGAAACGAAAAAGTGTGGTGAACAAGGGCACATTAAATCTCAGTGTCGAAGTGAGAGTGAGGGAGATCACCGCATGGCATCAAGAAATGTGGTAAATTGCCAAAGCAGCCTGCTGCACGCCTGGGACGTCAACAACGTTGACAATTCAACATGGTGTTTGTATAGTGGCGCAACAAGCCATATGTGTTGCACAAGAGAGCTGTTCACAAAGTTTGAGAAGCACACTGAACCGATCGGACTGGCCGACTGGTTTCCTTCAAGAAGAAGGCATAGCTGAAGTACGAGGTACTATCCAAGTTCATTGAGTTCAAGAATCTGGTGGAACGGCAGACAGAAAGAAGGCTTAAATGCCTGCGGAATGCAAATCGTACGCTACTGGGAGATAATTCTTGGGCAGAAGCTGTCTTCTGCGAAACCGCTCCCCTACCAGCGCATTAGAGAGTATGACTCCTATGGAAGCGTGGACGGGTAAGAGACCTAGTGTAAAACACCTAAAAGTTTTTGGATCTCTTGCAGTTGCTCTGGACAAGGGTCTAGCAAATTTCAACCTAGAGGCGATGAATACATTACATTACTCTGTGGCCGCCAAAGGCTATCGGCTATAAGACCCAGCAGCTCGAAAAATGGTCGAAAAACGGCATGTTTTATTTGATGAAAATCATGACGTGGCATCCAAGGGAGATGCTGTGATCGAGCTGGAGAAATTGAAAGAGGCCCACCAGCAGAAGGGACCCGAAGATGCAGAAATCGTTTTTTACATATAAGATGATAGATCAGTACGAAATTTCTGAAGAAAAGGATGAGCATGTCTTCGAGGAGGCATGTAGAGGCCCTGGTCGCCCCAAGATCATCCGGACTGGTAAACCTGGACGTCCTAAGAAGCAGTTCAATATCCTAGGCGCCCTTGTTGCGGAAAATGTTCCGATTCCGTTAACTTGCAAAGAGGCGATGGATAGTAGGAACGCAAAGCAGCGGCGTGAAGCCATTGCCAACCAGACTTGGCAGATCACTTAATTTCCAAAAAATCAGCGAGCAATTGGATGCAAGTGGGTGTTCAACAAGAAGAATGATAAATATGGCCAAATATAACGCTTCAAGGCTCGATTGATGTCAAAATTATGCTGCAGCATCGTAAATTCTCAAGAAACATTTTCGCCGTTATGCCTATTGGAGAGTGTGCGTTTTATTATAGCACTGGCGGCGGGGCCCAAGCTACATCTTCATCAAATGGACGTATGTACCGCGTATCTCAACAGCGACCTGAGTGAGCAGCCGAAAGGGTACTCAGATGAAACGGATCCTGATAAGGTATTTCTGCTGAAGAAAGGTATATATGGTTTGAAGCAGTCAGGAAGGGCCTGGAATGAGAAGTTAAATGGCGTATTGGTGAATATGGGATTCGTTGCCTGTGACAACGAGCCATGTATAGGTTAACGATATACTTATAGCTTGCCAATCGCACGAGGATTTGCTGAAAAACAAGTGCGTTTACAAAGGTCAGCTTAACCATTTCCTGGGCATGGAAATCGAACTAGACGGCGATATTGGAGCGATTACTTTTGGACATACGGACTTATTTTTACCCATGGGAGCGAATTTTGCAAGTCGGCGAAGAAACAAGGCAAGACATATTGGATTCGATGTCGAAATTGGCACAACGCTGAACACATGGCTGGCGTAAAGCAGATCTTTAGGTACCTCTCATTCCAGGATTGACATGAAACTACACTATCGGCAATGAGGTCAATCGTTCTTTGGATACGTGAATGCGGGTTGGGCAGGTGATAGGCTTGACAGTAAGCTTTATACGGGCTTCATCTACCTGTTAGCAGGTGGTCCGATTTTTTTGGCGTACGGAAAAGCAGCGAAGTGTAGTGTTAAGCAGTACCGAGGCGGAGTACATGGCAGCATTTAAGGAGGCGATAGTCATGGAAAAGCTGATTATGTTTTGTAAAAATATAAATGTACAAATGAAATTATAGCAGATATATTGACGAAAACCTTTCCGAAAGCGAAACACGAAGAGTTTACAAAAATGTTTAATTTGTTTTAATAATAATTTTTGTAAAGAAGCTCGCATTGAGGAAGGATGTTGAAAATAAAGTAGCCTGTATATTTCTTTCTGTTACAATGCACGATTTTATAGGTATAGCAAAGAGATCACAAAGTATCTATATTTGTCTTGCTCTAAGGAATAGAGAATAAGAAAATATGTATACCAATTTTTAGAAAAACTAGATGAAAACTAGCTAATTAGCTAATTAGCTGTAATTAGCTTAAAAACAAGAAACAAATCTAACTTGGGCACGCCGAAGTTTTTATACGATTGCAGATTGATAATGTATACAGTATAAATTATATACATATATTTGTATTTAAAAACAACGAAAGCATTCCTACTTTCATTACATTCACCTATATTTATTATATTTACGGGGTTACTTTGACAGTTTGGCCTTTTCCTCTAAAATAATTATTTTCTTTGGTAACTATATGATAAAGTCTCGCGATTTCCATAAAATTAATACCGATATTCTAGAATAATATTAAATGGCTATATCTCAAATTAGATGAAAATATGTTGAAAACTGAAAAGGTTATAATTTGTAATTCTATTCATTTCTCGGTCGTTCTTATGGATATACAGATGTAGATGTCAAATTTTCATAAAATTGAAACCTAAATTCTGGATTGAAACAAAATCTCAAATTTATTATAAATCTGTTAAAAACTGGAAAAGTTATAATTTTGTTGTTTAATTTTACGAATTTTCTTATGGCAACTATAAGGTATAGTCCGATCCGGCCCGTTCCGACTTATATACGAGTGATAGTATATGGAAAACCATATATGCAGATGGCTTCAAAACTGAAAGACTAGTTTGCGTAGAAACGGACAGACGAACATGGCTAGATTGTCTCGGCTGTTGACGCTGATCAAGAATATATATGGTCGTAGATGACTTCTTCACTGCGTTGCAAGCTTCTGACTGAAATTATAATACCATGCAATGGAATAACAACAGCCAGCGGAATTTGCTATACACCTATGTGGTTTGATTGTTCGCCAGTTCATTGCACTTGTCCGCCCTGCTTCGATTTTAACTTTAGAAATGCGACGAATAACCATAAAAAGCTTTGCGAAAAAACAATAAGCCAACAACCAAAAACAACAGCCCAAAAAAAGTCTGAAGGGTCTGGCCAAATTATGTGACTCCTCTTTGAAGTTCTTTGCCTCGACGTTAATTTTTGATTTATAAACACACCAAAATCTTGAAAACAAACGCATGGGGAACAGAAAAATGCGCCAAAAAAAGATTTTTGGGAATAGCTAGAATAGCTAGCTAGCTGGCGGGTATGGCAGTAATTGTTTGCCAATACTTTAAAATTATTTGACACCTTAAGAATGTTAACCCCAGATTTAATGTCTCAAAATTTGACTGTGGAGGATTCAGTCTCACCGGCACTATATCGCCGTTCTTTGCCGTGAGGAATGTATGGGTGCAGGTGTTTGGGCACGCTGTATGAGCAAAGAGGAGACGAGATAACTTTCCAAGTAAATTTGTGGACTATTTTGCCTCTATGCACTTTATGTGTGCCTTTTTTTGTATCTCATAATTTCTTTAGTACCTTACGCTTGTAGCGATTAACCTAACTACAAATAATAAAAAAAAAGAATATGACTAAGACGAACACGTGGGGATGGATCGGACTAGGGGGTGCGCGCAGTGTGGTACCGCCGCCTGGCATTGCTTCGCGTGCGCGGAGACATGCCACTCCTTTTGCTCTTTCCCTCTACTCCAGGGCCCTTAGTGCCTTCATGACGAACGCCGCGAAAGACGCGGGTGATTCCCACACTCTTCGGTCGTCCAGAATACTCCGCACCTGTGTTTCGGACTGATTGATCAGCCTGCTACCGCCTTCAGCTTCTGCCTCTCAAAGCCAAATGTGCAGCACTAATGCCCGAGCCACACTCATAGCACCAGTCTTCCGTTTAGTAGTAGTAGTCCACTGGCCATGCGACCTTTCAATGAAGTTGTGCGTCCAGCGGCTCTTTGATGAGGAGTCCCATCTAGCCTGCAAACTCTACATGCATCTGTTTGCGGTCTGCGCGTCTAAAAAAAACCTCCTCCCTTTCCCTTACCAGTTCGGTGAGCGAAAATTGCCCGGCAATGACCAGCGCCGCATCTTCCGAAATGGTTCGGAAAGCGGACTCTACCCTAATGGCGCACAGCCTGTAAGTCGTCTCCATCGTTCGCATGTACCTCTTGACCTTGGCAGCTTCCGCCCACACCGGCGCAGCGTACATAATCTGCGAGGTCACAACCGAGGATAGCAGTCTCCTCGTTACCTGCTTTGGGCCTCTCGTGTTAAGCAACATTATGGATAGCGCACTTGTAGTATCGCTGGCCTGGACGTCCAGGTACTTGATCGCCCGCTGCGACCGTATCATGGTTCCTCCAACCACCACGCTGGCTCACTCCACCACTTCCGGCTCGAGATCAGGACGTCCTCTGTTTTATGGACTGCCAGCCTGTGACCGCTATAGCATGGTTGGCGCGGGCCTTCGGTGTAGCGAGCTCCTTGGCTATCACCACTAAGACAACGTCGTCAGCAAAGCCTACCAGGCTGGTAGCATTTGGTATTGCCATCCGTAGTACTCCGTCTTACACGGAATTCAAAGCAGGGGTTCCAAAACGGAGCTCTGCGGGACACCAGCATGAGTATATTCCGGTACATTGAATCTGCTAAGGGACTCCAACGTTCTTCCCCAGTCTTCCGAATTGAACGCGTTTTTAATATCCAGGGTGAATACTTAGACTTAGATCCTCCTTTCCACTTTCATCCTTCGGTAGCATCCATAGAGATTTTAACGATCCTAGTGATCCAAAGTCGGTTTCCCCTTCGTGAAGTCATATTACTTACTTCAGAAGGACTACGTCCAGGGAGGCTATGGTCTCAAGGACCGCTCGGCCTCTAGCATTGGTCCGGTACCAGCCCCCATTCCATGGCCCAGGCGTTGATGTCGCCACCGACCGCTGCACAACTCGTATAGTATCCTGCCGAAGGATTCCAACAAGAGGCTGGGTGCCAGTTAGCAGCTGTACACCCAAGTGCTGCCAACGTTGTCCATGGCCCAATCACGTCTGCTACCTACCCTGTAGGGTTCGCTGAAGATTGCCACCTCCGTGCCGAGCTCGCATACGGTCTGCGACAGGAGATCCTGCGCAGCTCTGCAGTGGTTCAAGTTCATTTAGGCCTATGGTTCCCGTTTGCACTGTTTGCTGCTAAACAGCCTCTGCCGCCAGCCTGGTGTGTCGTCTCGATCGATTTTGCCCAAGGGGACGAGCAGCCTGATCACCGCAGATTGGGTCTCGGTGTACCCACGATGCATACTACTACTACTACTTTTACATGTTCCGCCTCGAAGTTGAATTGGGTCACGATAGCGGCGCAGACCTTCTGCTTCGTAGTGATGGCGTCGATGTCGCGAATCTTCAAGATGACCAGCATTGCATCCTCCGTTGTGGAATGCCCTGACACTATGTTTCCGAGTACCCCCTCAATGTTCTTATTCATGCTCTCCGAGCTTCCGGCGCTGCAATGCCACCTCCAGTTTCAGGTTGCCGTAGTTAGTTCGACGAATCTTGCCTAGCTCTGACAGCTGCTTGTCTTCCCTCCTGGTGACCAAGCCGTGTACCTTATTGTAGGACTTGCCGCTCGCCTGCACTATGCCGGTGACGGCATCGGAACGTGCTCAACGCACTGTCCTCGACTTTTGCGGCTTCCCACCCATTTTTGGGGGAATTCTGGCTCTTGTGCTTTAGGGCGGAACTGTGCGGCACCGTGACTTCATGAGCCGCTCGTGGCTTCATGGATGCTTTGGACGCTGCGCTAGGCGAGATGGCGGTGGGGCCAGCGCCGATGCGGGCAATCCCGACCGATCTGTCTGGCTTAGCCTCCATTTGGGCTACAGCATCTTTCCTCCAGACGGTGGTTGTATGCTGCTCCTGGTTCGCGCTCTCGTATGAGCGTATTTTGGGTACTGGATATTAGCGACCAGACTCTCTTGCCTGTCGCTGTCTCCCTTAACGGCCGCTCTACTCGCCTCGAGGATACTCGAGCTTAGCGTTTCATCTTTGCAAACATCTCCCTTGTCATCATTTTGACCAATGCCTTCTGCTTCAGTTTACCCAACTCCAGGAGATTTTCCAGGCTGGTCTCTTGGGAGGTCTTCCTCCTTTTGACCGGCGTTGTCCTTTGAGAACTAGCCGGGTTGGCAGGGTCCCGCGTCCTCTTAGGAGTCGGCGTAGAGCCAGGGCGCGTTCCCGGCAGTGGGGGCAATCGAGGGAGCTTGCTACTCCTCCTTTACCAAGCAAAAACCACAGCTTTACATACATATATACATATATTGGGCTACCCTCGGTTCTTCTCCGCTGAGTCCCAACATCCACTCATTTACATTGCATAAAGCCAGGGGGAAATCCGTGGCCAGCGTGGGAGTCCTGTGCATACAGACAAACCGGCCATGGATATGGGGAATCCCTTCGTAGGCAGATCTTCTCTGGCGAGGTCACCTAGCCAAACGAGGGGAGAGGATTAATTTTGTGAATTTGGATGTGAATTTGTGATAATTGTCGCTCAGCGCAGAATTGCGCGAAGTTTGCCAAATATTTATGTAGATATATATGTATACAGATTAGCATCGAGAGAAAACTAATAATATGTATGTATATGTCGATAAATATTTAATTATTGTTGAACCGAAAGTTGTGCACTTCAAAAGTTTACTTCATTTAAGTTTTTCTTTATTTATACAAATATAATTTGCTTTGTTAAATATGCTTATAGTTAGTATTATATTGTATATGAGTGTATGAATATTTTTATTAAATTAAGGATTTAGTTGTGCGGATGAATTGTATTGTTTATGTGTGTATTGTTTTATTCAAACAAGGTTATGTTTGTGCGAATGCATTTTTATTATATGTACATATTAATGTTGTGTTCGTAAAAATTTCATTTGAAATGACGATAATGTTAATTGTGCGTGTATTGAATATATGTTTGAATATTTATTGTAAAGTAACAACGCAGTTTAGGAACGAATGTGATATGTGAGTGTGAATGTGGACGTAATGGATATGTAAATATGTATATATATAAGCTTGGACACCAGCGGATCACATTAAGACGCGTTAGCAGGTCGAAATTTCACTTTAAAAAACGAAGAAATTCAATGCGGCTGGGCTAACGTATGCATTTACATAAATATGTACAAATATTTCATTTCTCACTTTTCACTTTTCGTATCGATTGAAAGGAAAAAACGCCGTCGGGAAAAGGGAATATGGTGACCATGGACTTTGGACTTTAGATCGTACTTACCTTTAACTCCGCAAGGGGTGCTTGTAAGATCAGGAAGGATCCGGCTCGAAGGACCATGAAACGTATGGTCGGTGCAATGAAAATAATCCTTAAAACCGAAGCAGTTGCAAAAGAAGAATATGGGGCGTCTTTCGGCTTCACAATTCACTATTTCATTGTATCAATTTTTGGCTACAACTCTTAGTTCTCAGAATTTACCGGCTGGAAAGCAGCAAGAGAGAGAGAGCGAGAGCTTAAGCGAAAGCGAAAGCCTCTCAAAAAAATTTTAGATTGACTGTAGACACAACAAATCATAGAGAAAATGAAGCTGCAGAAAATTTTGAACCAGAGTGGGGAAGAAGTATATTTCCTTCATTCGGCTTAAGTGGCGGAGGTCTTCCTTTTGTCCCGAACAAGTGCGTATTAGTAATACTATTAGTTTGGATGTTAGAAAAGTACCAAACCTTATAAGTGGTTGAAAAGTGCAGTATACAAGATCTAGGAATGGCAAGCCCGTTGGAAAATTTATTTATATGGTGACTGCAGTAACAAATGGTTGTCTACCACGTAATTTTGATACTTTGAGTGATCATATTCACATTCTTTTTGGAGGCAGAGCCAGTGAACGGTTTCGGAAGCTTAGACGAAGGGTCGATAAAGACAAGTGGAAGAGTCTATGCAGCTCACTGAGATCTTGTTTTCACGATTTATTATTAGAGGACAACCCAACAAAAATTTTGTATCCCATAAGCAAAATTCAATTAGTAGAAATATGTAAGACAAACCTTAGAACTTTCTCAGAAAGGAGAAGTAAAATGTTTAGGAAACCTACGAAACCTTGTAACGTGAGAAGCATTTAGTGTCGAATTTAGTAATACGTGTAATATGAAGAATAATCGGAAAGTGAATGAAATAACCATTGGGGAACAAAGCGTCAATGAATACGGAAAAGAGAATATTTTGTAAGGAATGCGGCGACAAAAATGTGAAGAATCAAAATTAAGATAACCATAATGGGTTCTATTCATCCTTCGCCATATTACATTACGTCTACACAATTGGGGCAATAAAACATAAAAGGTAAATTGTATTCTATAATACAATTCCATATCCGATTAAGTAATTATAATATAGTCAGAAGCAAACTACTTATCCAGGGCAAAGGAATTGTGAATGATATGAGGAACAAAGCTAAGCGGAACTCTTTACGGTTGCGTAACTTTTATAAAATTGTTATGGATCAAGCGCAACGGTTAATGACCATTTGTGGAAGTAAAAATATTTAATAAAGTTTATGGAGGATGTTTAAGTGAAAATTAATGTATGGACTTAAAATTCACCAACTCGGAAGTGGAAGTAGCAGGAGGTCAGAAATTTAAAATTCTGGGAACTATTAATTCTTTACATACTCCTTATGTAAAGTTTGGCTTGATTCAGCTATTTCCGTAGCAATATCATTATGAAGTGGCTCGTTTCCAAACAGTGCTTCCATATTCTCCATGAAATGCTGGAGCGGAGCTTGATAGCGTCCCTCCCATCCGGCAGAGCTTGCTTCAACCAATGAAAATTTCGAATATTTGATACAGATGGGTTTCAGTGATTGAGCTATTTGAAACTATTGCAAAAAGAGTTTGGGGAGCTGAAGTGTATCCACCTGCGTGTTATTTAGAATCTGATAATTCGTGTTCTGTGCAGAAACTGATAACCTGGATTCATACTCATCGGAAATTAAGAAATACTTGACGATTGCAGCTCGTAAAATTGTGTAGATTGCTGCTTTTATATTTAATGTATGATAATTTGCACTAAGACTTAAACCACCGAATTTACAAACTGGTACAATAACGTATGAATGTTTCTCTAATGGGCCTCTCATGCTGTGACAACTTCGCAAATACTGCTCAGGGGATCTTTATATACTTCTACAATAATACAAAGACAACCAGTTATTAATTTCAAAATATTCAATCACATTTCATTTAAAGTAAAGGTTAAGATATGAAAAATAGTTCAAAATGCGAATTAAGCTCGACCAGCTCTTGTATGCCCTCTCGGGCTTCATATTCTCGAAAAAGTTTTGCTGTTCTAGTCGCTACAGATAACAGAATTACGAATTGGTTCCCTCTCCAGAGGGAGAGTGGGCACAGGGCTGTTCTTCCTCGCTTTACCGTTGGAGGTGTCAGAGAGAAAGTTCCGCTGTTACAGATATGCTGCTTTGATAACTTCGGGTTTTCTGGGTGCTATATTTACTGCTTTATTTCGATTTGAATGAAAGAAGAAACCAGAGTAGGTTCGATACATTATTTTCTAAAATAAAAAAGTATAATTTGTATGTGGCTATGTAGTTATTAAAGCTATTCTGTATAGGCAACTTGGGGTTTATCTAATTATAAAATGATTTTACGCGCTTAGTATTAAGGGGATTGTCGATTAAATAAAAATAATCATATGGTAATGTATTTTATTTTATCCAAATAAGGTGACTTTATTATTTAACTTAAAATGTCGACAAAATTTTATGACAGATTTGACATCAGTTAAATACACAACTAGTAATTTTCTATGTTTACAGATTATAGTATGGTAAACTTCATAAAACCATTGTACCTTGGAACTGAGCGGGAGTTCGCTAATTTATATGCAAATCCTATAAAAAATGGTCAGCATAAAGACTCAAGTAAAAAGGATATTACCATAATGAAGCAACGATCGTATGTTCTACACAAAAAACTATCTAAATTTGTTCAGGTAATGTATTTATAGTCCTATAAGACCATTACCTTAAAATGGAATTATTAAATATAATAACAAATCTTTTTATGCCAAGTAACCATAGGCTACAAGGGTATTATATGGGTTTTTTTTTTAATAATTAATAATTAATAATTAATAATTAATAATTAATAATTAATAATTAATAATTAATAATTAATAATTAATAATTAATAATTAATAATTAATAATTAATAATTAATAATTAATAACTAATAATTAATAATTAATAATTAATAATTAATAATTAATAATTAATAATTAATAATTAATAATTAATAATTAATAATTAATAATTAATAATTAATAATTAATAATTAATAATTAATAATTAATAATTAATAATTAATAATTAATAATTAATAATTAATAATTAATAATTAATAATTAATAATTAATAATTAATAATTAATAATTAATAATTAATAATTAATAATTAATAATTAATAATTAATAATTAATAATTAATAATTAATAATTAATAATTAATAATTAATAATTAATAATTAATAATTAATAATTAATAATTAATAATTAATAATTAATAATTAATAATTAATAATTAATAATTAATAATTAATAATTAATAATTAATAATTAATAATTAATAATTAATAATTAATAATTAATAATTAATAATTAATAATTAATAATTAATAATTAATAATTAATAATTAATAATTAATAATTAATAATTAATAATTAATAATTAATAATTAATAATTAATAATTAATAATTAATAATTAATAATTAATAATTAATAATTAATAATTAATAATTAATAATTAATAATTAATAATTAATAATTAATAATTAATAATTAATAATTAATAATTAATAATTAATAATTAATAATTAATAATTAATAATTAATAATTAATAATTAATAATTAATAATTAATAATTAATAATTAATAATTAATAATTAATAATTAATAATTAATAATTAATAATTAATAATTAATATTAATAATTAATAATTAGTAATTAATAATTAATAATTAATAATTAATATTAATAATTAATAATTAATAATTAATAATTAATAATTAATAATTAATAATTAATAATTAATAATTAATAATTAATAATTAATAATTAATAATTAATAACTAATAATTAATAATTAATAATTAATAATTAATAATTAATAATTAATAATTAATAATTAATAATTAATATTAATATTAATAATTAATAATTAATAATTAATAATTAATAATTAATAATTAATAATTAATAATTAATAATTAATAATTAATAATTAATAATTAATAATTAATAATTAATAATTAATAATTAATAATTAATAATTAATAATTAATAATTAATAATTAATAATTAATAATTAATAATTAATAATTAATAATTAATAATTAATAATTAATAATTAATAATTAATAATTAATAATTAATAATTAATAATTAATAATTAATAATTAATAATTAATAATTAATAATTAATAATTAATAATTAATAATTAATAATTAATAATTAATAATTAATAATTAATAATTAATAATTAATAATTAATAATTAATAATTAATAATTAATAATTAATAATTAATAATTAATAATTAGTAATTAATAATTAATAATTAATAATTAATAATTAATAATTAATAATTAATAATTAATAATTAATAATTAATAATTAATAATTAATAATTAATAATTAATAATTAATAATTAATAATTAATAATTAATAACTAATAATTAATAATTAATAATTAATAATTAATAATTAATAATTAATAATTAATAATTAATAATTAATAATTAATAATTAATAATTAATAATTAATAATTAATAATTAATAATTAATAATTAATAATTAATAATTAATAATTAATAATTAATAATTAATAATTAATAATTAATAATTAATAATTAATAATTAATAATTAATAATTAATAATTAATAATTAATAATTAATAATTAATAATTAATAATTAATAATTAATAATTAATAATTAATAATTAATAATTAATAATTAATAATTAATAATTAATAATTAATAATTAATAATTAATAATTAATAATTAATAATTAATAATTAATAATTAATAATTAATAATTATTAATTAATAATTAATAATTAATAATTAATAATTAATTATTAATTATTAATTATTAATTATTAATTATTAATTATTAATTAATAATTAATAATTAATAATTATTAATTATTAATTAATAATTAATAATTAATAATTAATAATTAATAATTAATAATTAATAATTAATAATTAATAATTAATAATTAATAATTAATAATTAATAATTAATAATTAATAATTAATAATTAATAATTAATAATTAATAATTAATAATTAATAATTAATAATTAATAATTAATAATTAATAATTAATAATTAATAATTAATAATTAATAATTAATAATTAATAATTAATAATTAATAATTAATAATTAATAATTAATAATTAATAATTAATAATTAATAATTAATAATTAATAATTAATAATTAATAATTAATAATTAATAATTAATAATTAATAATTAATAATTAATAATTAATAATTAATAATTAATAATTAATAATTAATAATTAATAATTAATAATTAATAATTAATAATTAATAATTAATAATTAATAATTAATAATTAATAATTAATAATTAATAATTAATAATTAATAATTAATAATTAATAATTAATAATTAATAATTAATAATTAATAATTAATAATTAATAATTAATAATTAATAATTAATAATTAATAATTAATAATTAATAATTAATAATTAATAATTAATAATTAATAATTAATAATTAATAATTAATAATTAATAATTAATAATTAATAATTAATAATTAATAATTAATAATTAATAATTAATAATTAATAATTAATAATTAATAATTAATAATTAATAATTAATAATTAATAATTAATAATTAATAATTAATAATTAATAATTAATAATTAATAATTAATAATTAATAATTAATAATTAATAATTAATAATTAATAATTAATAATTAATAATTAATAATTAATAATTAATAATTAATAATTAATAATTAATAATTAATAATTAATAATTAATAATTAATAATTAATAATTAATAATTAATAATTAATAATTAATAATTAATAATTAATAATTAATAATTAATAATTAATAATTAATAATTAATAATTAATAATTAATAATTAATAATTAATAATTAATAATTAATAATTAATAATTAATAATTAATAATTAATAATTAATAATTAATAATTAATAATTAATAATTAATAATTAATAATTAATAATTAATAATTAATAATTAATAATTAATAATTAATAATTAATAATTAATATTTAATAATTAATAATTAATAATTAATAATTAATAATTAATAATTAATAATTAATAATTAATAATTAATAATTAATAATTAATAATTAATAATTAATAATTAATAATTAATAATTAATAATTAATAATTAATAATTAATAATTAATAATTAATAATTAATAATTAATAATTAATAATTAATAATTAATAATTAATAATTAATAATTAATAATTAATAATTAATAATTAATAATTAATAATTAATAATTAATAATTAATAATTAATAATTAATAATTAATAATTAATAATTAATAATTAATAATTAATAATTAATAATTAATAATTAATAATTAATAATTAATAATTAATAATTAATAATTAATAATTAATAATTAATAATTAATAATTAATAATTAATAATTAATAATTAATAATTAATAATTAATAATTAATAATTAATAATTAATAATTAATAATTAATAATTAATAATTAATAATTAATAATTAATAATTAATAATTAATAATTAATAATTAATAATTAATAATTAATAATTAATAATTAATAATTAATAATTAATAATTAATAATTAATAATTAATAATTAATAATTAATAATTAATAATTAATAATTAATAATTAATAATTAATAATTAATAATTAATAATTAATAATTAATAATTAATAATTAATAATTAATAATTAATAATTAATAATTAATAATTAATAATTAATAATTAATAATTAATAATTAATAATTAATAATTAATAATTAATAATTAATAATTTATAATTTATAATTTATAATTAATAATTAATAATTAATAATTAATAATTAATAATTAATAATTAATAATTAATAATTAATAATTAATAATTAATAATTAATAATTAATAATTAATAATTAATAATTAATAATTAATAATTAATAATTAATAATTTATAATTAATAATTAATAATTAATAATTAATAATTAATAATTAATAATTAATAATTAATAATTAATAATTAATAATTAATAATTAATAATTAATAATTAATAATTAATAATTAATAATTAATAATTAATAATTAATAATTAATAATTAATAATTAATAATTAATAATTAATAATTAATAATTAATAATTAATAATTAATTTTAATAATTAATTTTAAATTAACAAACGCGTAAAATTGCTTAGGATTAGCATGGAACTCAGTTCTACACTGATTTAGGTGGTTTCTGTAGCATTCAGAATTGTGAGTTAAGAAGTTTGTGAGAGCTGTCAAATGTCTAGAAAGGTCGACCTGCGACCCAGTCCTGGTGAATTTCTTGTAAAGTCTAGACTTCAAGTTTTTAAGATAAGAAAGTCAACGAGAAAACCATGGGGGCTTGTGAGACACATCAGATAAGGAAAAGGATGGGACATACATGTGGAAAGCAGAATATAAAATATCATAAAAGCGCCTAACCATGTTAATGGGGTCGTCTTTAGAATCCAAAAAAGTCCAATCAGCTAGGGATGAATAGGAATTAAAGCAAAGATAAGGCCCAAGATTTTATCACCACAATTCTTAACGTGATACAATTGCCCAAAAGAAAGGTCAATAAGGCCATGAACCAAGTCATGAGGAGCAGTGTGAACCAGAAAATTAGTGTCAGGTGATGGCATCCAAGATATGGAGGGAAGTTAAAAATTGCCTATAGCTATCAAATGGTCATTAACACCCAGAGTTGAGTGAATTCCCTGGATTCAGGACAGGTGCTGAAGATAAATAGTAGCGTCGGACCGGGGTGGGATATAAGACATCTACAAAATAGTCATGAACTTGAATACAAGCCGCAACAAACTTCGAAGTATTATCTAAGTAGGTTATGGGAACCGGTTCAGAAATTAGGTCAAATTTCTCAGCAATAAGAACGCCGCCGCCAGTACGCATTAGACGGTAACACCTGTAGACAATATAGTTGCCAGCGAATAATTTACAATCAGAAACAGAGGAGTTAAGGAAGCGATAAGGTTGGCATCAAAGGAGACACTATAAGCAACTTGCTAAATTTTCCCAACAGACTACAAGCATTCTGATAGTGCAAGAAAACGAGTTGGTTAGTTTTTTGGAGACCTAGTTGAGGGAGTCAGCGCCACTCCTGCCCAAGGTTTACTCGTTCGTTCGTGAACAATTACATGTTCTGGACATACGGAAGCATAAAGAACATAAGCTTATAACACATCTGAAAGTGCAATTTTAAATGAAGAAATATCTCTTTTCTGCTTAAAATTGATTTTTGAAACGGAGAATTCAATACAAGAGACATTCAATTCGCTGCTCAAGTGATTATTTTTCGGATGCATAAGGATTGAGGCGAGACACGAAAACTAATTTCATTGGGGCAACGCTAGCGAGAGGTGCCGGACTCCTTTGGGTAACTCCAGAGATCGTTGACTGGTGTGGTCTGGGGCAAAAAAAATGAAGGAGATGTGATAGTGACCGCCGGGCCGATCACAGAGTGAGCATCCTTATGTGGGTTCGAGGCGAGCAACGCTTTGCTTGCGGCAGTAGCATGCGACGTCGATGCCTGATCCATGTTGACGTTGACTGGCTGCAAGGTCGGAGATACGACGGCTAGTGGTCAAAATGGGGCTCGCAGGGTCTGCAACATGCAAGAGATTATTAGAAAGAGTCCCCATATTGCTATTTGGTATGTCACTTATCAGTTTCATATTTCTGACGAAAGATTCTGATTTCTGTAAACGGCTTGCTAAATCCTTGAAACCAGCCGCAAAAGATTGGAACTCCAGATGAGTTTGCCTCATTAAAATACGCATTTCAGATTTAATGTGTAGACAGTTTGGACACGTCCAGTCCAATCCAGCATGATCCCGTATGCGGTCAGCGATACGCGGGCCAATATTCCCAAGATCAGCGCATCCAGGGTGCGCGGCGTTGGTACACAGCCAACAATAAACAGTGGCCTGCCGCGTAGTAATTTTGCGGCCATGTGGACAAATCGTGACACAACAGGGTCACATATTATTTTGAATTATTGATAACTCCTAATAAGCCAATTAAATTGTGTGGCGAAAGGCGAGCAGAAAAATACTAATTTTCGCCGAGTTTGTTTTCAGAGATTAAAGTCTCCGATCGCCGAAACACTGATCACTTGCCAAAAATTTGGGCTTTGCAGAATAAATATTCACGGTGAAAGCTTTTAGCGAAGGTGGAGCCAAAACCTTATACTTATGTTTATAAATGTATTCTATATTTTTAAATATTATTGTTTAAAAATATATTTTTTGCTCAGTCCTTCCTCCGCATCAGCTGGGCTTCGCCGGAACTTGCACGATATTGCTGGCCTTCATAGGTGCAAGGGGCGCATTGTTCATCACACCTGTTGATTTTCTGCTGCTGCTGTCCTATAATCTCAGGCGGCCCCTGCCGTGGGTATCGGACAGGTAGCTTTCTTAGTACATGTGCATGTTAAAAGGCCGGGGCAATCCGCTGGGCAGTTAACAGCTCTATTAGACATTTGCTTGGGGGATCTAGCTTAGCTTGTAATGCTTGGACTCTTGCCCAGGTGGTGTTACCTTTATGGCCAGTAGCCACGGGTGTTACGGCAGGTTGCTGCCCGCAACACATTCACCTAGTGATCGCTTCGTTAGCCGTGGTGTTGTTCAGAGCACTGGTCGGGACCAGGTGTTAGCCACGATCGTTGACAATAGTCGGAATGAGCCGATAGCTGGGTCGTAGTCTCAAACTGTTATTCACAGCAGTTAATGAAGCACTCGAATGCAAGAAGCGTCTTTATTGCTCGGCTGTCTGTCTAAAAGTGATTCACAAAGATAGAGGGAACTGAGCATTACCATACATCACATAGACCAGCTTCCAAAGTACACCTTCGTAAGCTGTACGCCGTCTTATACAGCTTTTAATACATTTCTCTGTTAATTGACGGCCCTCGTAGGGGACCGGCATAGGCCAGTATGGGTCTTATTTATCCGGGTGTTGTTATCATATGGATCTGGAGAATGTTACTCGGTATTGAAGCCCTTGAGCATCGCGGTGGTTTTTTCGAAGGCACATAGTTCGCCTGACGTCCTCTTGGAGGCATCTGCCATCTGCTAGTGATGCCAGTACTGGGGCACCTAGGTATCTTAATCTTACCTGCGTTAGAGCCGGGAACTCACAGATGAGATGATCCAAGGTTTCGGTTGCCTCAGATTCATCACATGTGCAGCAGCCAGGCAGTGACTTTTGAGAATCCCCATCAAAAGTCTGCAAATTTCCGGGGAAGATGGAGTACGTAGTGGTGAGTGAGATTATAATTGGGCTCTTTGCACGTGATTTTTGATATTTTGCAGGTTGCGGAGTTTGGACGTTAATGCACTATGGTCAGTACACTAAATTGGCCCGTATGAAACGAGGGCCTGCAGAGTTAAGCGTTAGTAGGCACCATAGGAAATATAGAAAAGAGTTTGAGGAAATAAAGTACTGACGTGCTACCAGATTGCTTGCTTACATGTGTACCAAGTGGGTTAGTATTAAAGTTTTTAGTTTTGGAAGACTATTAATGTTAAAGATTATTGTGTAAATATAATTACAATTTTCACACGATACTCTAAAAGGTTCATGCAACTCTAAGGAGGTTCTACAGTGGTGCAACACTAAAGTATGTATATAGGATGGCGGGGAACCCAATAGATCTGCTCTGACGTTTTCGTTCTTAGTGCATTTCTGGAACTGACCGTTGACGATTCCGTGGATCTAATCGCCGCTTGACTGTCTACGATCAGATTTACTGCTTCATGTGGGCGGTCTATTCTCACAAGCTCACCCGCTTTCCTGATGGCGAAGACTACTTCCTGGAATACGGTGCATTGGCTTGGTAGCTTATATGACAGCCTAGTCTCTGGGTCTGTGCAGTATATGCCCGCCCCAACTCATCGTTCTGTCTTGTAGCCGTCGAAGTATATGTTGAGGTACTGAGCACGTTCCTGAGCCGTTTTCCAGTCTTCGGGTAACATGAATGTTGTCTGTTTGACTTCCATTTGAGTTCTAGGCATCATGTAGTCAGATATGCTGCTCATGTTTCGACCAATTCAACAGTTCCCGAATCTTTATAGCGACATATTTCCTGATGCTACTAGGCGATGTGCAGCCTTTCCTGTAGTCAGTTACGTGTGGATATCGAAACATTTGTTCTTGGATGCGTATAGCACTATGGTCGCTTTTTTCACCCTCTCTAGTACATTGGGTTTCCATGCCAGCTTGCTGTCTAGTACAGTGACGAGGTATTTGACTTGTATTTTGGGGTCAGCATGGTTGTTTTGATTTTTGCGGGTATCAATAGCGGGTTTCTCAATGGTGGCTGCTAACGAATGTAGCGCCGTGTCCATTGATTGACAATAGTCAACCCACATCCTTTGTGATGTATAGGTCTAGCGTCTTGAGTAAGAATGAGGTGAGACTTATCGGCCTGTAGTCCTTGGGACTCACGTGGCTGCTCTTTCCTGCTTTAGGCAGGAAGACAATCCGACGTGTCCATTGGATCGGGAAAAAGCTCTGTATATTGCGTGTATCCATGGGGAGATCACTTCTTTGGTCACCTGCAACATGGCTGGAATTATTCCGTCTTGTCCGCGAAGGACTCTATTTTTCTATAGAATATTAAATCTGGTGCTCGTTGGCAATAGTGACCTCTGTCCAAACTGGGAAGTGCGCAGAGATTTGTGTTGTTAGGGCTTTATCGCTGATCTCAGACCACTGTCCGCCGTCACGTTTGAGCTGACTCTGTATGGTGGGTTGCGTTGAAAGCAACTTCCGGGGTCCACTTGTTATTGTGGCCTTTTCTATGTTGAAACAGAAGTTTCTATTCGTAGTTAATTATATCATCCGTTGTCTGCTTGTCGATTTGGAAAAATTGTCTGAAGTTATTGCGCTGGAGCGAAAGGTCCCTGTTCCACCAGGGTGGCCTGGTCCTCTTCTTGGTTCTTGTTATCGGGCATGAATGGTGATACGCGCCTAATAATTTCCTGGAGATGGTTTGGTGGGACCTACGAAGGTGTATTCCTCCCTCACGTTTGCTATTTATAAGTTGGTTGAAAGTATAAACTTTAAGAGTGACTCACCTGTGTCGTTAATATCAGGGCTCTTTCACACGCTGTGGTGCGCGTTTGCGTCTGCACCCACGAGCAGTCCTTGTTGGTCCTTCGGTTTGTCGTCTACCAGGCTAATGAGTTCTCCTGGTGGAGCTGGCCTGTCGTGTGCCTTGTAACAGGAAGCTACCAGGTGGTGCTTCTACTTTCTTTCTAGTATCACCACAGTCAGGTCATCATGAAACATAAGGTTAGCTTGAAGACCCATCCGTACGAGTACTGCGGTTCTGTTCCTGCTTACCGATGGTGGGTAGAATGAGTTGTAATTTGAGGACTTCAGTCCGGTGCGACTAAGGCTACATCGGCGGATCCATGGCAATGAGGAGATGGATATGGAGATTGAGCTGCAATACCCTGGGTACCGGGCTCAACTCCACTCGACGGGTTGACTACTAGCGTCCTCCTCCTCAGACTCGTCCAGCGTTAGTTCCTGCGCGGCGTCAACGATGGTTTTCAGGCCTTCTCCACTTCGCCTTCCTTCAGAGTATGTTCATCCTTATCACCGGGGTGGCGCAGGTATCCACGCCATCTTCCCGTATCAGGGATAAAGGATGTCTTCTGCGTCCTTATTTATCTGGAGGACCACGCATCTATCTCTTTTTTGGGCTCAAAATGTACAGAACCTTACAGTCTGCGGTTGGGATGTCAGGATTCTGATGCTGCAGAAGTTTTAGCGCTCGCTCCCCTTGGATAGCGATGGGGAAGAGTACCTTCGCCTTTGAGTTGGATGGGATTAGTTCCCTGCCCACCACCGTCAGCTTAAACCCCTTCCTTAACGCTTCCTTCTGGCAGACCGTTTGCGTCAGCCAATTCCTCATTGGGCCATCTAAGCATCAACACGGTACCATCAAATGTGGTCATGGGCGCTACAGGGACTTCCTCCATCCGAGTAAAAAATCAATCTAGAAGCCGAGCATTCAACATCTTCCACCGCACCTCATTAATCTTACCATTTTCATCGCTCCTGTCAATGTGTGCCACGATCAAGTGTCGTTTGGTCACCTCACTGGCTATCGCGATTTTAGTGTTGAGTTTTTTCGAATTTAATAGGGGGCCTTCGGCCCGGATTGGCGCTTGCTCATCGGAGTGTCCTTCATGGCACTATAGGCGAAGCGTTGCCGTTTATTTGCAAGTATCTCCTCCACCTTGTTGGCGATACCACTCGTTGAGGTCACGCTGGGACGTTTGGCGAAGTGCAGTCTGCCCGTCTCTACGCAGGGTGCTGGTACTTGGTTCAGGCGAGCGAAGGAGGCGTTCTTCCTCTTCTTTGGAAAGCTGCACGCTCTCCAAGTCCAACACTGCATAGACTATGTCACCCGTGCGGCTTAGTTTCCCTTGCGTTGTTTTTGTGGCAATAGTGTTACACATGACATGACCTGCTCCCGTAAAACCAGAGATATGATCGCTGGCGACATGGAGAGAGGATTGCTACCCTCCATGCCCGCTGTTGTTATCTGTAACGCCTTCCACTGACGTTTGGGCTGACATCCGAGCCCCGGTTGATTTCCTTGTTTCGTCAATTGTACTGTCCTTATAAACGGGGTAGTTTTCCGGGAAACCAAAAACTACCGTTTTATTATTGGATAGTCTACATAACTGATGTTTTCGTAGTATGTAGAGCAAAACCCAAAGTTTTAACGCTGCACTGTGGTTGGGCTTGTATGGAGCCTCGGCCATAAATATTTCCCGTTGAGAAATCGTTTTGAAATTTTCCTCCAAAATCTAAGAATATAATTTAAGCAACTGCTAAATAGTAAGTCTACTTTCAGTAGAGTTGAATTGCTTAAATTTCATTTTTGGCACATTAGATGTGTGTGAAAGGGTAACTCCTCCCTTATACCCAAGCCATATCCCTCCCCTCCCCCCTCCGCCCCATCGTTCCCTTCTAAAAACTACGATATACAAACAAATGACGTTCTTTAGTTCTTGGAATTATATATAATAATAAACCATTAATTTCAATTAATAAAACTAATGTCAAAATTTAAATGAAAAATTGTAATAAAGATCTTCTAACAAGTCAAAGGTTGATGATAAAAATTTGGATTTATCTCTCTTTGACAGTTTTCTTTGACTTGTTATAAAGGGGTCAGAACGTAAAAGAAGTATATTCATTAAATCCTTATTTGTCAATATGCGAGACATCTTCCGAGTATGTTGAAGCCGGCATTTCTTAATTTCTTTATTGTTGGACTCCGCAGCTTCCTCTGAGAGTTCTCCAATTGACAGCAACGCATTTTCTATTACCTGCGCACCGTGAATTAAAGTTTTCTGGACTGTCGCTGGAAGATAGTACCACGGATATTTTTTTATTAACTGCTTAGCAGTATCCAAGGCATGGCTTTCGAAATTTTTGTTTAACCTTTGTTTTCAATACTTTCTTTTGCTAAACCAATCACATCATGATTTTTTTCTGAATTTGTCACCTTTTGAGTGCACCAAAGATAAAAAATTTTAAATAATTAAATTTGGTTAATTTTTGCGAACGTCCGACCACTTTGAACTTCACTTTTGTTTTGACGAAAAGCTCACTAAACGCAGCTGCAGCAGGAAAATTGAAGACGTGTTCACACTTTGCATTCTATTTTTAGAATGTACCGTTAGATTTCCGGAAAAAACTAGCTTGCAATGACAAAATGTGGACACTTTTGAGACAAATTCTTTACATTTTGACAAATTATTTTTAAGTCGATTTTTCGATTTATGGCCTACGGGCGCAACGACTGTGCGCTGTATTCTTGTAATGTTTCTTATAATTTTACGTTGGTGACAAAGCCTTTTTGTGGATTTGTATTAGCACTTTATCATTGTTGGAGCACCACTATCGAAGCTTGAATCCGGACGTAGTAGTATTTTATTTAGTGCTTGTTGAATCTGCACTGCTTCAGGGATACTGTTTGAACCAAGTGGTTAATTGTTCTAGGGCTTCTCGGCCAAATAATTGAAACATTTCGTATGCAGCTTACGTTGTACCGTATATGACGGCCGTTTATACTTGAGATCGTCTGATGGTTTCCTTTGCCTGACGATTAGTTGATGGAACTTGTGATCAGGGTGTAATCACACCTGGTGATAAATTTTCTCTATGTCTGCCGTAAACACGTACTTGTGAGTGATTGAAGATTGTGAAGATTGCAAACAGCTCACTCTGTACAATAGGTCGAGCGTACAACATATCATTTAATTTTTTATTTCTTGTTGTTTAACAGGAAGCTGCTTTCAGGTTTTAGCACAGGAGTATGTTTGTGGGATGCACTAGTTTCATGTGCTCAATTTCAGCATATTCCTTCATGAAGTCTACATATGACTTCCAGATTTCTGGTGAGCTCCTTCGCTTCAATGCCTGGAATCTGTTTGTTGCAGTTCTCGGAGATGCCCCCAGAGAAGAAGATTGTTCAGAAAATGGAAGTTGTACAATTTCCCATCTATTGCAACTTGGAGATTTCTCAAGAAATGATTTTCGCGATGAGCTTTTACCTGTCATCGAAATATCTCGAGATTTCCAACAGCGTATCGATTTCTTCCTCTGTGGTTGCCGAAAAAATCCATGCAAGTTATGTTTTTTTGTAGACTTAAGCCTCCAGGCTGAAGTTGCGTCTGGTTTGGTAGTAGCAATGAATAATAATAATCTGCTCCGATAAGAATGTACATTTTTCCCGTCCTATCGAAGTTTGGATCTGCGAGGGCAATGTTGTTTGGGAGTTATAGATTTGAGGAATTCAGGTTGATTACCTACGATGTGTGGTAGCACATATCCTTCTACTTGTTAAGTGAAGTCCTTATGAATGGATTTCAAAAGAACGTTAACTCTGGCTCTGTTGGTTTTTGGATTTCCTCCAATACCCTCGATACGTAATGATGTACCAAGGAGTTTCACTCATAGCATTGAAACTATTTGTTCAGAGATTAAATTTATTTGTGATTGTAAATGAAGCAGAGCTCTAAACGTGGCCATCTGACCATTGCTGCACTGACACTGTGGCCAGTAGGTTGTAATACTTGTTACTTGCTGCGCCTACAGAAAGGGATTGTGATGCTGCAATGTAATATGTTTTTTTTATCGCATTTAAAACACGTACGGCTTAGGCAATTCTTTGCCTTATGGTCACTGCTGAAGCACTGCTGAAAAGACGATTAAGAATCGTGTCTGGTACATGTCGGATATTGTTGCACGCGTCAATCAACATTTTCAATGCGCTTATGTAGTTTACTTTTTTAAGATCAATATGCCTTATTTATCTTACAGTTTTCAGTTACGGTGGTTTTAAGATGTCATAGTTTTCAACCGTTGGGATGTTAGTGTCATGGATCCCGTCGAATTTTGAGATGCTGAATCTGGGCAAGTGCACAGCTTCATTGCTTGATGTGTTAGATTTTGCCGCTAACACTGTTAAAATATCCCTTTCTAGGCTGAGCCAAGACTGCATGTCATATCCTTCCTTTACCGGGTCTTTGTATTCTTCATGATCCGCAAAGTGGATTTTTGGGATTGTGACTATAATAATTTTATCAAATCGGTTCCATGCTTCATCGATTGCGGCCATTTTTTATTGATAATAAGTTGGATTGAGCTTTCTCTCCGATGAGTCCTTTTTAAAGTTGCGAATGAGCTTTGGGATCTCTTGGCTGATATTTTCCTGCAAGTCTAATGCCTCTGTGGCTGCTTGCTTCTCCTTAGTAGTCATATAAAAATTGATTTTTATTCCGGATCCGCTCTTTTTCGCAACCGTTTGGTCGAAGGAATCATCAAATGTTCAATAGACTTGAGGGATTTTTAGAAATCTGAGTTTTAGTTAAGAATTGTTCTTCAAAGTGTCGCTTTGTTGACAACTTTAAGAGTTTCCAGGAAGGTTCCGAAAATTTACGGAATTCTTCCTGTCAGGTTCACCAAAATGTTTTGAAAAAGCTTTTATGCACGGCAGATGTATTAACTATTGCCTTTTTTTTTCGCAATTAGCACTCTTACTAGGTGGATTGATGGGTTGCGGGTCTGAAGACACAGCGACAACCTCTAGTGAATGAGTAAAGCTTCTGTTTGCAGTAAGAACACTTACTGATTTTATTAATGAATCTTAACGATACTTATAGCTAAAAATGGTTTGACAAAATTGCTCACGTTAATAAAAATAGTGTGTACGAAGTAATGTGGGTTACGGTGTCTTAATACACGGAACTGAGACTATTGCCCCACTCCACTTCCTCATGTCAGTAGAATATGCAACTGCGCCTGACCTGGTAACTGATAATTTATTTTTATGACAAATACATATTGCTGCGTCTAATGATTTAAAAAACTGCTGTGTAAGAATATTATTGCTTTTAACTACTGCCACGACTATAAAGATTTGTTGTTAATCTTAGCTTAATTTTCCCTTATCCGCCAGGTGAACGGCGTCTGGCGGCGCTAGCTGGGCACCTACTTTGTGTCCGGGGATCTGTGCTGGGTACTACTACTTGGCTTGGGAGCGTGCGATCTTCCCGAAAAATAATACTTTTTAAAAGTATCGATTAAAACTGTTAAGTTTAATGGTGTTAAGGGGAGGAACAATCTTATAGAAGAAAAAAAAACATGTTGACACGGAGAAAGAACTAATCTACAAAAGGGGTAGTTATTACTTTTCCGAAAAGTTTTTGAAGGACCGAAAACTTAGAGATTCCTATTTAATTGTTGGCATCCGATTTGACACCTTTTTGAGAAAATGGGTTTAGGAAAATGGGTTTCTAAGGATAAGGTCAACAATTTCAGAAGGGGATAGCACAGGGCGTCGGCATAATACCTGAGCACATAGCCAGGAATTTCGTCGGGACCTGGCGAATGAAGAAGAATAGCTAGTACTAAAAATTAAGTTCGCGATGGTATTAATTTTTAAGTCGGATCAACTCTTTAGTAAACTACGGATGTTTATTCGAGATTGCCGGATAGTATAACGGAACACATTCAGTAAATAATAAGTTCATGGCATTGCACTATGGGCCAGGCGACCCGGATTTTGGCCAAAATGGTCTAAAATGTTTTTAAGAAAATTGAAAAAACAACAATGGCATAATAAAAAGGATAGATTAAGCTATCTTTCCAGCCAATCAAAGTTGAAATTTGTAATGCAGTTTGTTGGCAAAAACAAAAAATTCCTGCCGCTATGCGGGCAGCTATAGTCACATCGAAATAATTTTAATGTTACTAGTAGAACCTAAAATTAAAAAATACAAATTGTGATTTCAAACTTAGGGTACCTCGACGTACCATCTCCGATCAAATTAAAAAAATGTTTAAAATTAGCTTTGAATATTTAGCTTTTACGTGTAAGTTGTCCTTAATGCGCACTATGAGGTTTTTTATACCAAAATTAAATTTTAAAACTTATCTCCAGTTTAAATTTACAAATACGACAATGACTTCTTTGTTCCGCCTAAAAGTATGCCACTTTTTTAAACATTTGCAGTTGTTAGGAGAGTTTTGTATAGAAAACTGAATAGAATTTATTTGTAGCATATTTATTAATATTTCTTTTGTTTAGTATGAAATATTTGATATTTAAAATAAAATGAAATCATGAAATAAAAATAAATTAAAAAGAATTCAAAGTTTTAAAATTTTTTGATATTCCTGCATTATTTTAATTTAATATATAAAACCCATAAAAATATTTTATTTCCAATTGAAGCATTAGAATTGTTTAATTTAGATTCCTTAAATAATAACATAAATGCAAATGATGAGTTTTTAACAGATTCCGAGGCTGAATATGACTTAGAGTTATCGGAAGTTGAGGAATAATCTCTGTTTCCGCTTAAACCTATATAATAATACTTATATGCCTATTAAACTTTATTTCTTATATTTAATCGTTTAAATTAAATATTAATCCCAAAAATTTAATTAGCAGGGCTAATTAAATAAAGTCTTTATAATACTGCCTAAAGGCAGGCAAGAAATAATATATTACAAGCATTGACAAGCAAATGTGCAATTTAAAACTTTTGTGGCATACTCTAAGGGGCACATCATAAAAGCAGCCTTAACAATTAATTTTTTGCTGAAAACTTAAACAAATTATTTGTTTAAAAACTATTTTCCTTTATTTTTGTAATAGAGACTATATTAGACGTAAAAATCCAAAAATTGCTTCAAAGCCGTTCACGTAGTTGAGTCTAGAAATCTGAACTTTAAGTGCTTAAAACTAAAAAACTACTTCATTTAATGCAACAAATATATTTTTTTTCTAGTAGATCTAATCTAAATAATCATTTCCATAAAGTAAGACTCAAATCGAATTGTTAGTTTTTTTTTGTTAATGAAAAACAAAAAACAGGAAATATTTTTTAACTTTGGTAGGGGTTATCTTAATTAAAAAAAAATATATTTTCTTTTACTAATTTTTAAACACATAAAATTTAATGTATTGAGAATGTGCATGCCAAATTTCATGTCTCTAAAAAATTTATTTTAGAAGTTACAGAATTTTGGCCAAAAAATCAACTTCCTGTCCCATAGTGCATTGTACAAAATATCCACAGCAACTGCACTGTCAGTGCACATGTATTGATCAAAACAATCACATTCATATATAAAATTATTCAGCCGTTTAAAGTCTGTCTTGCGAAAACAGAAGTCTTTTTTGGCTTGACGGTCAGATATATTCTGTAAGTCAGACCCAATGTCGAGAGTCACATCGAAATGAGGATGATAGGGGGTCTTCGGGTTGCATCAAAGGTGCCACCCTGGCCAAACTGACTCTCGCCGGATTTGAGACATAAAAAAGGTCCAGCAAGCTCCAAGGAATTTCGTACATGGTTGACTTGAGACAGCGAAATATCGAATTTTGGTTTTCTCTTCTGACTTTTTAGGTGGAGCTATTTACCGAGATAACGGGATTTTCTTTACCGATCTATGCGGGCCGTAAAACTAGTTTTTTGCTTATCTTTACCAGGTTCTTGTTCGGGGTAGTTAAAATATTATTGACTAAATTTTATTAAAAAAAATAATGTTTAATTTGTTTTTATTGTCCTTGTATGTATTACTATCTGCTTGCCGTTTTTAATAGCAATTGGTCACCGCATAGATTTCCGAATTGTCGTTGTTGTTGAATTTAATAAATTGCATTTCGTAATGTGACGTTTGCTTTAAAGTAACCAGTCGATGGGCATCCAGGCATTTTCCAAACAGATGCAACTGGGAGAATACATACTCTACACCCAAATAATGCTAAGTGCTTTATTTAAAATTGTTAATAGTTATCTTCAATAGCCCAAAATCATTTAAAAAATTGAGAACAGTCTAAACGGCCATTTGTGTCAAACATATCGTGAAGCATTTGAACTCTGGTATTTTTGGGGGAATGATGCATATTGGGATTCAGTTTCAGCTCAGCTTTCTGAAATCGGGATCTCTTGCACATGCAATCTCGGTTAACCTTAAGCGGAGATTCTAAAAACATATGAGTCTTTGAACGGACCTGCATCTAAACTCACTCGCTTGCTTCTGAGATAAAACACAGAGCAAATGCAGAGATCTGCATTGATCCACCGCCACTATAAGTATACATAAACCAGAAAGAAAGCTATCTTCGGCACGCCGAAGTTTGTATACCCTTGCAGATTGAAATTTGATCATTAATAATTAATACAATTTACATTATATACATTTCTGTTGAAAATCAAGGAACTAATTCCTACTTTCATTACAGTCACCTATACTTATTATATTTACAGTTGTACATTTACATTTCCTCTATAGTTATTGATAGTTTATATTGGAGCTATATGATATAATATGAAATTATAAAATAATACATAATGGCTATATCCCAAATTTCATAAAAAGCAGGTGAAAACTGAAAAATTATAATTTTTAATTAAATTAATATCTGGATCGCGGTAACTCGCCGCTAGCCAAGTGTCGATACAGCTTATTGTCGTGTCAAAGATGCGCGACCAGGTGTCCATCCGGACCAGTGCGGTCGGTAGAATATTGACGATGTGCCGCTGCAGCAGCGACGACAGCATCGGGGCTGCGACTGCGCTCTGTGGGGGCCCCTGGCGAGTGCCTCTGCGCGGTGGACGAGGGCGGTCAGGCGGTGATCGAAAGTCGTGGAGTGGTGGACGGAGGCGTTCCGCAACCAGTGCGCATCCTGACGCGGAGCCAGCGGTTGCTCGAGTAAATGCAACAGCGTGTGACGATCCTGGCCGAACGTTTTGCAACAGTCCCCTCGCCGACACGCTTGTCAGAGTGGTCGTGGGCCAGACAGCTTGACCAGTTCCGATCGGCAATCAGGCGCAGAAATCGGCGACATTTCTGCAACGGGTAGATCCCACTGCAGTCTCTCCAGTGCGATGGCGCAGCGTAGACGTGGAGGGATCGTGCTGGGTATGACTGCCGGAATATGGCGAGAAAAATAGGAAAGAAATAAGAAATACGATTTATGAATTGAAACTACAGATTAGAGCTACGAGACAACGCATGACGTCGGATCATTGAAGCAGGATGGTGGCTATTTATTGTGGGCAGGCGGACGTGTCCATTGGAAGCAGGACAACCTTTGCTAAAGGGCACTTGATGAGTCATGGGATCCCGGAAATACCGCGTCGATTCTCCCTAACCGTCATTCATTGCACGGAAAGTTGTCTTCCTTGACAACCACCATGTCCCAACACGGAGATCTCTTGAAGGGCCCGCCACTTATTCCGCTTATGGAGCTCTTGAGATATTTCTCCTTCCACCGCAGCCGGAACAGCTGCTGTAGAGCTTTTAGGTGTTGCCAACGGTTAATAATGGATGTGGAATCCGCCTTTATCTGGGGTTCAACCTTAGCGAGGAGGGGCCTCCAATGAGAAAATGCCAAAGCATAAGTGCCAACAGGTCAGCTGGGTTTTCGGCCATGGGTGCGATCGGGCGCGAATTCAGCCACGCTTCGATCCTAGCCAACTTCTTGTGGATAACACATACCTTGCACGAATAGATGACAGACTTGACCAAATTCCTCACCCTGGAATCCAGAATTTGGAGCGCATCTGATCATCAGCTGATTACCGCCGTGCAACGTTATGCGATGCGTGAAGGGGACGAGAAGTCGAGACAGACGACGGTTGTACGGGAGGATTATAGGATGCCATTCGTCATATACAGGTTCTCATGAGCCCCTGTGAATCAATGAACGGGTGCAAATTTTTAATAGGACTGGATGCCGGCAGTGATCGCTCTTGGCTTAAGCAGCTAATCTCAGAAGCGAAAACGTTACATTGCGTGGCAGGCACCAGAAGACGTTCGGCTGAAGCAATTTCGGTCAGGACGGAAAAATGATCTTCCGAGCGCGCTGGATAAAGCGATGGACATAAGCGAGGATCCGCAACACCTTGTCTAATGTGGAGAAACGCTCAAGAATATCATCCGGGGGAGTATTTGCGACATGGACCTTGACTGCTTGTTTCTCGAGGTAAATCTTTGAGTGGGCCACTCGCAACGAGCCCAGGACCATCCCACCACAGCTGACTGTCCGCGAGCTCTTGAAGCGTTACCCCCGCTAGCGATATTCACCGTGTTTTGCTCGGAGCGGACTTGTGCCCACTCCTTCCCCTCGGTAAGCTGGGTAATCTTGGTCACCCGATTGGCTACGAACGTTGTCCAGTGACACGCCGGTCTGAGCAACCAGGCGAAAACAATCGGGTCTGTCTAACAAATTTTCAAATGTGGTCGGAACGCGACACATCGAGGAATAATTCTCCAAGAAGTCAACACATCGTTGAGAAAGTTATTGAGGAAGGACGTCGTCCCACCCTAAATCCTGGTGCCAAATGTCTTGCATGAACATCTTCGCCCGGACCCTTTATTGTCCTGGCGAAGATGTTCATGCGGGGCGAGCCAGCCCCCTAGATCGAACAATTTGGCAATCTGGGATAGGACCAGGCGCTTCGTGAATGACGATCCCGAGGTCAAATATGGCGGACACCAAGAGTCTTAGACGTGCTTTATGCGTCTATTTCACGGAAATCAGCCCGGAGGAGATGCCGGAGAGAATCGCCTTCCTATTGGAGGTCCATTTCCTAAGTGGAAACTTGAAAGAAGCATGTTTAGGGTCTACCCAAATTTCCCGATGTATCGTTTCGATGTCAGCGTTGAACACAAACTTAAATAAACGCCACCTTAAGATCTGAATGGTTAAATCGTAAGACCGGCCCTTCATAAAGGATATCATTCAGACTGGTCCCATTTGCATTAAAGGCCATCCTCACTTTGGTGGTGGGGAAAGTAGTACGTGGCGGAATGGCTTGTCGGCGAAACTTCGGTCATATGACATAAGTCGAGGTATTTCTAAATAACCGCGTCATACCGGATCTTTAGAGGCTGATCCCTTTTCGGGCGCTGCTTATTACGCAGGTACTGGGCCAGAGCGAAGGATCATGAAGACGCCAGTTCAGAGCCACTGTGCTCGGGGTCACGCAAGGGGAGCGTCATGACATACTTGCACCAATCGTCCCTCCGGGTTATTTAGACAAAATTATGTTCGCAGACCTCATCGGATTCTGGGCCGATCCGTGTGGGCACTTCCACCAACTCCCAGAATTTGGTTAGGAGCTGATCCAGCAAGTCGCCGAGGCCGCAGGCCACTCGTGTAGAGAAGGCAGACACATTGCGAGGAGTGACTGGAGTCAAAAGCCCTGTCTCCACCCATTGAAAAATCGTCTCCTGGCCGAGAAGCGACCCGTAGATGTCAGTTTTGGAGTTGCAGAGGAAGAATATCGGCTCCTATCAATATGTCGATTTGGGAGCTCTCAAAGAACTTGGGGTCTGCCATGGAAAAGTCGGGAAGTCCTTTGAGAAGATCTCGCGGAATTGGGTACGAGGGCAGATTGACCAGCTGCGGAAGAATATAAGCGGCTGTCTCCAATTGTAGCCCGGGTCTGGCAGGCGACCGAAATGGAAATATGGGACAATTTAGTACACTGATCGGAAACGGACTGATTAAGGCCGGAAACGTGGGCTTGGATCGTCTTAAAAGGAAGCTTGACCAGGTTGAACAGTCGTTCCGTGATGAAGGACCTCGGACCCGAGTCTTTTAAGGCTCGCGCTTGGAAGATGACACACGTTAATGAGGGCGGTGCCCAAAAGGACGGCTCCTGATCCAGAAGCGAAACACACTTGCACATCTGAGGGTTTTTCTGAGGCACCCGTTCCTCTGGGAGTAGGCGCGGGTTGCGAAAGGATTACCGCGGTATAGGAGGGTGTGATGGTGGCAGGTGGAGCAGCTGTGGGCACTGGTGCAGTCCCTCGTGCACAACAGTTCAGGGAAAGCTGATTCCTCTTGACGTAGTCGGAGCACGACTCACGTCCATTTCTAGATAACTCGGACATAAGCGCACAGGGTGGTTCTCCCGGGAAAAGAGATCGCATCCCTTGGGGGCTACGAACTGGGGCGCTCGTGGATGCCGACCTTTGTGGAGCTAGCCTTGAACCGCAAGGCCTGACGTCGTCGGTGGCATACAGGGTACGATGACATCTAACTCCTTCCAGGTTGGAATTACGGCCGTGTTGTGTATGGATTGCTCCCACAGAGATTTGTTATTTTGGGAAGTTTTGAGGAAACTATATACACCAGGAGACAAACCCAAGCCTCGACTTGAATAGAGTAAATCTGTAAGGCTTTCAGGCAACTTTGGAAGGTGCGCGAGCATCGCAGCGGCCAACGCTTATGTATATAAGTATATATTTATATTAATAAGTGCCACAGCGGTCAATGCTGTGCATAAGTGCTTATATGTAATAGAGGCCAGACGAGAGTCGGTCCGGCGCAGAGGAGGTATATAGCCCACCTAGTGACATGGCCGTTGCACATGTCAAATATATTGATTAAGCATTTTCTATGCCCAGTTTACTCATTTGGGATCATATTACCAGGCACTTCGAAATTGCTTTGGTCTTGGATTTGTTTATACATATTGTGACCAAGTGGTAAAATGTGTTTTTAATAATATGAATGTGTAACACTGAATACAGTGTGTATTCGATAGGTGGACATACTCATCTCCCTCTTTTAGAAAAATAACGTAATAATATGAATGTTTTTTTTTTTATGATTGTATCATTAATATTATTTTAATTATTTATTTTACCGAATATTGAGTAAAAATATATATTATTATTATTATTTTTTTTTTTTTGGTTTTTTATTTTACTATTTTTAAATGTTAGAAAAATTAAATGGATAAATAGTAAATTGATTGGTTTATGAAATAAATACTACCTATCCTTATGTTTGATTTTTGTTTTTTTGTATTTAAAAGTTTTATATTTTTGTTAGGTTCTATCTTCTGTACCGTATAGGATCCTGTTTATTTAAAGTCTATCTTATAGACAGTTTCATTTTTTAATAGTACCTGGTCTCCTATTTTTAATTGAAAATCAGAACTATTTTAGTCGTATCCATCTTTTTGTTGTTGTTTATTAGTATTTAGCATTATTCTGGCTCTTTTATATGCCTGTTCGAATCTAAATTTTGATTCCTTAGCATAATCTTCTATATTATATAATGGTTCTATTCTATCTATACTATTGAAATGTTTTGGTAAATTTTAAGTTTTACCAAAAACTAACTCGTATGGACAATAATCATGAGCCATAGATGGGGTTGTGTTAAAGCAATATACGAAGTATATGTATGTATCCATATATCCCAATCTGTTTTATCAATTGAGATATGTAAGCGTATGAACTCGTTAAGTGTTCTGTGGCTGTGGTGATTATGTGCAGTTGACTTTCTAAAGCCTTCGTCATCTGCTCAATCTCTGATGTATATTGGTTGGCAGTTTTGTTGCGTTGCTGTAGGTTCATCGGCTTTGCTGACAATACTTCTACTGTTTCGCCTTTGACATTGCTTTTTTATTAGCTATCACTAATATAATGTCGCTTCATTTCCGATTAGATTTCTGGCAACACCTTTTAACTTTGTTTTTGTAATCGAAACTGCTAACTGTTCGTGTTCACTAAAACTTTTTAGGTTTTCAGCTTTACCATCAAAAACTGGTATAAGCTTTATTTGGTTGTGCCATTGTGATAGTGTTAATTTATTCTCTTTATGCTTAAATTAGTATATGACTCTAGATCTGAATTTAGAACTGATGGTGTTGTAAGATTATTTAAATCTTCTTCTTCAATTTTTAGAGAAGTTTCTATAATTTCTTCTGATACTGTGAGTTCAACTTCAGCTGGTTCTGTCAATTCTGGTCCTTCGTCAGTTTCTACTTTTAGAGCGGTATTAAGTATGGTCGGTACCGAAATATCAAATTTGAATTTTTCTTTTATTCATATTAAATTTCCTCTTGGTCTTATCAACAAATTTGATACTCTCGAACAAATAATGCTTATTTAATTTTTCTCTTTGGTCATGTTTTAGTACACGTGCCTCATTGAAAAAGTTTACTATTATTTCCGTACGTTTTTTAATGGTATTACCTTGAATAGGTATATTTTGTGTAAGAGATTTATAAGATTTATCAAATTCAGTTTTTATTGTATTTAATTTCTTATATAAATCATTCCTTTCCACATTTTTATGTATGTAATTTAACCTTAATAATTGTGCATTCACCAAGCAAAGGGTGGTTATCAATTACTACTTTTGCTGAGACGTATGGTAGGGTGTTACGGATTAAACGTTTTATTTTTTCATTGAAAGTTAGCAAAGGGCTGAACCTTGAATTATACTTTTCCATATACTGATATTCGAATTCATGAATGAAATAAATTTTTTTATGAAGATGAAAAATAGTTCAAAATTCGATATTCTGCGTCGTTAATAATAATAATTATTTGGTAAAGATATGAGTCTATTTTTAAATTATTGAGTGCCATATTTTTTTAAAATAAATTTTAATATATATACTTTATTTTTAAACAATTTTTTAGTTTTAGTGCTTGTCAAGATCATTTTCCTTCATTAAGTATTTCTTTTTTGGTTCAACCTTATTTATAACATTGGCAGTGGAATCCACTGACTTGACATCTATTCTCCTTCTCCTTTTGGGTGGATATACTTTTAATATACATTTAGTTAAAATTATAAGTATTCTGATTTTCCTTTGAGAATTTACTGATTTTGTTGTCATTCATACAAAAATTTTGAATAAGATTGAATATTTTATATAAAATTTATTAAGTGTTATCTAAATTTAAATTTTATATAATTATTCTTTTTTGTACATATTTTCGTGCCTAGGTTGTGTATGGTTTTCAGGCCACACGCTAATCGGGCAACATTAATGTCGCTCAATTTAAAATTTATATTTATAAGTATTTGAAAAAAAATTTGCAACGCAGTGCACGTGATATATACGCTCTTGGTAGCGCTGTCAGTTCGATACCGGTTATGAATGCACATGCTGTTGTCTTCTTTGATGGTTGCTCTCGGAGGCACTGTCGGCTCACCTTCCTTGGCCCGACTTGGCGCGTCGGGTGGTACCGGTGCTGGCTGCGCAGGTGTACTCGCAATGTGGAGTAAACAGTGGTCCCTCGCAGTCGTTTGGGCACGTTTTTCTCATCTTGGGGATATCTTTTGGTGTGGTTTTTGATTTTTCCAATTTTCCATATGTAGTCCCAAGGGTCCAAGTTAGTCTTGGACTTGTTTTCCGTATGTTTTTATTTATTACCGGGCACTTTGGAACTGCTTTGGTCTTGGATTTGTTTATATAGATTGTGACCAAGTGCTAAAATATGCTTGTAAAAATATCAATGCTTAAAACTGCGTACAGTGTGCATTCGATTCTTAAGTACATATGTAGCTATGCTCGATTAGTCTGGAGCGCGAGAGAATATGCACATACACTTGGATTCATAGATTACCATAGATCATCTATGTGGATTAGGTATTTGTATATTTAATGTTTGTTTATTCATATGTAACAATGTATGAAGTGCAGTGCGCATTCAATATATATGCATATTACATCGCCCTTCTTTTGAAAAATAACTTTATAATATGGAGTTATTTTCCTAGTATATATATGTGGATAAAGTTGCATTTTTTTATATTTTGCTTTTTTTTGTGTACGGTGTATGCGTGGTGTATCTATAATAGAAGGTGAAATAAGATGAAATAAATTTTAAAGGTATCTGTTATATTTAACGAAATTCTACTGTGCCAACCAAAATGTTGAATTCTAGTTAATGAATTTTTTAATCTATCCTCATGTTTGTGTTTTATTCCTATATCCGGAGATTATGATGTTATCTCTTTCTCCAATGTATATGGACATGTATATTTAAAATCTAACTTATGACCAGTATCATTTTTTAATAAAACTTGATCTCCTATTTTAAGTTGGAGATCTCTAGTCTTCATATCATATAGCTCCTTATTTTTAATTTTATTATGTTCTATCATTATTCTAGCTCTCTTATAAGCTACTTCTAGCCGATGCTTAGATTCCTTAGCATAGTCATCTACATTGTAGAGTGGTTTTATTCTATCTATGATATTAAACTGTATTGGTAAGTTTGATGCTTTACCAAATACTAGCTCATATGGACAATACTCATGTGCCATAAAAGGCGTCGTATTAAAACAGTATACGAAATATTGGAGCCATACGTCCCAATCAGTTTTATCTACTGAGATGTAGGATCGAATGTAATCATTAAATGTTCGGTGTCTTCTTCTTCAAATATAGCTTTAGCTGCTGATTTTGCACTTTTGTCTTTAATTAGTGTTGCGACAAGGTATTTTGTTAGGTCCCAAATTAGAGTTATTGCATACTCATTTCCTTGTTCGGATTTGGGTAGTGGACCGATCGTATCCACAATTACCCTGTCAAAGGCCATTTCTGGCGTTTCGGTTATAGTCATTGCGGTCTTTGTGTTTTTTGTCGTTTTTCACTTTTGGTATATAACTTGATATATATCTTGTCATATTTTTCCACTAATAATTTTTATTTTAGCTTACGTTCTATCTAGGCCTGTATTACCTCCTTGTATTGAATTATCATGGAATGTAAAAAGTATTGTTTCTTTTTCTTTATCGTTATTTGCTAATAGGGTCATCGGATTGAGTAGCGCTACTTTTAGAGATTGTAATAATTTATTGCCTATTATTTTATAAGATTCTATTGAGATGGTTTCAAAAATGTTCGCTTAGTGCCACTTTGAGTTGGCTGATATTAAGTATACCGGACACTTTTTCAAGCCTTTGGAAGAACGTACCTAAGTCGAGAATTCCATTTGTGTTCATATTGCTAACGTCAATTCTTGCTATAATTTTGTTTTCATGTTTTAGTAAACATAGTGAATCTGTTATTCGCACCTCATTATTTACAATGACTTCGTATACGTTGGGCTTAGAAGTTTTATTACACGTTTGCAAATCTACTTTTTCTTTTCCGTTTCCTGCGCCGGAATTTTTCTGGTTACTTTGGTTCCTTGTAGTGAGTATTAATATATTTCCAGTGATTTCTTTCAGCTGCTCAATGGTTATTCTTCATAACGCATCGACCACGTAGTTGTCTTTACCCTTTAGATATTCTACTTTGAAGTTTTATTCCTCTAATTCAAATCTCATTTGTGTTAGTTTTGAGCTTGGGGTTATCATCGAAAAGAGGTAGGTAAGTGGTCTATGGTCTGTATTGACAGTGAAGTGTCTACCACAAATATATGGTCTGAAATAAGTTATTGCCCAATGAATTGCTACCAATTCTTGTTCTGTTGTCCTTTTATTACTTTCTCCCTTAGTAAACGATCTTGATGCATATGCAACTGGAAGTTGGAGTCCGATTTTGTGTTGAGTTAACACTGCTCCGCATGCTTGCTTACTTGCATCCGTTATTATGCAAAATTCTTTGCTGAAGTCTGGGTATTCTAATAATTTTGGATTTATTAGTGCCGATTTGAGATGTTCGAAGGCATTCTGACAGTCACCTGTCGATTCGAATATAACAACTTTTTTATATAATCTTTTTATGTGACGTGAATATTTGGCGAAATTTTTTATAAAACGTCTATAATAACTGCAAAAGGCAACGAATCGTCTAGCGCTGTCCGCATCATGTGGATTGGGTTTTTTTTATGACATCGTATTTTTTGTCATCGGGCAAGATTCCTTTATCTGGGCATTTGTGTCCCAGAAATGTGACTTCATGCATATAAAATGAACATTTTTCAGGATGTAGTATCAGATTGTATGTCCTACATTTCTCAAAAACATCAGTTAGGGGTTTTAAGCATATGTTTTTCGGAACAACCAATTACTATTAGATCATCAATGTAAAGGAAAGCTTGGGAAGGTTCTAATCCGCAGAATGCTATGGTTATAATTCTCTGGAATGAGACTGGCGCTATTTTTAAGCCGAATGGTAATCGCTTAAAGCGATATGAACCATTGCTTGTGGAAAAGAACGTTATATCACGGGAAATTTCTTCAAGTTTAATTTGATGAAATCCAGACATTAAGTCTAGATATAAGAAGTATTTCGCTTTTCCTAATTGTTCTAAGATATCATCAATTCTAGGTAGCGGGAATTAGTTCGACAACAGTTTTTTATTAATTTGGCGATAGTCAATTACTAATCGCAATTTCTTCTTGTCAGAACCGGGAAGAGATTTTTGTATTGTATGGTGATACAGACGGTTAGACTATTTTATTGTCAATTAATGTTTGTACCTGTACCTGTATTTCATCTATTTGACTTTGAGGATTTCTATAGTTTTATATATATATATAGGTTCATCATTCATCAATCAATTTTTATTTATAAAATTGTTTGTGGTTATCGATTCGGTTTCTAGTCCGAATATATCGCTATATTGAGTGCAAAGTGTTGTTAGCTGTGTGTGAAATTGTGGAGGAACATTTTTTAAAGTTGTGATAATACAGATTTATCTCTACATTCGCGATTAGTTTGAATTTTTTCGTAGTTCGAAAGTGTTTCATATTTCAAATCAATAATATTTATTATTTAATAGGTTGCAACTGTGTTTGCAACATAAATGTCATTTTTAATTTCCTGGTTGGGAATTAGTACACTATCTTCGTCTGATGTTAGGTGAGATCAGATCTTGCAGGCATAATTATGGAGTTGTTGCCAAAACTGTATATTATCGGAACATATATCGGATAATTTAAATTATTTGGCCTAATGATAAGCCAGTCTTCAGACGGGTTGAAATCTAATTGGCATTTTAATTTTTGTATGAAATCAGTTCCTAATATTCCATCACAAGCAATAGCGAAATTTAAGTTTACTATGTGAAAATCATGTGGAATTATATATTTAGAAGTCTGTATTTCGATAGAAGTCAGTCCTTTTAATTTGGTAACCTCTTGACTTATTCCCTGTATATTGATTATGTTATCTGTTTAAATACATTTAAAAGTGTTTTCTTTTAATAGAGAGTTTTCTTTTAATAGGGATATTTCTGCATCTGTTTCTTTTAAGAAGACCAGTTTCTTCCCTGTTTCTACGTTAATAAAGATTACATATGTATTTTGATTGAGGTTAAGAGTGTAAATTTGGTTGTTTTTTATTGTTGGATACCTAAAGGTTGTTTGGAGTTTTCCGAAGCAGTTTAGCCCAAACTTCCACATTGTTGTTATTATTATTGTGGTTATTTCTTCTATAACTTTCACAACCACTATTTGAATTGTTGATCTGGTTGTTATAATTCCGATTAGTACCGTTGTTTCGATAAAAAAAAACCGTTGTTTTGGGTACAACCTCTACCTCGAAAATTGCCTATGTAATTATTGCCACGATGGTTTTCTTGTCTTCGGGCGTAGAGTACTGTATTAGCATTTCCTATCATTTCAGTACTACATTGAATGTACTTTGTGACGGCTTCTAGTATAGTTTTAAGTCTCCTAATTAAATATAATGGAAAATAACTTAACGGAATACTTTATAGATGGCTTGTTAAGCTTAGCGAATTTAATATAAACGTATCATACTTTAAAGGAAAGGATAACCAGTTAGCTGATTTTTTAGCTCGAATAAGTAACGACGAAATTTGTGCCATAAACACGGCTGAATCTTGTAGCTCTTTAGAAAACAATGTTAATGACATTAGTACACAACAAACACAGGCTGAAGACTTTTTGGACACAACTATTTAAAAAAAACTGAAGAGGAAGAACATGTGTATAAAGAAATCGAACGATTCTATAAATATGATACTGGTCATTCAGGTATAAATGAAAATTACCAAAGTTTAAAAGAGATTATTTGCTTTCCAAAACTTTAACATTATATCCAAAAATATATAAACAGTTGTGACATTTGTAATCGGTGTAAATATGATAAGAACCCAGTGCAAGAAAAATTTAAATATACGGAAACACCAAACGATATAAGAAAAATTGTTCATATGAATATCTATACAAATTGAACATGTAATTTTCTAACTTATATTGACCGATTTTCAAAATTTGCTACTGCCTTCTATCTTGAGGATCGCAATAATCAACCTATTATCGAAAAAATGCGCATGTACAAGTCCCAAAAAGGAAGATTTGAAAAATTAATAACTGATAATGAATTTAATAGTGTAAATATAAAAGAATAATTAAGAAATGAGAATATAGAAGTTCATTTTGTGAAACCGAACAGTCACACTGGCAATGCAGACGTTAAAAGATTCCATAACCCTCTAACAGAAAAGATAAGAATTATATACCTTGAAAAAAGATCTATCAATCAAAGATAAAGTTAGTAAAGCTATAGAATATTATAATAACAGCTATCACACAGCAATACAAAATACGCCAATGAATATTGATTATGGAAATTGTGACAAAAAAATTATTATTACATCTTTAAATCAAACAAGAGAAAATTTTGAAGAAACTAGAAATGAAGGCTATATAAAAAACTATAAGTCTCTAAGACACAGAAATGAACCGAAATACAGAAAATTTAATTTAAATAATGTTCATATGTAGCTCCAACATAAAAACCATTATGAATTCCTAACAAGTTATGTAGTCAAAGTTCTTGTTCTCTCTCTCTTCGCCTACATTTAACAGTGAGAGATTACAAGCTCGATCTTGGTATAAAAGCTCTAAAGCTCTCTCAACTAAAAAGAAGCTTTCATGTTTACTATGAAATAAGAAGTGAACAAGACAAGAACGTAAAATAAAATAAATAGTTTTATACATATTGAAATTACAAAGAACATTAATTATATTTAATTAAATGTTAACATACTAATTCTAACAAAACTTGCGCTTCTTCCATTTTATGATCAGTTTTGTCAATTGGCCGCCTAGATCGTGTGATCTAACGCCCTTAGAATATTTTTTGTGGGGCCATGTCAATCCTCATGTCTAAAGGGACAAGAGCGAACCAATTGGAGCATTGGAAGCCAACATCGAAGCTTTCATAAGCGAGATACCGACAGAAATGTTGGAAAGAATATGCCAAAATTGGCCTAAGCGGATGGAGCTTTAAGGCGAAGTCTCGGCCTACATTTATATGAAATTATCTTTAAACATTAAATTATATTCACCATACTATCGATTCAAATAAAGATTTCATTAATTTTTCTGAATTGTATGTGTTAGTTTTTTTTTTCTTTTTAAGCTCTTAAAAAATCACCCTTTATTTGTCGAAGGAGTCTATCGCCCATTGAATCTTTTCAATAGTGATTATTTCTTATCTGCTGACTTAAGTGTATGTCTAGTTCTTGACCTCTCGGACTTCGAGTTTTCGCGCACATTCCCTGGAAAGTGCGAGTCTATCTGAATCTCTAAGGATTCTATAACTGACGTCTCTGTTGTGCATTCAGGTTTATTTAGTAGGGCCCTTTAACAAGGATCTTACTTAGCCTTGCCGTGTCCCTTTAATCGCTTCGCAGTAGCTCTGCCAGTATTGTTTTTTGGCTTTGTATATTGGTTTCGTATATTTTTTTTTTAGAAGTCATATAGCCCATAGGTCTACAATGGTAGATACTGATTCTTTATAAATGTAATTCTCATGTCTCATGGATATGTGCTTAGAAAAAAGGTTGCTATCCACACTTTGTTATATATTGTGAAGTTGCGACATATAATATGATCAAAAAGTGACTCACCTCTGTCATTGATTTCCGAACTTCCCCACAGCGTATGCTTTGCACTTGCGTCGCACCCGATCACCAGGGTCGTCTTCTTATCAGTTCATTGCAGCAGAACGACTGTCGGTTTTGGCGGAGATGGATCATGGTGGGCCACGTGGGCTGAGTTGAATATCACTCCAGTTCCATCTTTTATCACGAATCTGGCAACTGTTAGAATCGGTGTACTAAGATTAGAAAAGAGAAAAGCGTTAAGTAGTTTCTTTACTACTATACATGCTCTCGTCCTACTCGTCGAGTTCGTGTAAAGCAGAGTATATCGAGGCAGTGACAGACCAGAGACCTGATCTTCCCTACCTCATGGTTCTCGAATTAGTGCTTTGTAGATGGAACACGAACAGATAGAAATAAAATTTATTGGGTAGTGTCCGATCCGATGTAACGATCCTTTCTATTACAGATGTATGATATAGTCGTCCGATTTTTATAAATCCGATCTGGGCCGTTCCGGCTAATATACTATGAGTGTATATAAACCATGAGTGTATATAGACCACTAACTAAATACTTTAAAGGGTAGGAAAACCCTGCTTTACTACTTTTCAAACTACTGACTGAAATTATAGTACCCTACAAGGGTACAAATTTTTTTTTCTGATAGATTGATATTCTATTTTGCCTTTCTATAATTACAGAGAAAAGAAGCCCAATTACTTAAATCATTTTTACCACAAAAATTTGAATATGTTTTATTTATTCCAATGACGTCAGTACAGGTGCGTATAATAATTTTGAATAATAATATTTTAAATAATAATAATGTACTTTTTTTCGTTAAATATATTTCATTAGGAATTTTGATTTAAAAAAATATAATAAGCGTGCTTGTTGTTAGCAGGCAATTGATATGTAATAGCAATGAATTGGACCCTTTGTAGTTAAAGGGGAAATTGTGTCTAGTTAATGTACTGGCTTCGTTTTGTCACCATAATAATAATGCGAAAAAATAACTCAGGGTGCGCCGTCTTATGATAACTTTTTTGTATTAACCCCATTTGTTTGTTTAATATCAGTCATTTTATTTAAATTTGGCCCATCAAAATATTATTGGACACTTTTTGAAAATCTTATCAATATCACAAATCCTTCCGTTTTTCGGCAGTTTTCATACTTTTTTTTAGTTTTTCCGGGTCAATACCAGAGATTTCGTTGCCTATGTTGGTCTGTAGTTGTGCGAGGTATTGAAGTTAGTTAGAAGTAACCTTACTTATCAAGTACCACCATAAGAAAAAATCAGGATAAATCAATTTCGGCCAAACTCTTTGCCACGGCGATTATATGAGGTATTTTGATGGTGTTGAACATCGACTTGTACCGCACAATGACTTTCTTACTGGGGATGTTGCCGAAGACTCACTTTCGATAAATTTGGTCACTAACTTCTACTACTTCTACTTATTTTCTTCGCAGAAGGCACTTTATTGCCACGATGGTTAATAACTTGTCAAAAGCTGATCGGGCAAGGAAGTTATTCAAGAAAAACATCAGTTACCGCAAAGTGTTGCACCCTGTAGTAGCTGGTTCCGACCACGAACTTTTGATAGACTTCCCAGTTATTTATAAAAGGGATAACAGTAAAACAACATCTATTTGTTTGTCTGTGATTGTTTTCAAAAACTCAGTAGATATGCACTGACTTTGACGTGCTAAGGATATCAATTGCCTTTCTGCTCGTCTGTACATTTTTTGAACTAACGGTCTATGCTCTGTGCAACCTTCGCCGCTTTCCTAATGGCGAAAAAAAAAATTTAAAAATTTTTTTCTTAAAACAAGAACTCAGCTGGTTCTCCCCTTTTTCGCAATGTTTTCGCTTACAAATGAGAAGAGCATCTATTGGTCCAGAATTGGTTTTTCTTTTGGTGCGTGTGGACAAAGCTCAGAGAGACTCGAGTGACTGTTGTGTTTGAGCTTTCCTCTGACTCTTTCCTGGCCAGCTCGTCAGCTTTATCGTTTCCTGGGATGTCGTTATGTCGGTTACCCAAGCTATTTGCGGGTGATTTTGTGGCCGCTTGGCTGTCTGAGTAGATCCTTATCTTGGTATTCCGGAGGTCTTGATTTAATGAACGTTCGACTGCTTTCAGTATTGCGAGAACTTACACCTGGAATACTATCGCTGATGCTGGGAGGTGGAAGGACTCTTCTACTCCCCAACTCTCAGCGAAGATTCCGGTCCCTACCTAGCAGCTCATCCTTGAGCCGTTGGTGTAGAGTGATACCTCATCTGGCTCGGGTACACTCCCTCTTCTCCATTCTTTCCTTGTTGAGTATATCGTGCTGTATTCGTTGCCGAAGAGCAATTCGTATAGTCTAGTGTCTTTTGTTAGCCGATAGTTCACCTCGCCAAAGATCGTACAGTGCCCGGTGTGGCAGTTCTTTCAGATGTGGCGCACCTTAAGTCGTACCGCACTTTGGGTTACTGTGCTCCTGATGAAATTTAAATAATGTTAAGGATGACGTTCCGCGCTGCCGCGGCGTATGATCTTAGTGCGCCCGTTGCACCTGCACATGCCGATCTCTGAATCCTTGTCAGTTTCTGGATGTTGTAGGTTTCAGTTAATGCTGGCTACCATACTTGTGCTCCATATGTGAGTGTGGGTCTTACAACCACTGGGTAGAGTTATATTATTATCTTGGGATGGATGTCCCAGTTTTTTTCGAACATCTCCCTACAGGAGTAAAATGCTATGCTAGCTTTTTTGACTCTTTCGTTAATGTTTGGTTTCCATGAGAGCTTGGCATCTAGTATCACTCCCAGATACTTTGCTTGTAGCGATAGTCCTAGTTCTATACCTTCTATCTGAGCATAAGTTCGTATTACGTGGGTTGATGCGCGATTCCCAGGCTTTTGCCCATGCATTGAGTTTGTTGAGTGCCCTTGTCATCAGTTCGCAGATGACGTCGGGGAATGGTCCTGAAGTCAGCAGGACTACGTCGTCTACATTTGCTACCACTTGTACTCCTTCATTCTTGAGTGCTTTTAATATGTCATCCATGTTTATCAGCCAGAGTAGTGGAGACAGAATTCTCCCCTGAGGTGTGCCTCTCTTCAAAAATCTTGTGTGATAAGTGCCACTCAATTCGGCTGTTTTCCGTCCGCTCGTTCCAGGTTCTTATTCCTTCTTCAACTCCTATCTTGTTGAGGGAGCTCAGGATGGAATCTGCGTTTACGTTATTGAAGGCCTGTCTAAAAAGGTGGCCAAGGTGTAATTCTTGAAGAGCAGTACTTTTCTATGTATCGTTCCACTTCATGTGGATTATATGGAAATCTAGTATACTTTCCAGTGTTTTCATGAGAAATGAGGTCAGGCTAATCGGCCTGTAACACTTGGCTTGGATTGTGTCCTCTTCTTCCTGGTTTGGGTATGAAAACTACTTTTGCTTCCTTTCACGGAAGTGGTATGTGTGCTATTTTTATATATGCTTAGAAGATTGCTTTTAGCCATGTAGCCATGCATGTTTTTGTTCTCTGTAGGATTGCTGGTATGATTCCGTCCGCACCCGGGTTCGAGTTGTTGAGAATGGAGTCCTCGACATTCTTGTCGATTCCTTCACCGAACCTTGGTCCGTCTGTTTATCACCTTAGACTGAAATTTTTGTTCGTATTGGTCCCATTCAGTGTTGCGGGGATGGCGCTTTGGTGCTGTCCCTTGTATCGGCATCGAGATTTCAAAGAATATGTACCTAATGTCTGAAAAAAAGTGTTGTGTCAAGACTTTCGATTTTCCTACTTGGAAAAGTGAAGGTGGGCGTGTCGCCCGTGTTGCAGATAGTGGCGTTACGACATATAATACTATCGAAAAGAGACTCACTCCTCTAGTTTGTTTCTTCACTTCGCCTTAGCGTGTACCTAAGGTACCAGTATAGTCTCGACCTCCTTCCATTTCTTCATCAGCAGGCGCCCATAGTCGTTGCGCCCGTCCACCAGTACCATGGCAAGGCTGCCTCTAGCCACCTCATTGAACTTCTTCACCGGTCTGACGAACGATGTCGCTCTCGAGGCCCTCTTCGTCCTTTGCTCTCTCTCTCGCTCACTGTGAGCGGTTGCTTCGACTGCGTAGGCAAAAACACTTCCGTAAACTCCTTCTCGTAACGCTCGAACTCCTCGAACACTGCCTGTAATCAAGCTATATCCACTTTATCTCGCTGGTCAGCTTTGCCCTCCTTCTCATTCTTGACTATCTACGCCCTCTCACCTTGACGTGGCTGCTCTTGGTGGTGTCAGTTAATGGTTGTGCTGTTTGGGGATTTCATGACTTAGCACTGCCCGCCGAACTCGACGGAGTTAGCGTCTCGTCATCCGAGAGCAGCAACTCATCTTTGTCTATTTTGGAGATAGAGTGGGGTTTTACCTTCCTCAAGAGGCCCGAAACGAATTTATGTTGTTGTTGTTCACATTCATAAACGACTGCGTTGCTCAAAACGAGCAAGCGGAGGACCTTCTCCGAAGAGAAGGTGGTGTCTATTAAATTGATTTTCACCTGCGAGTCGACTTGATGCACCATGAAGACTAGGAATATACAACAGCAAAAGCTATGCTGATCTTGCCTTGGTCTGATCCACCCTTACCACCTACATGTTTAGCTCTAAATACCGTTGTGTTTCATTAAAAAAATCAATAAGAGTGCTCACCTTAACCAGAAGCTTTACTCATTTACATTCACCAAACGCTGACGCTGTGTCCTCAGACCTTCCATCTAGCTACAAACGAAGGTGCAATAGTTTATGCGCTATCTGCCTGGCAGTAAAGCCTCCTCACACTCAGTTCTTCTAACTTATCTGATTGATTGATTAAATCCAATTTCGATTAATCCGATTCTACGGCAGCTTCCGAATTCAATTTATTCAGAAATTTTACTACATTATTCATTTGTTCCAAAATTAGAAGTCAAAAAAAGTGTCATGTTTACGCTAGGAAACCCTCTGCGTCGATCGCTGCGCCGAGCTTGCTCACCGACCTTTCCAGCTTGGCCGGTCTCCGCTCCTCGTTGATCGCGATCGCATATACCCGAGGTCCCAATTTTATCTTCCTGCTAAACGAGCTTGTCTGCGCTCCATATCTCTCGCCCCGCCCCCGCACTGTTAAGCTTAGCTTATCGGTCGGGAGTGCGGCCTTTATGTTTAAGCTTAGTCAGTTATATGAATGCAGCGAAATAAAGCTGACATGCACTGAAGCGAACCCCACGATGCCCCGCCTTTACTTTTTCGCCATTTGATTTTCGATTTTGACGTGGTATTTTCTTCGGATTTTTAACCAAAGGATTTTTGGCGGCAGGATCGCCCGCCCTACACATTTTGGTCCATTGAGGCGGCTTCGGATATCCTTCCGCAGATAAGTACAAGCTTTCTTCCGTCTCTTCTCGCTGCCGGTCTTCAACAGTGGGCCGATCATTAAGTTTCGGTCACACTGCAAAAAGATTCTTTTTTTGTGGCACAACGGTAATTAAGAATTTAATTTTATTTTCTGTGCGCCGCCAGATTCCTGGCAGTTTCTTTCGGTTCCCTTTGTCCATCTACTTGCCAACTGTCGAGGCCTAATGTGCAGCCATATTCACACACACGCACTCTAAACTTGTGCACATATTTCCGTGCAGAAAAAGTTAACCGTGAATGTTTTTGAATTGTGTTGTGGGAGAAAGGGCATCATTAATATTGTCCAGTCGATCGGTGAGTGCCTTTTCTTTTAATAATTTTTCTCTTCACGCAATTCAAAAACAGTCCTCTCCTCGACGCTCCACCGTGCCAATAAACATTTGATCATTTTCGACATTAACAATAAAGTCAACAACCGTCAATACATAGTAAATCTAATTTAATTTAAACCCACACGGGGCAGCGGCCGTGTTGTTGATCTTGCAATAATTTCCTAAATTAGTATTTAATTTATTTTTTTATTAGGGGTTAATCTACAATTCTTGACCCATGTTCTGAGCTAATATGTCTGAGCTAATATGCAAACCTCAATGTACGAGCTACGCAGTATAAACTAAATATTAATAAAAAAGTTCATAGATAATAATTTCGTAAATTAATGCTAGTATGCAAACTACCAGCCATATATATACATTAAAAAAAAATTTTGAATTTTTACTAAAAATGTATTTCCATAAAAAAAAGAGACCATACTCCGTCATTTGATCTATATTAAAACAAATCAAACTCTTCTTCCGCTCCGCTCCTATTATATCGGGATTCTGTTATTCTGCTATTCTGCTGTTATCAAATCTGAAAAACCAGACCAATTCCAATTCCTATTGTAATTTTTATCCCACTCCGCATACCCGCCGCCGTCTCAACTGATTTCGAAGCCCTCTACTGTAATTTCATTAGCAATTAGCGAAAATTCCGTGAATACTTCCTTCACACTCACTTGTTCCACGGCAAAAAGATGGCCAATATAGGTCAACTGGCGAATTATCAACAAAATAGATCTGAAGGAATTTAAGATGGTTGTTAGTTGGTTGTTAGTTAGTTAGTTAGTTAGTTGTTAGAATCTGAATATTTGGAATAACTTTTCGTCTAGGTAGCGTTTGAGCAGGGCAAACCTGGGCATATTGGCAGCACGTACATCATAATTTTTTTGACGAGGTCACAAACCATTTGTAAATGTGTATATAGCTTAATAGAAGATTTAAGTTAGTTATAACCCAAGAAATAAGTCTCGCATAGATAATAAGTAAAACTAAGCCCACGCGCACACACAACACCAACAGAGACTACATCAACAGAGACATCGACCGACAGAGCCACGCATCACGGCAGAGCCACCGACAGCCGGCCGCTGGAAAAAAACAACTCTCACAAAACTAACTTTGGTAATTTTGCGCTTTAATGATACTTTATACGTTAATAGTGGAATGTCAAAATCTGTTGAGGGCCTAAAAAATTTTTACACCTTTTTGAAACAATTGAAAAAATTGCATTCGATTCGGTTCAGTCGTTCTTAACTTATCAGAGAATTCAAATAATTCTTTTTAACATATAGATTTTTTATAACATATAGATTACCTAAATTTATACAAACACAAATATATTATATATATATATATAGGCGGAGTTTTATTTGTCGTTGACTCCTGAATTATCTCGGAACTGGTAGTGTCTGAAAATTTCACGAACATAGAATTTATTTGTGTTAAACTATCATTTCCAGGTTGTTTTATTTATATTTTTTGTTCTTATATTCCTCCATCGTTTGAAGAACCAATTTATAAGAAAAGCCTTTCGGCAATGCGGATCCTTTCCAAAAGGGTTTTAGATAGGTCCCAATTAGTACCTCAGGGGGACTTAAATATACCTGAATCTCTTTGGTCTTCTACTGTCCTTCAGACTGTGGTACAACATGACCTTATAGATGGCTTGCTTGATTTATCAATATGCAAAATTCATTAAACCGCTTACGTGATCTGTGCTTCATCTCAGATCCTGTAGCCGTGAACCTTATTAAAGTTCCTCCATTGACGCAACCTAAAGATCCTTACCATCCAACTGTCAAAATGACTATCGATATGGGGAATGTTATAGGAAATAAACTTGACCGAATAGCTGAGAAAGTCTGCTTTTATCGAAAAGCTGCCTACCAAAAGGTAAACACTTTAATATCAAAATTTAATTGGTCTCATCTGTACATTTGACAAAGCAACCGCCGTGCATATTTTTATAGTTCCATGAACTTGTTATTTTCGTTAATTGTTGCGGTAACCTATCCGTTAGTCTCTAATAAACCACCTTGGTTTAATAAAGTGCTGACACGCCCAAAAATTTAAAGTCTAGGCTTTATAATAAATATATACTTACCGGTTCCCCACTGTGCACTCTAGTTATCTAAGCGCTCGGTCGAAATTTACCGTGCTCGGTGTTTTACAAATTATTTGAACTCGTTGTAGAATTGAGTTTGTGCAGGACCCAAAACAGTTTAATAACTTTGTTAACACTAAGCGTAGACCTAATTTATATTCTTTCTCGCTTACATTTAATAATACTGTTGAAAACTCTGATCAGGCCATAGCCGATCTTTTTGCAGAGTTTTTAGAGGAATATAATCTCCCTCAACCAATTCAAATCAGATATATTCTTTTGCTATTCCCAGTCCGAATTTAATCTTCTGTCCCATCTTAATGGAAAGATCTGTTATTTAAGATCTTCAACGTGTTAAGCCAGTATATTCACCAGATCCGAATGGAATACCTGTGTAAACCTTCTTAAGTTGTTCTTTAGAATCATCAGAATTTCCACTTATTTGGAAGGTATCATTAGTTATTACTCTCCTGGTTTCCTGGTGATCTTCTTAAGTGGATTTCGAAATATCTTAGCGACAGGACTCAAAGGTTCTGTTTAAAAGTGTCAGTGTGACATCCGGCGTCACACAAGGTAGTCACCTTGTCCATTGCTATTCACATTGTTTATCAATGACCTGACTCTGGTTCTAAGAAAATCAAGAGTAATGCTGATGACGTAAAACTTCGCCTGCAGTATATAGATAGTTCATGCCAGTCAAACCTACAATCGGATCTTAACAACATTAAATAGTGGTGTCATACAAACATTTTCCATCTTTACGGCTCTAAATGCAAACTGATGACATTTTCACGAGGCAATCCCCTGTTTGCAATTAATATGCTTAACGACTGGTCTTCAGAAAGAATATCTCTGGTTGACGATCTATGTGTTGGACTAGATCCTAAGCTTTCGTTCTCTGAACATATTTCATGCATGGTTAACAAAGCCATTGGCGTGCTGGGATTTATTTAAAGGTGGAAAGAATTCGATTCTCTTTATGTAACTAAGACTTTTTTTACCTCATTGGTTCTCCCTTTATTGGAGTGTGGTTATTGTGTCTGGAGTCCTCAGTTCGGAGTCCATAGTACTCGCATTGAATTGGTCCACAAGAACTTTTTGCTGTTTGCCCTCCGTTGGTTAACCTGGTATGCTGATCTAAAATGACCAATTTATACTAGTAGACTTCTTCTAATTAATTTACCTTCAGACTTTTTGTTAAATAACTGAAATTTACACCGATTTTCCACGTTAAATGTGGCTTGGTGATTGAAGCATTTGTGATCATCCTTTGGCAACTCTAGACAGTGCTTACACTCGTTCTTGGTGAATCCCATTAACTGATGTCTATCGGTGTTCACGGCTATGTTTTTTTTTTTTTTTTTAAGTTGAACTGTTGCCAGCTCCCTGCCTTTCACGTTTGAATGGGGATGATGCTGAACACTTCACGCTGCAAGGTGGACACCAACGGTATTGATATTTTGCAGATGACATGGTTGGTCGTTGTTGTGCCTTCGATGATACCGGCAGTAGTATTCTAATATCGCTCCAATATGGTTTCAAATCGTAACATACGATGATGGTCCATTCTGATACTTCCATTCTTGTGGTTCCAAGTCGTTCATAGAATATTCCAGGTTTATCTAAGAAATTTGTCACACTTGTATGTTGTCCCATTGCTAATGGAAGAATGAGTAGCATTGCCAGTAGCGATGGAAGGATCGCAAAATATACCTTTCTCTTCTGTGCTGGGATTTCCTCTGCCGCGGTACTAGATGATACTTACTGCCACATGCGCAGCAAGCTCCGTTCTTACGCTTGGGCTTACTTCATTCAGCAGCGAAATGTCCAATAGAGTTGCATTTAAAGCACCTTTTTTGGGCCGTGGATCTCCTGGCCTGGGTGACTCGCCGATAAGTGAGGCCGATACAAATCAACGCGCAGCAAACTGCTCCCGCAACTAGCACTGTCTGGTGTACGCGGTACTTGTTGACATCTTCCCCGAATCTCTTGGTATGCTCCAGGTTACGTTCACTCAAGCGGTGAAGGTACGGGAGGCTAAGTATATTGTGTTCCAGAGTAATGTTCAGGGAAGGCGAGCTGGCTACTCCTATTGCCCCTCTTCTGGGCCATATCATGATTGATATATCAGGTTTCATTAACCGTGGCACTCTCGATGAAGGTGATGAGGTGTGTTCCTTGCAAGTGGACGTAAGTGCCGTTGTCCACATTCACACGAGCCGGGCGATCGTTTATGATGAGAACTCCGTCATCCTCGTAGGTGATGGGATGCAGATCGCTATGCTGAATATCGCAGTGCGCAATCCCTCCCGCGTAGAGTTCCTGGGCGCAAGATCTTCTCAGCGCCAGTTGGCAGAATGTGACCACTGATGACACGGAGCAGTTTTTTACCGTGTGGATCTCTCCGTCGCAATCCGCTATGACCTTGTCCTCCAGCCTGAGCATTGTGTCGTGATGTGACACGGGAAAAATGGTAATCTTGACGCCAGCTGACTTAATTTTAGGAAACTTAATAATGAAATGAATAATGTTAGTGGATTGTAAAATTTTAACGGACGCAACGGACAATATATCTTTGATGGGCTCCTCTATCCACATACATTCCAGGTCTGCATGATCTAGTATGCTAGGGCTAACTATATTGATTTTGGCGAGCGCTATTGCAAGCAATAACTTTTGCAGCTCCATTGTAATCATCCGTTCCCGCCACTACCTTTAACGCTGCTCCAAGGAAGTCTAAACTCCTAGCTACTCTATGGTGGATTCTCAGTGATTCGAGCAGGTCACGCAGGTTAGCGACATCTACGCTCAAAAGTTTCTGCATGTGCGACTGGGGAAACATGTGAATCAAGTCATTAGTCTCTTCCACCACGCGCCTGTATTCTGAGAGATATGCCTTGTGTCTCACGAATGCAAATTCTTCCCATACTAATCGAAATGGAGTGGGTGGATTGTCCAAAATAATATACGGCGACTGAACTGGAGTTCGTGGTCGGCCACTTCTGTTTGTCACTGTTGTTGTTTGTGTTCTGTTGCTGGAAGCTCCCTCCAATAATTTCACGTCGTTGGGGGCTTCGGTGTTTGATGTTTCGCTTTTTTTCACATTTGGATCGATACTAAAAACTAAGTCTTAATCTAAAGGGCTGCTGGGACCGCGGAGTCGCCTTCGGCTTGGAGACGAGAGGGAGCGAGCGACGACCGGGAGCAGTGAGAGCGAAAGCTCGTGCTCCCACACTGCTGCTCGAAATTAAGCGCCCTCGTCGCGCGAACATTCTCCCCCCCCCCCCCCCCTTGCGCACGCAAAGCCGCGTTAGGCCTCTCGGCATGCTCCGGAAACGGTCCATCCGAACACGGTGCTCTGGGCGACGGGCAACCCATCGTCCAATTTTAGGTACCCCGGTTGGCTCAGCTTCGGAAATAGATCGGACCCTAACACGAGGGAGATTGTCGCTGGACGATGGAACAACGGATCCGCGAGGCGGATGTCATCAAATTTTGCCCGGGTGGCGTCGCTCAGAGTCCGTGTGGGAGTTCTGATTTTGAGGCTGGGATCGAGCCTCAAAATCACCTCGAGGCTGAAACTGCCGGTCCGGGACCGGATGGTCGCCGAGCAGACCTGCCTTCACCGTGGGTAGCCTGTACGCCGCCGCCAGCGAGCGATCAATCGAGCTGACCGCCATGCACGGGTCGATCATGGCCCCCATCTCGAAGGTCGTCGTCCCAGTGTCCAGCACGACGCAGGCCGTCGGGAGCACATGGACGACCTTTTGTTGCAGCAGCGCTGCCACAGACGAGGATGGATTGGAGGCCGCAGGACGGGTTGCCTCGATGGCTGGCGACGGAGACCTGGAGACGGTCATTGCAGACGGCCGCGGCTCCGTCGCCCTACGCGGAGCAAGCTGGCGCGCCGTACGTTTCGGAGGAGCTGGTGGTGACGAGGAATGAAGCGGCTTCTCGTGTAGGTGGAGCAGCGTGTGGTGGCTCCCGCCACACTTTTTGCAGCCATCGGTGCTGCGGCACGTGCCCTCCGAATGCTGGTGGGCGAGGCAGTTCGAGCAGTACTTGTTGATCAGTACTGCTCGAAGGCGCTTTTCAGCGCTCAATTTCAGGAACCTCTTGCATTTCCGAAGAGGATGGATTCCCCAGCAGACTCGGCAGCGGTAGGATTTTGTACCTCGCGAACGTCTGTTATCCAAAATCTCGGCGGTTCGAGGACGCGGCACCATGATGTCGAATTGTTCTGCGAGGAAACGAAAAGAAAAAACTTTAATTGAAGTTGATCTTGCGATTGGAGGCGGAATTATTTTCCTCGCTGGGCACATAGGGGGCTTTACTCTCCCCAGGGAGACGGATGATCTTGTGGACGGGCCGTTTTATTGTGCCGCTCACCGTACGGATCTCCACCACTCGAACTCGGCCGTCGGCGCCCGGGCAAACCGAAACGATTCTACCGAGCCGTTATTCTTTCGGTGGCAGATTATCCTCCTTAACGACTACCATATCGTCTATTTGGAGATTCGTTGTTGGAACTTGCCACTTGTTGCGTTTGTGGAGCTCTTTTAGACTCCTCTTTCCATCGTGCACTAAACTGCTGATGTTGGGCCTTCAAATATTGCCATCGATTCAGTATCGATTAGGCTTCGCCTTTTATCTCGGGCTCAGCCATGGAAAGCAACGGCCCTCCTATTAGGAAATGGCCTGGTGTGAGGGCTAGCAAATCGGATGGATCTTCGGACATGGGCGAGAGGGGTCTAGAATTGAGGCAAGCTGCGATCTTCGCAAGAAGCGTCGCTAGTTCCTCGAATGTGTACTTTCGGGTAGCCGTGGATTTGTAGAAAAGGGTTTTGACACTTTTCACCCCGGCTTCCCACAGACCCCCCATGTGTGGGGCCCCTGGCGGTATGAAACGCCATACGAGTCCTTGAAGGCTGTATGATGCATTCACGGACTCTTTGAGGGCCTGTAGGAAGTCCCTTGACGACGAAGCTGCTGCCCCCACAAAGGTCTTGCCATTGTCCGAGTGGACCCGCTGAGGACAACCTCGCCTGGCTACGAACCGAGCAAAGGCTGCTAAGAACTTCTCGGTTGTATGATCGGATGCGGGTTCTAAATGGATAGCCTTAGTGGAGAAACACACGAATACACACACGTATCCCGTGGTAATGAGACATGCTCTTCCGGTATAATTTTTGACTTTGAAAGGGCCGGCATAATCCATGCCCGTGTGGGTAAAGGGCCTGGAGAAGGAGACTCGGTCTCTCGGAAGGTCGCCCATAAGCTGTGTTTGGAGTTTTTTCTTATAAATGGTGCAAACCTTGCACGGATTCCCCACAGCCTTCACCAGATTCTTGATCTTCGGAATCCAATACTTCGATCGGATCAGGCGCACAATCAATTGACTGCCGCCGTGGAGCGTAATCTGGTGAGTTAACTGAATGAGAAGGCGGGCCAGCCTACAGTCATAGGGCAGCAGGATCAGATGTCGCTCATCGTACTGCAGGGCTTTTGACGCCGTGATGCGCCCACATGCCCTTAGAAGACCGTGTCGGTCAATGAACGGATATAAGTTCACGATTGAGGATGACACTGGAAGCGGCCGTTTCTCTCGCAAGCACTTGTGCTCTTGGCCGTATGCTCTACGCTGCGGAATGGAGATCAGCGCTCTTTCTGCCTCTCGGATTTCTTCACTCGTGAGGCGTGAAGTGGGCGAAATTGATCCCTTGCGGCAGCGCTTGAAGAATCGTTGAACATACGCCAGGACTCGCAACACTTTGTCTAACTTCGAGAAGCGTTCCAGAAACTCGTCAGAGGGGACCTTACTAAAATGCACCCTGACCGCCCGCTGCTCTAGCTCTGTATTCGGATGCACATCGCTTTGCGCTGGCCATAACTCTTGTGGCCCTTGCAGCCACTCAGGTCCATGCCACCACAGTTGATTATCCGCTAGCTCGTGTAGGGACACGCCTCGACTAGCTAAATCAGCGGAGTTCTGTTTATATCGAACGTGTGCCCAGCAGTCGACTGGTATCGCCTGGGTTATCTTGGCAACTCTGTTGGCCACAAACGTGGTCCAGTTGCAAGCAGGCTTTCGTAACCAGGTCAGCACGATAACACCTCGCGCTTGGTGTAGGAGGTTTCCAGTGCTATTTCTGGAGGAACGAAATAAAATTCATCGGACCTTGCCTTCCAACGAATACCGAGGGTCTTGGCCGTCCTTTCGGCATCGATGTCGAGGAACTCGCTATGAAGGAGGTGTTCGACTGGAATATTCTCCAAAATGGACATGTGGTTGGCAGTCCACTTCCTTAACGTGAAAACCGCGGAGTTAAGAGCCTCTTGCAACTCTTGGATTGAGGTTTGGGCTTCATTTAAGGAGTTTGCTCCTGCCAAAACATCATCGACGTACATATTTTGCCTTATAATTCGGCTGCCAGCTTTTTCAGCACTCGAAAGGCGAGGAAAGGCGCGCAGTTGACCCCGAAGGTAACCGTTTGCAACTCGAAGTTTAGGATATCCCCTTCCTTATTTCGGAACAGAATTCTTTGAATAGGGCGTATGCTTCGGATCGACCCAGATTTGACGGTACATTTTTGTAATGTCGGCACTAAATACGTATCGAAAGTACCGCCATTTCAAAATCTGGATAGTCAAATCGGATTGCAGGACTGGGCCAGCATGAAGAATATCATTTAAGCTGGTTCCATTTGCAGACGGACTGGAGGCGTTAAATACAACGCGAAGCTTTGTCGTGGTGCTCTCGGGCTTGAGTACTGCATGATGTGGAAGGTAATAGGTAGGAGAACTATGAGTCGGGGACACTTCTTTCATATGACCCAGATCCAGATATTCCTGAATCACGCTGTCATATTGCTCTTTTAAGGAAAAGTCTCTTTTTAAACGATTCTCGTTTCGAAGAAACTGAGCTAACGCAATGGACCTTGAATATCCCAGATTTGATCCAGAGTTTTCAGGGTCGCAGAACGGGTGTGTGACCTACCTCCCGCTTGCGTCTCTTTCCGTTGTTCGAATAAAATTACTCTCACAATAAGACTCCGACTCTCCTACCATCTTCATTGGTAGATCCTCCACCTCCCAGAACTTGCTGAGAAGTGTGTCCAATGCATCATTATCATTATGGCGAACCTGAGTCGTAAAGGACGCGACTCGGTTGGCCTGCATACTGGAGATTGGCCCCGTGAGCACCCACCCAAAGATGGTCTCTTGGCCTAGAAGTGAGCCGCAAATATCCCTTCGAGTGCCACCCATCATCACTGACGGTAGAATATCGGCTCCGATTAGGATGTCGATCTGGGAACTTTCAAAGAAACTGGGGTCCGCCCATTGGAGATCGGGCAGGTCCTTCAAGGAATTTTTTGAAATTGGATGCGACGGCAATTTGCCCGATAATTCCGGAAGGACATAGGCTACAGTGTCTAATTGTAGCCCCGGTTTGGTAGGGGAGCGGATTGAAAAATTGCAAAGTCTTGTCGACTTTGCCGAAACCGAATGGTTTGAAGAGACGCTCGGAAATGAACGTCGCCTCTGATCCCGAGTCGATTAAGGCTCGAGCTCGGTAGTTAGTCCCCAAATGGCACACGTCGATAATCGCCGTGCCTAGTAGAACGGATGTAGTGCCGGAGGCGAATTAGTTTTGCACTGTTGATGTGTTCGCAGATGCGTTACTGCTGGAGGGTCTTGAGGGTGCAGAGGGCGAGGTGGAACTCGCAAGGTCGGAACTTGGGGGGCCGCGATGCAGCAGCGTATGATGCCTCCCCTTGCATGTGAAACAGCTGTGAGTGCTTGAGCAATCATGAAGCTGATGGCCTCTCGCGAAACAATTCAGACAGAGCTGCTTCTTGTTGATGTACCCGGCGCATCGACTGACATTTGAAGAAAGCGCGGGCACAATCTTACTGGATGATTCTCCTTGGAGCATAAGTCACACCCTCTATGTTTGGTGCTAACCTTTGCTCGAAGGATTGAAGCCTTTTCGGAAATGTCTGCGTTGGTTTCATATCCTCGATGGCCTCTAATGTCCGATACCTCTCACTCAGGAAGGTGTTCATTTCCTCCCAAGCTGGTATTTCGGATTTTGAAGTGAGGGACTGTTCCCATAAGGACAGGGTGACCTTCGGCAATTTGCTTGCGCACAGGAAGACCAGTAGAAAATCCCAGTTCTCTGTGGATATTTGGGAGTGTGCCAGCGCTGTTAAACACTCCTGAATCTAGGTCTGGAGCTCCTTTAGAGCATGTCCCGACTCCTGAGAAATGGAACTCAAGTTAAAAAGGATCTTGAGTTGGCTGTTGACTAGAAGTCGCTTGTTTTGGAACCGGTCTTGAAGCGCCTCCCACGCTGAAGCGAAACCGTCATTTGTCAGCGGGGATTTTGCGACAATGGACTTTGCTTCGCCACTCGTCTTCGTGAGAAGATGAAACAGCTTCTCGACCGGGGTCAGCCTGGGGTTATTAACATAAACTGCTGTGAACAGGTCCCTGAAAGTGGGCCATTGGAGGTAGTCCCCGTCGAAAACTTCCGTATTACACGGAGGTAACCGACAACCGGACGAAAGTTGGGGTTGAGAAGGAGCTGGCACGGTACTGAGGGATCCTTCTAGGGCAATTAAGTCTGAACAGGTCTCATATTCCTTCTCAACCTTTTCCCATAAGGCTCGCACTTGCTGGAGGCGTACTTGTAGCGTATGCGAGGACTGTGTATCTTGACCAGGTGTGTTGATCTTTGCTTCTAAGAGGCTTACGCGATCGCTGACCGCAATGAATTTGTGCAAAGCAGCGGTTGCTGCCGTTGGCTGGTCGGAGGATGCCATCTTTTTGCTGACTGCGCGGGTCACCCTTATGAATTCACTCCCGGAAGTGGAGGGCTTCTCAGGCTTAACTGCAAGCGACGATTCGCTAGATGCTTTCGCCAATGGATGGGAAATCACAATTCGGGGAGTCGCCTTTGAACTTGGCGACGGAACATCCCTTCCTTGAGACCCGGACAATACGGTTCTTCCTTTCGGACTGACAGACTTGGGTGTTGGCCTAGCGCGAGCTGGTACTGGAGTGGATGGGTTGGCTTTGGACTCCTTTCCTGGTGCAGATGGCGGTTTCGAGTTTCCCTCTATGGGCATGCTCAATTAGGGCCTGTATTAGGATGAACAACCCAGTCTAAATCTCAATTAAAAAAAAAATTTTTTTGAAACGCTGCCCTCACTGATACAATAGTAGTGAGAAAGAACAAGAAACAAATAAATTAGCAAAAAAAAAACTGAAATGTTGCTATCAGTGTTAGCAAATGTGGTAAATAAAAAAAACGACACTTAAACAAAAAAAAACGTTAGCTTTCCTTTTTATACAAAAAGGCAATTAGCTAGGCAATTACCCACAAAAAAAAATTAGCCAAATGAGAGAAAGATTGCTCTCTTATTTTTTTTAATAAATAAAAAATATAGTAGCAGACACTCGGCTAAAAACGGTGGGCATCGGCTATAATAGCGCTACAAAAAAAAAAAACAAAACAAAAAAAAAGACAACAAAAATAGGAACAGAGACCACAAAAAAAAATATTTAAAGGAAAAAACTGTTCTCGCCAAGCTAGTGGAATTAGCTATAGGCCTATTGAGCGGTACTTGACAATTGCTTCCAGTCAACAGCCTCTATTTTAACTTCCGGAATACGACGGATGATGGCAGAAGGGATGTGTGCACGAAGAACGAAGAAAACAAAAAAAAAAAAAGCCAAACTAGTTGGAAAATCAGCGGATTTTGTCTCGTCGGCACTGTTCGGCTGCGAAATGTATGAGTGCAGGTGCTTGTACACCCTCTAGGCACAAAGAGGAGACGAAAAAAACAACAAATAATTGCTTGATATGCCCTTATGCGGGCGTGTGTATATATGTATGTAATAGCTTGGAGATCGATGTTCAGCGCAGAATAGCGCGGAGCTTGCCCAATATATATATATACGAAAAATAAAATTTATTTCTTTAAAATGGTAGGTGGCGGATTTTGTCTCGTCGGCACTGTTCGGCGCTGGAATGTATGAGTGCAGGTGCTTGTACAAGCTTTAGGCACAAAGAGGAGGCAAAAAAAACAATAATTGCTTGCCCTTATGCGGGAGTGTGTATATATGTATGTAATAGGTGATGACCGATGCTCAGTGCGGATTAGCACGAAAATGTGTGTATATGGATGTTTATATGTATAAATTTTTTTTAAAATTATGTTTGTGCATATGTGTTTTTGTGTATATATATATCTTTATTATTTTTCGTATTATATTAAAATAGGGTAATTTTTGTGCATGTGTGTGTGTGTATATATATATTTTTCGTATTAAATATTAAAAATAGGGTTATTTTTTATGCATGTGTGTGTGTGTATATATATATATTTTTCGTATTATATATTAAAAAGGTTAAATGCAGTTTAATGACGGACACTGGTACATATGTATGTGAATATGCCTATGGATTTAATATATTGTAACGAATTTCGGCCGTGAGCGAGCCACAGCCGAGTTCACTACGGAAAGCCGAGCGGAACTTTTTAATATGTGTGGCTGCCTAGAACCCGGTCCTGCCCATGCCGTCGCCCCGATCCCTGACTGGTATCGAGAAGTTTTGGTGGATATTTCGGTAGTTTTTATTTTAGGAGCTCGTCCTCAAAGCGTGCTTTTCCGGAGACAGTCATAAGAAGAAGAGGCGGAAAAAGAGGCGCTTAGAGAGACCAGGCGTTCTGGCTGTCAAAAGCTCTCATAATCTAATTCTTCGCGTTGCCACACGCCTGAAATATCGCAGGCTCTTTGGATCTGGCGGTTTTCGTTACATTACCCCCCTCTCAGACTCGAGCCTCCCGGCCGAGTAATTAGGGATTTGGGTCCTGATATGGTGACAGGCGGTTGACATGAACGGTCCTTGTGTTTGATAGGCCGAGATTGACCCGTGTCTATAACATGCCGGGTTAAATCAGTATGCCCCGAGTCGCCGTCGCTTCGGGCAAATACCCGAGGGAAGCGGTCGATCAGTGTCGTCTGGCAGGTCGGGGGGCACCTCAACGGCGGGGGGCACTCCGTCCCCGTGTACTGGCAGGCTCGCCGCGGTTTCGAATAGCTCCACGGGTTCCACTTGCCCTACTATCAATTGCGCGGGTAGGTTGTATTCCTGCGCGCTGAGGTTCACTAGGTGTAGAGCGTTGGTGTCGCTTGCGGAATCCACCAAGGTGCTTCCTAGCAAAATATTTGGCGGCAGTTGAGAACTCTTTCCACGTTCTAGTAGGGCCCGGCGAAGTCGTTCTTCCGACCGGCATCGGACGACTACGTGGGTGTCGCTATATGGCGGGATACTGGTGGGTGCAGTCGAATAAAGCAGATTTCGCTGCTGTGTATCCGGCGCATATAACGGCAGAGATCCCCACGGAAGCCGTAACTGCAAATCCTTCAGATCCACAGGAAGTCCATGCCCAAGAGGCTAGGAATGTTGCCCTCCACCAGCAAGAACTCGTGGGCGACCGGCCTACCGGCAATCTCCAGTCTGGCGTTGACTCGAGCGGTGGTCACGAATTGTTCTGGCGAGGGCCCCTGTAGGGTCACTCGGCACGGTGCACTCGGCAGTCGTTCTGGCAAAACGCTATCATTTAGTAGCGAGACAGCGGCTCCGGTATCTACGATCAGGCGTACTGGATGCTTCTGTAAAAAGATCAAGCAGTGTAAATGGGGGCCGCCAACGGCACTACACGTATACGTAGCTTGACCGGGCGGAGGCGGGGTCCCGCGATGTTCCGCGTTAGGATTCCCCGTTGTCCTCTGCGTTTCTATACTTAGGGGGGTTTGTGGCGGGTCTCCGGAGGGACATTCAGCAAACAATCGGCCCAAAGTGGAGTCCACTTGGGTCGGGTGCGAATTCTCTTCTTCTGCCGGCGGCGGGGATACTGTCCCGTAGTGCTCGGCGGCGGCAGCAGTCCGGATTAAAGCCCTTGGGTAGCGTGGCGGTCTGCCGGCGACTTCGCCGGACGCCATCTTCTGCATCCGCTGTGAACGGGCGCCCTGCGCTTCCTTCGAAGCAGGTATTTTGGGAGGGCTCGACGAACATATCGGTCGGCGTAGCGTGGTGTTGTCCCGGATCGGGGCGTACTCTATGCCCTGGGACGCAGCGACATCCTCTTCGGGCAGCGGCTGCGAGAGCAAGTGGGCCAGGCCGGTTTCGACTCCATTAGGAGGAAAGCTTCGGCGGGCGCCAGGGTGCTCGTTAGGCGGCGGCTTCGCGTCGAGGTGTGGCGGGGTATACAGAGTGGCGGCAATTTTTATGTCCTGGGACGCAGCGACATTCTCTTCGGGCAGCGGCAGCGAAAGCAGGGGGGCCAGGCCGGCTTCGACTCCATTAGGAGGAAGACTTCGGCGGGCGCCAGGCTGCTTGTTGGGCGGCGGCTTAGCGTTGAGGTGCGGCAATCTCTATGTCGGCCCTTCCGTCGAGCAGGTGCGACGGGAGCAAGGGGGCCAAGCCGGCTTCGACTCCGGTAAGAGGAAGACTCTGGCGGGCGCCAGGTTGCTCAGTGCGTGTCGGCTGCGCGATGAGGGGCGGCGGAGTGCCGAGGAGGTAGGGATCCCTTCCAGTATCCCGTAAATGAGGGGTTGTAGGAGACATATGGAGCAGATGCTCGCTGGGGCTTTCGGGGCAGGCCGTCAACCTCCGCCCCGAGAAGTTGACGGCAGTTAGTTTCCCGAGGGCGACACGGGACTCCGGGAGGAACCCGGGTCGGCCATTTCGTTTCCGCGGGAGCCTCGGTTTCCTCTTCTGGGTGTTCCAAAGCCATCGGCGGCAGGCACGGCGGCGACCGTCATCACAGCGGCCGTGGTGCGTCGTCGACATTGGGCTTCGATGCGGCACGCCATGTCGAGGGCCTCTGTCAGCGAGCGCGGATTGCTGCTGATGAGGGGGACCTGGTATCCGGTCTCCCGGACCCCGTCGATGAAACGCTGCACTACGATGCTGTTGTAAGTCGCGGGCGGTAACTCGCCTAGGACGCATCGGCCAAAACGTTCCAGCTCCATCGCGAAGTCCTCGAAGGACTCTCGGGGTCCTTGCATCCGATTATGGAAGGCGTGATAACCGGCATGCTTGCTGATCGTAAAATAGTCGCGCATAGCGGCGGTTAGTGCATCATTCAAGCAGAGCGTGGCTTCGGGGAGAGTAGCGTGAAAACGCTGGGCGCGCCCCTGCAGGTTCGTATACAGTTTTCTGCATTTCTTTCTTTTCTGACCAGTGGTATTCCTCGGCCATGTCGTCCAGAAGGCACTGGAACTCCGGCCAGGGGCGGGTGCCGTCAAAGGGTGGAGGCAGTTCTGCGTCCACCACCTCCAAGATTCCCCAAAGTGAGGTTAGGTCGCTGCCCGGCGGCGGCGCAGAAGTTGGCGCTGGTCCTGGCCCGGTGTCCATTCTCCGGTTACACACCTGCCGCACCTGTCCCGAGTCCGCGTTCGATCCCTCAGCCACACGCGGGGTGCTCGCGGAATGTCGTTCGCTCCCTGCTGGCGGCATGCTGTCGCGACGCCGTGCTGGCTCACCTCCATTGTTTCCAGAGCGGTCGCCCAGCATCGTCCTCTCGAAAGTCGTCCATATCTGCTCGAACTTCTGCTCCAGCTTAAGGTGAAGCGACTGATCCAAAGCTTCCACTTTTTGCTCCATCCGCCGGAGCGAGCGGTCAACGGCTCGGTCCACGGCGTCCAGCGGTGCGACTCCATCCCTCGATTCCCCGGGTTTGAGACCATCGGGCGAGGCTTGACGACGGTGGCGAGCGGAGTTCTTAGGCATTATCGTAGGTCAGGGTTTTCGCAAACCCTAGTGACCCCACACCTGGCACCAATGTAACGAATTTCGGCCGTGAGCGGGCCACAGCAGAGTTCACTACGGAAAGCCGAGCGGAACTTTTTAATAGGTGTGGCTGCCTAGAACCCGGTCCTGCCCGTGCCGTCGCCCCGATCCCTGACTGGTATCGAGAAGTCTTGGTGGATATTTCGGTAGTTTTTATTTTAGGAGTTGGTCCTCAAAGCGTGCTTTTCCGGAGACAGTCATAAGAAGAAGAGGCGGAAAAAGAGGCGCTTAGAGAGACCAGGCGTCCTGGCTGTCAAAAGCTCTCATAATCTAATTCTTCGCGTTGCCAACCGCCTGAAATATCGCCGGCTCTTTGGATCTGGCGGTTTTCGTTTGAATATATATATATATGTGTACATATATATACATATGCTAGGACCAGCGGATCACAGTGAGACGAAGTAGAGGGCCGATATTGGCAAGCGCTTAAGCACTTAGAAAAGAAGAAAATTCACTGTGGCTGGGCATATGTATGTAGCTATGTACTTGGATACATATATATATATATCTAATTGGCACTTGACTTTGGTCGGAATCGGATGGAAAGAAGGAAAAACGCCGATGGAAAAGGAATATGGCGACCACGGACGAATGGAGTTTGGAAGGAGAGTCGTACTTATCTTGAAAAAATCCGCAATGGGGCACTGGTGGGATCAGGATAGATCCGGCTTCGAAGGACCATGAAATGGAGTGGGCGGATTGTCCAAAATAATATACGGCGTCTGAACTGGAGTTCGTGGTCGGCCACTTCTGTTTGTCACTGTTGTTGTTTGTGTTCTGTTGCTGGAAGCTCCCTCCAATAATTTCAAGTCGTTGGGGGCTTCGGTGTTTGATGTTTCGCTTTTTTTCACACTTGGATCGATACTAAAAACTAACTCTTAATCTAAAGGGCTGCTGGGACCGCGGAGTCACCTTCGGCTTGGAGACGAGAGGGAGCGAGCGACGACCGGGAGCAGTGAGAGCAAAAGCTCGTGCTCCCACACTGCTGCTCGAAATTAAGCGCCCTCGTGGCGCGAACACTAATATTCGACCATCAATGATGGGAATATACTTCGCCTGCGAGTAGTCCGTGACGTGTGCCGAGGTATAGGAGTGAACCTGTAATTTTCGGATTTATTGTATTGTTTTGCAAAATTCAAGAAGCCGACCACCAAACATATAAACTAAAGCGTAAAATAACGTAAAGGAAGCAATGATAATAATGTTAATGACAAATGAAAATAAGAAAACTTATGCCTAAGTTAATTAGTAATGCCCGTTTCAGATCCTCTATGGTTCTAGAGGGAACTGGTTGGACCATGGCAAATTTCGAGGATTTGTCAATGCACGTAATGAAATATTTTTTGTCCGTTGAGAAAATGTCGATTTGTAGCATTTATCCTAAATGGGATGGGGTGTCTGTCATATTTCGCCTTAGCGCATGTCCTACAATTAGCGCCGATTTCGCTCGCTAGTTTAGCCATTTTTGGGAAGTAGTATTCTGAGAGTACCTGCTTCACATTTTCTTGGGCCGATATGTGAGCCCTGTTGTGCTCAACAGTGAGGGCTTCTCGCCTCTCAGTGACTGCAAATATGTTCGTCACGCGGTTTTTGCAGTGCCAAAACTTGGTGGCCGGGAATTGCCGAACCAATTCTTCCTGTATCATTGCCAGCGTATGCAAATCGATTATGCCCTTAGGAACGATAATATCCGCGAGCTCTTCGAGCAATGACTCTTTGCAAGTGAAGTCGATGCTATGTCGTCTCTTGTTTCCAAAGAGTACGAAGCTGAGTTTCGACGGAAAGCGTGCCTCCTCCAGAGTTATCTGGTTTTGAAAGCAATTCAGGAGTTTATCCGTAGTTTCAATGGTGTGGGTAAGCGACAGCTCACTGTTAATTGTGGCTGCACTAGAAAAAGCTTCTTCCTCTCCCAGAACGTTAAGTTGCTGTCTTGAGAGGGCATCCGCAACGAGGTTTTCTTTGCCAGGCTTGTAAAACATTTAGGCGCCGTCGATGCGGGCTTTCCATCGTTTGATTTTCGCATTCGGATTGGATTCCGATACTGCAAATGTCAACGGTTGGAGGTCAGTATAGATATTTATATCTTTTACTGTATATAAGTAATGGCGTAATTTGGCTAGTGCACAAACTATGGCTAACAGCTCACGCTCGTTAGTAGCGTAGTTAACTTCTCGGTCCTTTAGGGTCCTAGATATCATAGTAATGGGTCTTCCCTCTTGGCATAGTACCGCGCCCATGCCAAATGCCGACGCATTCGTCGTGAAATCGAATGCCTTCTTGTAGTCGGGATAGCTCAGGAACTGGCTACTGAAACTTCCAAGCTCCCCTTTAAGAATATCAGATATGGTCCTAGCTATTGATGCGAAATCTTTGATGAAGCATTGGTAATAACTGGCCAGGCCAAGGAACGATCTCACCTCGAATACATATTTGGGTTCGGGAAATTCCTGAATGGCCTTGGTTTTTTCTGGGTCAGTTGTGGCACCATTGTTGGTGACAATAAAGCCCAAGAAACTTAAAAAAAAAATTAGATTTTTGCGTTGACACCCTCATGTTGGCGTCGTGCAGGCTCTTAAGAACCCAATCTACATGCCGTATGTAACGATAACATAGACATAGCAAAATCTGCCAATCTGCTCTCGCAGTATGTCGTCGATGGTTCTTTGCAAGATGCTGGCAGCATTCTTCAAACCAAACGGAAGCCGGCGAAACTCGTATTTTCCTCCGTTAACGGAAAAGGAAGTCTTTTCACGGTCACGCTCTGCCAGAGTGATCTGGTGGTAGCCCGACTTCATATCGAGTGTCGTGAAGTATTTGGCTTTGCCTAAATTCCCTAGTATCATAGGGATATTTGCATGGGATAGCGATCAGGTATCGTCCTCTCGTTCAATTTGCGAAAGTTTAATACGAGCCGCATTTTGTGGTTGCCCGCTTCGTCAGTGCCCTTTTTGTCTACTACCCATATTGGGTTATTGTAGGGGGACTTTGACTTTTGTATTATGCCATTTTTTAGCAACTCTTGGATTTCGCTGTTGACAATACCTGCAGCCCCCATTAAGTACGGGTAAAGCTTGGCATAAATGGGCTCCTCGCTAACCGTCCTGATGCTAGCTACCACCGACGTGTTGTAAGGCAGGGCCTCGTTGGGGTTTGCAAAGGCTTTCTTTCGCTCGCCAAGCCTTTTGATAAAAGCCTCTCTAACTAAAGGCGGCGCGTCCGAGCAATTCATTTTGGTAAAATTTACGTCGGGGCACGATTGGAATTCTAACTTTTCTACCTCGGAGCCCCATTTGAGGTGGCCGGAAGCTAGACAAAGCGATGCCCCTGCCAGTTTTAACAGGTCAAGGCCAATTATGGCCTCGAAGGAGGACAAATCTGGTGATATGAAGAACGTGGCCTTCAAGTTAAATAGGAAGACATAGCACTTTTTAGTGATGGTGGTGACGCCATGGATCGAATGTATCGTGAATGGCGATTCTACTGGGCGGACGCCTTTCAATCCCTCGCATGGACGGAGGAAATTTTTTGCCGCGCTCGTGTCTATCAAAAGCCTCATATTTACCCCTGCTACTCTTCGTCTGATGACGGGTAGCAGGGATTTTCCCCTAAAAAATTAATAGCGTCCAAATCATATTCATGGACTGCATCGTCATTGATTTCTTGTGCCGCGCTTGAAGCTGCGGCGGTGTATTTGTCTTCGATTTCGTTTGGGCCCTGTGTAATGTGGTTAACCCTCTGCCTCTCGGCTTCCTATTTTGGTAGGCGGGCGGTTGAGATGGCTTGAGCATCCTAGACATTGAAGGGTCAACCTCCATGGGCTCTGGCGTGTACTCACGACGCCTGTCGTTGTTCGGAGCGGAGTGCACCTGAGCCTTGTGTTGTTTAGTGAAGTGCGGGTTTTTGCCCGCACTCACTTGGGAGTGCCCTTGATAGGACGTTTGTTGGCGATCTTGCGCCTTTGGAATTTGCTTCCAGTCCCTATCCTCCAGGCTCTTTGCGAACGATGTTGCGAAGGTATACCTCTCGTGGTTTGATTCCACCTCCTGAGCCAATGCCAACGCAGTTGGCATGTCCTTCGGCTTTGCCGAGAAAAGGACATCGGAGAGGCAGCGCTTGAGGCCCGAAATGAAAATGCGGAGCGCATCATCCCGGAATTTCTCGCACAAAATTCTTGCTGCCGATGCTTCGTACGACATAGTTGCCTTATTAATGAACAAGGTGAGCTTTTTCTCAACCTCGTCATAATATTGTAGGAGCGTGAGGCTTCCCTGTCTGAGGGTGCCCATCTCCTGCTCACTATATGTGAAATCGAGGCGGTCTATGATCGCATCGAAATTCAATATTATGCCAAACGAGGATAGCACTGCATCGGCAGGGCCCCTAATCTTACTCCTAGTTATGACTACTGCCTGATAATGGCGTGAGCTATTAACATAATTCCTAAATATGTTATATGCGGCTACTACCGCTTGCCGCCAAGAGACGTATGTTTCTTGTGCCCCCGTAAATTCGGGCAGGCATTTAACGGCATCTAAAGGCTCGTTGCATTGAACATTGTCTTTGATGTCTATGTGCTCATAAACCTTGATTTTTGGAGCCTCTGCTTGTGTGGGTGCGACTTGCACCGCTGCCACTTGGGCGGCCAACTGCTCTATAGCTTGGTGCAATTCTTCTTCTTTGCCCACCCTTTCCGCCAGGGCATGGTTAACCGCGGCCTGAATTATAGCTTTAAGCTGTGGGGTACGCGGATCAGACTATCAGACTCTGAGTCACTAGCGTATGGTTTGTTTTCCCTGTACTGCTGGAATGGAGAGCTCATATGTGGCCAAGTTAAATCGCACTGGTAGAGGAATGCTTGCTCAAGCTATTCTGCCCACGAAAGCAGTTGGCATGGCAAGAGTGTGCGGGGACGGAGCCGCCGCTTTAGCAACAAAGTATCAGAGCTCGTCGAAGCGAGCTGGTGCCCTGTCAAGCAGCGATAGGGTTAGGGGTATGCGGGGACTGAGCCTCCGCTATGAGAAACAAGAAAGTGAAGAACAACAATTTGCCACACAAATGCATATGCAGCCGTATCGGGTTCCCAGCAGTGGAGTGGGGGCAATAAAAAATGTACTACGAGGCAAATACTAAGAATTTAGGGTCTAAGCAAAAAGACACAACGAATAATATAAATGAATTCACAGTTTATGAATATCCGGCCGATATTTAGTGAAAAATAATTTTAAATAAATTCACGACTAATTTATTTGTCATCGGCGGCCTAGCGCTCAGGCCGAGATATCTAATATGGCAATACAATGAAATGCAAACAATACACAGACAGATATAACAGCATAAAACAAATATTATTATCGTACATATAATTCACCATTTAAATTGTCAATCAAATAATGAGTTAATTAATCTTTATTTAATAGAAAGTTAACACAAAATTACTGAACTGGATCTGCAGAAATTATTCTGGCAGCGATTTATTTACTTTAATTTGAAGCTACTCTAATGCAGATATAGGAAAGCATATAGTTGGAGGTGCTCACTTACATGTTTCCCCTATTTGTTACAATGGGTAATTTTCAATGTTGGGCGCCAATAAATTAAGTGTTGTTCGACAGACAAGACGATGAATTGCCGTCGGCAATTTTTACTCCTCCACGGATTTATCCTTGAGGCTGGAGATATAAAGTTAGGGCAACAGGCCCTTTGATTTCCTCTGGCCGGCTGGCCGTAGAATATCCAGTTAAGTAGATTAGGTTGGAGGGATGACTGTCCCTCTTTATCTGCTGGCTTAGAGACTCAGTGAGATTTAAAATAATAAATGTTTTACGACGGATCGTCGGAGTTTTGGTGTATAAGCGATGGCTCTTTATTTGTCAATTATCAAATCAGAACTGAACTTAAGAGCTAACAAAAGTGAGACTCATAGCGGCCACTCCAATGGGCAGTGCTTGCCGGCTATGCACGAGCTTCCGGCCAGACGCTGGGTCAGCAATTTGGCCGGAGCAAGCTTTCGGACGATCGGTCATTGTGTCGCCCGGTTAATTTAGTTTTGATTAATATTTGGTCACGAATGTGAAAAACGATAATCAAAATGTTATATATTAGTCAATAAATAATTATTTATAATTAAAAGCTTTGTCGAACATTATCAGAAACGGTTGTGTTTTACATAAATTGACATTTGCTTGACAGTGGTTGTACAAACTTGTTTGCATGGGTCAATTTGATATGTCCAAGAAGTAATCTTATAAGCTTTGTGTGTTTGTGTAGTCAGCAGTATTAAGACCATTTTAATTTATATTTTGACACTAGTTGGAGGTTAAGGGGAGTAGCTGGTATGTTCTTTTTAATGATGATTTAAGTAAACCATTTTTCACCTAGTCTTCAGGCCTATTTCAAAAGCTTTGATAATGGTTATTGCTTCGACTGCATACACTAAAGAGTAGTCAGAGAGAACTCCAATACATACAATATTTACCGCACATCCATTTATTTCTTTAGACAACGAGCCATCTGTGTAAAGGAACGAGCAGTTGTTAAGACTATGTTTTATTTCCAAAAATTCTCTTAGGGAAATTTCGTTTGAAGTTTTACCTTTCTGGTATTTGCTTAGTTGCGTGTCTTTTGCTTTTAATTTTAGATGCCATGGAGGTTTAGATTTGGGTAGTTTTTTAATGAGATCAAATGTCAGGCCTAAACTTTTGAAGATGTTTATGCTCTCTTGATTTACTACATTTTTGTACATTTAAAAGCTTTTCTTTGTTTTTTTTTTTATTATAGGACCAAGTGGCCTCCAGGTCCACTTAGGGGCTTTGCCGTATATAGCCGCATATTCTATTTATTACATATATGTAGATGATTAATTACATTGGCTTGCGGATAATGACGCTCCAGACCGTGAATACCAATTGCTGACCTCTGTGAACCAAGCATCTAGATTGTATCTTTCGTTCTTACTTCTTTGTTGGTTTGCATACGATGTGAACTTTAGGTTTTTATGTTTTTCAATTATATCTGCTACGCTGCTGAATGCTATTAGAAATATAATTACAGATAACGGTGATACCTTTATTGTTTTGAGTGGGTTTGATTTGTTCGAAGTCGAATTTTACGGTTGGTCATAAAGTTTGTAACAGTTTGTATCGTAGGATTGCCTATCCGCATCCCCATTCTCGAAGTTGGTCTAGAATGGTGTCCAGTCCTACTTTTCGAATGCTTTTTCAAGGTCCAACGATATGATTGATAAATGTCTTTTCTTAGAGAGTACTCTGCTAATCAGGGCATCTACGTATAGTAGAAAACGCTTCTACAGGCTTACCTTTTTTAAAGCCCATTTGAATACTATTTAGTAGTTTGTTTGATGTAACAAACTACCTCTTAAGCTATTTACAGCAGTCATGAATTCTAATAATTTGATGTTTTGCTCCATGAATTCTGTATTTTTAAGGGGTAAGTCATTCTCAGTGCTTGTTTTGTGTGCTCAGTTTTTGGCTTATAGGAAGCTGGGTGAGAAGTATTTGTCTCCCGAGCATAAAGAGTAATTATTGTCAAAGGCGTTAGCTATATCCTGGGAATCTGGGATGAAAGAGTTGGAGTCTTTAATACAATGGATCGCTACTGCTTTATGTAATCCACAAATTTGTCGAATTTTATTCCAATTAGTTTCACATTTGTTGTCTGGATGTAAGTTTAGTGATACTGTCTTATTAGCTTCTTCTGATTTCCCTTCTGTATTAAGCGTTTATACATTAAAGGTTATTAGGTTTTCATTATTTTGGAGAATGGTTCTGAAGGCACTCCGTAGGATGATTTTCTTTAAATAGCTTGCTTCTTTGTTTGTGTTCATTGCTACTGGTAATTGAATGGATAGGTTTTCTGTAAGTTGTTCGAATCTACTCCAATTTGCGAGCTTAGTTACAAAATTGGGCGAGTACTTTTGTGATTTTTTATTTTGTTCGGGAAACATTTGTATGGCGATATGGAAGTGGTCACTACCCTGTAGTCTGAGATCAGAGATGGTATGTTATTGGTTGGGAGCATTATTTCTGATGTAAAATTCTATTTCGAAATTATGTGGGATAGGGAATTTTTTTGTAAGTGTTATATGGGTTTGCTGGAGGAAGATCATTTTAGGGTTGTGTATCTTTATAAGGAGAAGGAATCCGTTTTAGCTATTCAAGTAGCCGTTTAAATTCCATTGGAGTATCGTAAAAGTCTTAGTTTTTATTGGGTTAGTTTAGGGACTGGTTTTTTATCGTTCTGCTAGTAACTGGTTCTGTGTTTATTAAAGACTTCATTTTACATCTAGTTTGCATTGAACTTTCGTTATTTATTTTTTTTTTACAAATTTATCGGTTTTAAGGTATTATTGGTATCCGATTCATTATATGAGTGTTCGCTTGCTTGTTGTTGGTTGCTCCGTATATTGGAGGTTGGAGGTATATTGGTCCTATTATGTTATATATTTACATTTAGGAATACCTTCGGAATACCTTTGTGACTCTCATACTCAAAAACTTTTCTTCCCACTCAAATAAGAATCTAAGTAGCTAAGGTCATCCTAATTCCGACAATGTTAGTAGTAGCCTTAAACTCAATTATCATAAACTTGACATCGTGGAATCACTATAAGACATTAATATATATACAAAATCTTGTAGTAACAATCATGTTTGTTTGACAAATTAATATCAGCCACTTCAACTAGAAGAAACAATTTTGTATGCCAAAGATATAATTCTTTGTGCTCGAATAGCCAATTCTTTATCAATGCTTTTCGTCTGTGGAACAATCTGCCACATAGATATAAGACAATTAGGGTCTCCACTCAGTTTAAATTCAAATTAAAGAGTATTTAACTGAACTGAACTGACTGAAATATATTAAACTAAGAACGAATTGATAGTAATAAGTAATAGTTATAAGTCGATATGTGCTAAATTAAGAAAATATATGAAATACAATGTGACTAGTGCTATAAATATATGTGTACATTTGCTACGCTAGGATAAGAACTTTATGAAATTAATTAAAATTAATTTAATTTGCTTATTTAATTTAACGCAGCAACTAAGACCTCGAGGAAACCTTGATTTTTATTTTTATCATGTGGTTCTGGTTTGTTTGCTGTAAAAGATTCCGACCCGATTCCCAAGAAAAACATCGTGAGTTATGCCGTAAAGAGTATCTAAATCAATTTTTATTTGATCAACGGCTTGCGGATAGTACTCGTCGTCGCTCGTCGTAATCCGTCTCCCGTCTGTCGGATTCCGAAATCAACTCACGGGGGTGGTGGTCAGTTGGTGTTACCCAGAGACGTGTTGTTGTTGGACTCCAAAGTTAGCCACAAAGAGTTGTTATTGCGGGACATGAAAGTCTGCCAGAGAGGATTGTTATTGTTGGACTCGAAAGTCAGCCAGGGAAAGTTGTTGTTGTCAGCCAGAGAGACGTGTTGTTCTCGAACCCAAAAGTCAGCTGAGAGAAAATTGTTATTGCTGGACTTGAAAGTCAGCCGAGAGAGAGTTGTTGTCGTCGGACCCGAAAGCCAGCCAGAGAGAGAATGGTGATTGGTTGACTCGAAAGTCAGCCGAGAGAGAGTTGTTGTCGTTGGACCCGAAAGTCAGCCAAAAAGAGAATTGTTATTGTTGGACTCGAAAGTCAGTTAAAAGAGAGTTGATGTCGTCGGCTCCGAAAGTCAACCAGAGAGAGAGGCGCATTGGTGAGCCGAGCCGTATACCGTGACCCTAAAGTCGGCCGGCGTAGTTAAGGGTCAATTGAACTACGGGGAGCTAACTACACTGTATAATCGGACGCGATCCAAGGATCTTGTGCAACCAAAAAGTGACTTGTGATATTGTTTTAAATGTTTAAAACACTTAAATGACAAAAAATGTTTCAGGAATATATCATAATTAATATATGAAAAGGAAGGATTACAAAAAAGTGTCTTCATCTTCTTCTAAAATATAAAATATTTCAAAATGTAGTAATTTTTGCGATCCATCTAAGATAATAATCCGAAGTCCTCATTAAACAGAATTTCCCAAAAAGTAATATTATAAGGGGAATATGCGCCATGTTGATATGGAGAACTTACTGATCTAAAAAGGAGTTGAACATTGCATCCCTATTTTGTAAAAGTTTTGGGATGGCTGACAACTTAGAGATTCTTCTATAGTTATTGGCAACCGACTTGCTACCTTTTAAGAAAAGAAAAAAATGTTTTTCAAATAAGAGAGAAGTGGGTGGATTAAAAGGATAAGGAAAACAATTTCGCACAGGGAGTTGGAATAAGCATGCAGCCAGGTATTCCGTGGATGTTAAATAGGATGAAATGAGGCTTGAAAAATAAAAAATAAATATATGGCTAATTGCCGGACCTTTATTTACTCTATCTTTAACTTTATGTCTCGAGACGACGACGATTGATGGAAACTGCAAGAGAACATGTTCAACAAAAATGAATTCATGGTATTGTACAAATTATCCATGGATTTGCCGTGCACTCTTATAGATCGGACGACTTAAATTCAGATATAAAATTATTCAGCTGTTCGAAGTTCATCTTGCGAAACTAGTCAACTTTTTTGGTCAGTCGTTTAAATATATTTTGTAATGCATCGAAATTAGGATGATGGTAACTACAATGGGTGCTTCAGTGGTACCACCCTAGCTAAATATAAAGATAAAGCAAACGCTCTAAGGAATTTTGTACCTGGCTGACAACAAGCCTGCAAAAAAATCATTTTATAACATTATTTAACAACTGAATAGGCCCAGTTATGCCATGATCGCCTAAAAGTACTAAATAGCGCCTTTCCGAATGCTAATTGAAAACCAATTACATAACGGAAAGGTGGTTGAAATATTTAGTAAATTCAAGAAGTTTGCGGTGATGTGTTTCGTATTAATGAATTTTATGGAAGCTTGGCTGTTATATACTTCTATTTGAAAATTGCAGCAAATATCGGGGAGTCTAAAATATGTTCTGATATTGAATTGTTCGGAGTCAGCACCGGTATCAACTTGGTTATCTGCTGCCCGTAAATCGTTTTAGTCACTTTTCTGTCATTAATCGGGTCAAGAAACACCTTAGAGTCTTGCACCAGGGCTTCGAAGTTCCGTTGAATTTCGTATACTATTTCGTCGGTAGAGAACACGAATTTTTCGGCGAACGCTAATAGTTCTCTCTTTAAGCGGTAATATATCTACAGTGTATTTTTAATCATACATGGACTCAACGGTTGAATTTTTCTAGAAAAGATTGGCTTCTCTGGCTGCACAATCGATCGCATTGATTGAGCCCGGTCACAAATAATCTTCTGGGCTTTATCCCAAACGCGTTTACTGATACGGCGCGGTAAGTTTTGTTTCGCGGGTACTTTTGTTCGGATTTCGGTTTCTGTCTTGTTAGACTATTATTTTATCATTCGTCCTGGAGATAAACTTTATCCGAAGAGGTGTTATTTTTCATTGTTTTTCTCAATATAAGGGGGCTACTCGAGCGCTACTTGTAAGGAAGTTCTATAACCAGGCCTACACATGAAATTTGTATTGAAGGTTGGAATATGTAGTTTGAGTTTTGGCCCTAAGGTCGTTATTTAGGCCTATTATTATAATTATATCTCAGTATTTTTTCTTATGTATGTTATTCCTAACCAAGGTATAGTATTATTAATAATTAGCAATGGACTTTCTGTCATGACTTAAATTTAATATTTAATAATAATGACTGTTTAATTTGTGACCTCCAAAGAGGAGCCTCACAGTAGTTCTATGTGATTTTAACATCACAAGGGCTTACGAGACTCAAATTATTAATTATTATTATTATATTTATTATTATTATAATATATATATTTATTATTATTATAATTATTATTATTATTATTACTTAAATTATTTTTCTTATATACTTCTAACTACAGCGAAAAATGATGTTATTTAGGCCAATCTTTGCTTTGTTTCTAATCCGGCAAGAGTAAGTTTAGATAGGGTGGTGCTGACACAGCCCGAAAAAATATATTATTCCATTAAAATAAAATTTTAAAAGACTGAGGAATCACTTAGACGAAATCGGAGGATCAGCGAGGACGGGAAGCCGGTTCGAGAAGACTCAAAATGTGAGTGGTCGTGGTCCGGAGGTGAAGCCCTAATATCATGGCTCTCATTTCGAGGCTCGGCCAGACCCAGTCCTCGCAGAGAGAATTCTGGCCTGGTCACAAAAATTGGCCAGACCCACTTTCTTTTTATGGTTCCATTTGGTGGCCACTAATTTAAAACAAGGAAGCTTAAACATAACCCCGAATCGCGGTAAAGAGCTTCGGCAGGCATATGTGCGCCAACACCGCCGTTAATTCTGTACCTGGGAGCCGCCATAAAATAGAAGAATTAAAAGAAATAGAATCTTCGAGGAAGGCCGACACGCCTTCAGAGTGGCGACACCAGGAGCTTGCTAGCTTCAGTCAAATTTTTTTTTAGTTTTAGTTTAAATTTAAATGTGTTTTTTTGTGTTTGTTGGAGGAAAATCTTCGTTTATTTTTAACTATTTATTTATAAATATATTTATTACATTTTTAATCGATTTTAGTATTTTATTTATTTAGTTATTATTTCATATTTATTGCATATTTATTACTCATTAATCCCTTGTTTATCTTAAATTAATGTATGTATTCCATATTTATATGCATATATGTGCAAAAATACTTCAGTCGGTGCAGCAGTGAAGTTGTCTTGTTTTTTTTCGCAATTTTTGGTTATATATATATATTTTTTTTTTTTTTTGCTTTGCCGTCTATATTTCCCCTGCGACACCCCCTTGAGAGCTCTTACGGATAGGAAGAATCCAAAAGGTATTAGAGGGAATTATGTAAATGAAAGAAAATTTGTTTAAAAAAATCGAGATCAAAAATCCGCAAGAAGAAGAAGCAATTTAAAAGTTGAAGAACCTTCACTTCATTTAAGTTGAACTAGGATAATGCTTGTGAAAATAACTATAAGATGAAGAGTCTAATTATGAATACGGAGTAGAGATTTTTATGTGGGGGAAAGGGGAGTGAACCGGGATAATGAGTGCGTAGCTGTGTGTGTGACTCAGCACAGGGGCAGTTGCAACAAAAAGGTTGGAATCATGCGAGCAGCTGCATGGTAGGGAAGGCATAAGCATGTGGCCTCCAGTTCATCAGGAGAAGCCAAGTCTGTTGTGTGTGTGTGTGAGGAACTGTAGGAAAAGTTGTCTTTGTTTCCGCGGGTTTGAAATAAACCGCGCGGTGTATAGTGTTGTGTAAACGTCGAGTATCGACGAGATTTATTATTGTATGTGGCGGGCAGGGTTAGGGAATCCATGGCCCAAAGAGAGAGCTAGCCGGTGCCAGCCCAAATGCCACGCAGGTCCTTTAGAAGGGACATAACAATTTCTACTACATTTAGCGATAGTTTCTAATCCCGACTATATGTTCTCATTTTCATCAATTCAAACCAAGAAAGTATGTTAAAATCTGATAAAGTTTTAATATTTAATTGTATTAATTTCTCGTTCGTTCCTATAATAGATATGTATATGATATACATATATGGACGTTGATGATCATATACATACATATATGACAAGTGGTCCGCATAAAGCCAAGCACGTGCCTGTTGGGTTAGGAGCTAGTAGGCGCGATAGAAAATATAGAAATGAGTACACGCAAATTAACTATCGGCGTGCTAACAGATTGTTGTGGGTTAGTATTCAAGTTTTTAGTTTAGGAAGTCTGTTTACGTTACATTGTGTACAAACCATAATAATTTGCACATATGACTCTAGAGGGTTCATGTAATTCAAAGGAGGTTTTACAGTAGCGCAACTCTATAGGACCCAGAATTTTTAGTCGGTATGTGGAAATTGAACTGTCCCAACAAATCACCTCATTCCATGCCTCCGTAGATGAGTTTATAAATAAAGGAAATGCTTAACATAGTTCTACGGTTTGCTAAGGAAAGTAAGCTAATTAGAATATGAAAGTATTCTTTAGTTTGCACTCCAATTTAAACTGCGTGGAGCGAAAAGTAAAAAGTTCTTTTGAACCGATTTTATGCGTTTAATATGGACGTCGTACTGAGGGTTCCAAAAAGAAATCCATATTCTGGGATAGGACAAACTAAAGAAATAAATAAAGATTTAGTGACATAGGGGTCATTGAACTCCTTTGACCACCGTTTAATATATTTGAGCACACCCCTGGCTCTATTCACCACAGACAAACTATGATCGATAAAGTCAAGTTTCGGATCCAAGAGGACGCCTAAATCATTAACTGAATTAATTCCTCCCAAAGAGCAGCAGTTCAGCGTGTAAGTTGCAAGGTTAGGAACGACACAAGAGAATGTCATTAGCTTACATTTATTTCCATGTTTGGAAATTATTTAGATCTTTTTGTTAATTCGACTGGCTAGCGACGCCCATGAATTACATAAGTACTCGAAATTTAAGCGAAACTTCGGGCAAGTCGTTTATAAATAATGTAAATAATAAGTTGCTGTAAATGGGGAGTTGTTGAAAGAAATAATAATCGATTCCTCACAAATAATGGGAATGTGGGAGGTGTCTACGGATAAGGTAAGCAATTTTAGAAGTAGATAGCACATGCCGGCGGCACAATACAGCCAGGAATTCCGTCGGGACCTGGCGAATAAACTGGTTTGACACGATGAAGATCTTAAAGATATATAAGTCAGATTTGAATCCGAAGTTTGAATAAGTTGTATAAAAAAACTGCCTGATCAGGTATATTTATAAACGGATGTAAGTAAGAATCTATTTTAGGCTTAAATTCAATGTTAAAAAAAGTTGTGGACATTTTTGAGAATTGAACCCATTATCGAGTAAACGAGTAGCACTTCGCGTTCAGAACGAGTTATGTTTGACCGAGCTGATAAGTACGAGGAAAGGACAGGTTTCTAGCCCTTGAGCCCATGGGAGCTATATGATATAGTCGTCCAATCCGGCCCGTTCCGACGTATATACGAATTCGAGTATATAGAATACTGCAAAGTTTTATTCAAATAGCTTTAATACCGAAAGACTAGTTTGCTTTGTCTCAGAAGTTAGGAAAGTAACTTTAAGCAAGGTAATCACATTTTAAAAGACGCGACCATCCAAAGAGAGTACGATATCACCAAAATTACATATGTTTAAATTTTTAAATACCTACTTATTGTTAAATGAAAATGAATGCTTAGTTTTATAAAAATAAATTATTAAACATATATTTTTAGATTTCACTCTATAAATCTATATTGGAGGCAATTACAGGACGTGGAGAAAGTCGCGGAAAAAGTCTAATTACTGATTATACAGTATTACGAAAAGTAAGTCAAAATAATATAAACAGCATTTATATTAACTATACCCTATAATGCCAGATTTGGACCCATCCTAAAGTTTTGGAAGACGCATGGAAAAATGCAAATAAGGTAAGCAAATCTTACTTTGGTAAGCATACATACCAAGTTTAATAATACCAAAGCACACCGTTTCTGAAAATCTGACAGGCAAGTACCGTTCGAATATAGCAGGAAAAGCTTTTCGTCTTCAGCATACATGACTCTAGGGAGTCTTGGTGGCTTTACACAACGAAAATATAACAAAAAAGAGGTTTCGATTTAACTAGAATTGAGGCTCGGTTCCGCCCTGATGTAAGAATAAGTCTGATTTCAATCTATGGTGCGTAAATACGTTGTTAGAGCTGCAAAAATATGTTTTTTTTTTGGTAGCACTACAGTTCAGTACGGTAAAGTTTAACCGAACCGTTGAATAACTCGAAAGGGCAGATTGACAACCGGTATATTTAATTTTAGGAAACAGCCTGTACTTTATGTTTTTGAAGTGAGTCAACTTTTTACTAAAATATTGACGGACATAACACATTCAGTAAAGGAGTTTTTTGACTGGTTGATCAGATAGATGTAAAGCAGTCACATCGGAAGTTGGATGATGGATAACTTCGCGTGTTTCAGTGGTGCCATCATAGCTAAACTAATTCTCGCCAAATCGGTGACAAAACAGATTCTAAGAAATTTTGTACCTGGTTGTTGGTAAAATATCTATGACAACAGGGAACATCGACGGGTTGCGAGAGGAGAGAGAAAACGGGAAAGTATTTCCATTCCTTATGTTTAGTTTTAATTAACTACCTATCTTTTAATAATGCCACACACATGCAAATGTCCCGGCTTTAATGGTCCATGGCCACATTCCCCCGTCCGCTGCGTGTCCTGGGGGAGGCAGTTGCTGTCCTGGGATCCTGGTTGGCACTCGCGATGTGGGTCACACTTCCACCACGTGGCTTGTTCTCCTTTTTGCGGGTCTATCGATTTTTGTAATTTTCCGACGATATCGACATCTACGGGCGCCGTGTCTCCGCTTCCTTTCTGTCGGCAGTTTAGTGGTAGCTTTTCCACGATCCTATAGCTTTTGTCGCTGTTCCTTGCAATCCTTGGCACTGTTGCTTTGTCCCGCCTCGGCCCCGACCCTTTGCCGATCGCCGGCTGTCTCTCTCGGATGGCTGTAAGCTCATTCGCTTCCCTCTTTGCTGGTGGTCTCCGACGCTCTTTCGGCTGCAGGTGCGCATCTACTCTTCGTTCCGCTCTCGGCGCGTTCAGGCATCTGCGCATTTTGGGCTTCTGCTTCGATCTGAGCCTCTGCCACGATCTGATGCCCTCTACGGCGGCTACGCACTGCTAATCTTGTGTTAGCTACGTGTTGGCTCTGCCGTGTGTGTGGATCTGCCGGTATGTGGCTCTGCCGTGGGTGTGGCTCTGCTGTGGGTGTTGCTCTGCTGGTATGCGTGGTTCTAGCCGTGTGTGTAAGCGTCTGTTCAATAAGCGGGAGCGGTAAGGTCCCGTTGGGACCCATCCGGCTGGAGCTGGAATCCACTGGGTCTGTATGCGGGGGTCCCTGCTGGCTCCGCGTCGGAGAATCTCGTCGCTTAGCTCCTCGCCACGGCGGCGGGCGGTGGTAGCCATCGCTGGGTGTGGCTGGCGGTGCTGGTGAATCGGTGGTACGGTGGTTGCTGGCAATTCTGGTGCAGCTGGCGGCGCTGGTACATGGCCTCCTTGGTCGTTGTCATTGATTTCTGGATTAGCGATGGCTGCGCGGCGGGATTCATACCATCGGCATGCTGTTGTGCATTGCTACGTATGTCCCCGGCTTAAACTTTTCTGGTTTTGGTGCCGATGACCCCGGCGTATTTTCCCTTTTTATCGTCATTCTCTGCGTCGGCGTCCTCTGCATCCATCCCTTCCCCGTTTTAAGGCTTCAGTTGGTTAAGGCTTGCAGTTCGCCGACAGCTCCTGCTGGGTACGTGTAACTGCACGATGGTTGGTGACGAGAACTTTGCGAGCCCGAAGGGTCCCTCATGGGATTATCATAGAACTCCTCGAGGACTTTTGGGCGAGGACCATGGCGTGTACTTCTCTTCCTCCGGCCGTAGTCCTATGCGGCGATACAATTGCATCCCGGTAGTCCGGGAACTTGGCGGGCTCGGTCCGAGCATACTCGCGATCCATTTGCAGTTGCTTCCTTGTACCTGTGCTTGTTGCGCTACTGGCAGCGGTTGGCGAGAAAGGGCCACTAAGTTCAGGGCTCCTTTACGGTAGTGAATGTCGTACTGATACTGCTGCAACTCTAGTGCCCAACAGCCGAAATTGCCAGTCGGATTGTCAATCAAGTTTGGCCATGTCAGCGAGTGATGATCCGTGAAAACGTTGAAGCGGTATCGATGTAACATTGCACTGCAGGCGATGGCGAGGCACTGCTTCTCCGTCACCAAATAGTTCCTCTCGGCCGTGTTAAGGCGGCGTATAGGCTACTACCCTCTCTTCTCTGTCAATGCTCTGCGTCAACACGGGTCCTATGCCGTACTCGCTGGTATCCGACAGCAGCACGAACTTTTCTCCAAAGTCCGGGCACTCCAGGATTGGTGTTTCCTTCAGCAGTCTGTCATCAACTCCTGAAAGCACTGTCCACTCCCAGTTATGGCGTTTCTTTAGCAGCGATGTCATGGGCTCCACAACGGCGGCGAAGTTTGGAACACCGGCGACACAAGGATACGATGCCCAAGCATCTCCGGAGTTCCTTCAGATAGGTCGGTGGCTTGAGCTCGCGAATTCCGGTCACCTGGTAGACAATGTGACGCTGGAGGAAGTGACATTTCCCCCGGTTCAGCAGCATCGGAAAACTTCTCGCTGGTTGGCGGCGTGTTCCTCCACGTTGATGTCATCCCGATACGCGAACGCATGTGGTTCCATATCTGGTCCGATGACCGTGTTCAGGGCGCAATGAAAGGTAGCAGGGACGAAGGCAGTCTGAACGGCAGCAGTGGAACAATCCTCGTCCGGGAACAGTAAAAGCCTTGCATTCCCGGCTGTCCAGAGCTACTGGGATTCGCCAGTTCCCGTTTTTGAGATCCAGTGTCGATATGAATCTGGCATTTTGAAGGCGTTCCAAGATGTGGTGTATCTTCGGAAGCTGATATGCGTCTGGTACGGAGTTTTCGTTAATCTGGCGGTAATCCACGCACATGCGGATCTCGCCATTCTTCTCGGCCACGATGACGATGGGGGACTGTACGGACTCTCGAACTCTGTACGGACTCTCGAAGAACCTCGTTGATCAGTTTGTCGATGATGGTCTTCGCTGCTTGAGGGGCCGGTCGTTGCGCATGATGATCCGGTGCTCAGCGATATGTAATACTCCGGGAAGGGTATCAAACACAGCCAATTCGAATAATTTTTTTACCCAGGGCTCTAGGTAGTTATGAGTCTCAGACTAATGGCTCGGATGAATCGTTATCCTCTGTGTGATGGTTTACCGAGTTTACAATGCTGCATAGAGGTGAGTTTCGTTCCGGCGTTTCCTCTACGTGATGCTGGAAGTGGGCACGTTTCTTGGAGGTACTTAAAGGGTTCCGTTGCGGGGCATCGGCCACGGGCAAAAACATGGCTCAAACTGAGTGACTGGGTCCCCGCCGTCGGCGGGTCTGAGTCCGGTAATTCCTCTTCCGGTCGGCTCTGTGCAGGTGGTATCCTGACTGTTCTCGGCTACTGTGCTCCGAGGTTGGGCCCGAGGCGTAGTGTAATTCCGTCGATGATCCTTGGTGTGTGCTGCGTGACTCCAGTGGTTGGTCTTGTGGATGAGGGTGGCTCTATTGACTGCGGTCCGTGTACGGGCCCTGTGTGGTTTGGTATGGTAGTCTGGCAGCAGCCTGATAGTCTGCCCTCTGCATTGCATTGTGGCTCCGATTCCGCAAAGGAAATCAATTTCGAGGACCACGTTGTCCAGGACGACTGACATCACCAGAAGTGTAGTGGGCCTCCGCTTGTTCTCAATGTGTATATTGGCCGTTAGGGCCTGGGTGACTTTTCGGCATGTTCCGTCGGCTAGCTTGACTTGGGTCCTGATGTCCTGATTTCGCTAGTGCTGGTGAAGGGTACCTTCTACTGGCTGCGTGGGTTAGCTGATGTTGCTAGTGCCGGTGGGTGATTTCCTCGGGTGATTTCCGGCCACACGATTCCCTAGCCCATTTCCCGAATCTGGGCGTCAGCAGCAATTTATGGTCCTGAGTCCTCTTCTTCCGCAATCCCAACAGAACAGGATGCGTGGGTTCCAGCACTCCGTGAAAAAATGACCCGAAAATGGCCGCAGTTGCGGCAGGCGATGCGATCGTTAACTGGCTCGTAGCGAGAGAGGCTATGCTGTAGCTCGTGCATGCCTTCCGGATTAGGAATCGGCCGTGGGTGTTCCCTGCTGGGTGTGTCGGTGTGCTTAGCAATGTGGACATCCTGTCCACGTCTGCCACGCAGCTGGAATCTGGGGCATGTCATGGGCTCGTGGAGCGTGGCCAAATGGGTCAGTTCCGCCAGCGTGCGGTAAACAATTTCCAGAGTTCTGTGTGCTTGTGTGTTCTTGGAAAGCGAAAATCTTGCCGACGAGAATTACAAGTTTTCCTTGTATAGAAGTTCACGACGAGATGTATCTACAAGTGTCCTTCTCAGCGACAAGTAAGCCTTTATATTGATACGCGTATTCCTCATCAAGAATTGAAAATCGTATCTTTTTCGTTGATATCTGGCTGGCACCAATATAGCGGGACACGATTGCGAAAAATAACACGAATTTTTCTTATTCTTCTCTCTAAAATATCTAAAAAATATTCCCGAAAAACTCACCCTAAACACGAATTTAGCTTATTCTTCTCTCTAAAATATCCTAGTTTTTGGCCAGTTGTGCTTTAATCCATCAATATAAGGAATGTCTTTTATGTCCCGGCGGTCCCTGCTGTATGATGTATTTACGGTCAGGGTCATCCTCAGCGAGCCAGAGTTCATCTCAAAAAATGTATAAATTTGAAACGCCAGGACATAATGTGCCAAAAATGTTAACGGGTTTTAATGAGGGTCGAAATCTACGATTAACGGTGAAAAGGGGTCCTGTTGGCCTGGCCTACGTGCTGTTTATCCCGTGATGTGGCCCGGAACTATTCAGCAACCGACGCCCGAATCCGTGCGCGGAATTCTGCAGCAGCGGGATGCCCCTGAAGGCTATACAGATGGGCCGGAATTCTCCAACGACCGCCGCCAGAGTCCGTGCACAAAATTCTCCAGCAACAGCTGAAGGTTAATAGTTATAATCACAGCGAACCCCGATGGGGTGCGAGAGGGGATTCCTACCATTGACAGATAGCGACACCCGGAGGAATTTAACTTCGTTGTATTCCTCGAAAGTTAAAAATACTGACGTGACGCTATATATATGGTTTTTGGCCATGAAAAATTGTGTATATTTTAGCAGCAGTGCACTATCTTAACTGCATCTAAACCATAACTGGTGATCTAGAATGACATCCTGTATTCTTCTGACCGTCATCATTCTCTTCTTCTGAATATTAAGTTAATCGGTATCATCAATATAGTAGCTTACATCCTTTGTGTGTGAATATGGTTCCCCACGTCTTTATTCTTTATAAGGTCAAATTTCTGAAAACGGTCAGCAAATATTCTGCAAGGGGGCTGTCGTTTAACTGAACTTTGTGCTTTCTATACACTAAACCTTTATGGTGTTGTCGGATAAACATTGCACCGCACCTCTGCAAAATAGTCATTTTCGATATGTACAACCAAGTTCTTGAGATTGTCGTCTGGCCTTTTATCGGAATAAAAGTTAGGGATACGGCAGGCAACCATCGAATTTGGAAAGAATAAGTAGCAGTATCTAAAATTTAATATATTGAAGTATGCCTTGAAAATTTTTCCAAATTGTCAGGGGGCTTATGTGAAAGACGAGATACCAGAATTACCACATCATTTTGAGGCGCGAATATTAAATTTAGCAGACTCAACTTCATAATGAACTTATTGGGTGACATTTTAATTAGGTTTTCAACCTATAGCTTAGACTTTACATTTTTTTTTAATTATCAGCGCTGCAACATAGAAAAAATATGGGACAATAGCTCGGAAATAGAAATATATATAATGAACCTGAGGTCTCTTATTTGGGGTTATACTTCCCTCTTAAAGTAAAAAATTAGGGTATAAGCTCTCGTTTACTCACGGATTGTGTTTTATTAGGCTTTGAAAGCGCCAAAACTATCAAGTTTTTGATACTTCGACCGCGACTTTTTCAAAATTCTATGTGATGGAATCTGTTCGATTTCGAATTAACAGAAACATTCGCGTTTCAGTGTTTCCAAAAATGTAGTACTTTTAGCTGCGCACATTTAAGATGAATTACTAGATTTTTGTAACCGTCAGCTAAAATGAATCGCTAGATTATTAATCGCTATTTCTTAAAATTCCTTCACGTCTCACATGTGATTAGTGGTTGGATGAAATATGTGCTCCATGACGGGTAAATCATGGACCTCATTAAGAAAATTTGAAGTTCAGCGATGAGCAGCCACCGAACGAAATAATCACCAGCAACAGCAGCATCAACAAAAGAACAACGATCTATCGGCGCACCACCACTAAGCTGACCGGCTCTACCAGATTCCCCAGATCCATCAAACTTGTTCTGAGCTCCATGAACTTGTTAATAATAAAAAAGAATTTCAGTATAATATAGCGAAATAATCAAAATTATAAAGCTGATTTAGATATTGAGAAAAATACATCTTATACGAAAAAAATAACAACTTAACACGAGTATCAACAATTCAAAACCAAAATATGATGAATACTGACGCCGCTCCAAAAACACCGGGATGCCTTCTTAACACCCTGGTTGAAACGCCCTTGATTAGCAATAGCAATAAGAAACGTGTTGGCGTTTTTTATTCTGAAACAATGTACATAAGTTAACCCTAACCTACAAGGCTTACATACCGCAGTTTTTCTTCCCTCTCTCTGAGATACCGACTCTTTATTCTTTATTTATACTGGCTCTTTATTCTTTAAATGTCAAACCAGAACTGAAGCTTAAAGCTAACATAAATTAAATTCATAGCGACCCCTCCAATAGGTAGTGCTTGCCAGCTATGCACGAACTTCCGGCCAAACACTGTGTCAGCTTTCGGACGATCGGTCATTACCGTCGCCCTGCTAACTTAGTTAACTTAGACATTGACAGTGACAGTGACTAACCAAATAGCAATATGGGAACTATTTCTAATAACCTCTTGCATATTTCAGACCTTGCGAGCCCCCTTTTGCTGTTTTGCTGTTCTGACGCTAGCACCTATCTTTAATCCAGGGAATTCACTCAACTCTGGGTGACCATTTGATAGCTATGCGCATTTTTAACCTTCCCTCCATATCTTGGATGCCAACACCTGACACTAATTTTCTGGTTCCCACAGCACCTCATAACTTAGTTCATGGCCTAATTGAGAAACTAGAACTATGGTGATAAAATCTTGGACCTTATCTTTGCGTCTAAGTTTGCAAACGCCCTGACCTGAAGACGTTTATCACCCCACACTGGATATAATTCTTGAAGCGTCGTCTTCTCTACTTCCTAGTCCAGAAGTCGAGCCAACAACTTTTCGCTGCTTCCGCAAAGCTAATTTCAATGTCATTAACTCCTATTTATCCCTAGCTGATTGGACTTTGTGGATTCCACAGACGACCCCAGTAACATGGTTAGGCGCTTTTATGACACTTTATACTCAGGTTTTGACATGTATGTCCTATTCTTTCCCTCACCTGATGTGTCTTACAAGACCCCATGGTTTTCTCGTCGACTTTCTTATCTTAAAAACTTGAAGTCTAGACTTTACAAGAAATGCACCAAGACTGGGTCGCAGGTCGACCTTTCTAGATATTTGACAGCTCGCACAAACTTCTTAACACACAATTTTGAATGCTACAGAAACCACCTAAATCGGTGTAAAACTGAGTTCCTGGGTAACCCTAAGCAATTTTACGAGTTTGTTAATTCAAAATGAAGATCCCAAGTGTTTCCTTCTTGTCTTCATCTCAATACTGAGTCCGCGTGTAATGAGCCTGAAATAAAGATGCTCCAGTGTACGTACTCATCCATTGGCTACAAAACAACCTCCTCGTATCCTTATTTTCTTCCACAATCGTATTCTATGTTCTTCTGGTCCAATATGTGTTTTGTTTCGTTCCTATATGTGTTTTGAGATACTGTGCTGGTGCACAGTACCAATTTTTTTTCAGATGTTTTATTTTTTTCCAGAAAGTTGGAAAGTTTATCATTCCTCTCTATAAAAAGGGCAGTAAATCCGTTATTGAAAACTACAGAGGGATTGCAAAGCTTAGTGCTATTCCCAAGATATTCTAATTTCTGACTACTGCGCAGCTGCAGCACCAATGCCGGTCAAATATGTCCCCGTCTCAGCATGGTTTTATGCAAAACAGATCATCGTCAACAAACCTTCTTGAATTTAGTGCTGTCATTAAAACGCACGTTATCTTCACCGATTTCAGCAAAGCTTTTAACCCGGTATTGAGGAAATATCCGTACTCAACGTGTTGGCTTTAAGCGCTCTCTCTCAAACCGGGTTCTTGTCAGTGTTGGCGTCCCTCAAGAGAGCCACTTTGGCCACTTCTGTTGGGCCTCTTTATCAACGACTTGCCTGAAGTGGTTCTACACTCAAATGTGATGATGTATGCAGATGACGTCAAACTATGTTTGCCATTGAAAAATTCTCATTCATATACGCTCCTGCAAACTGACCTAAAAAACATGCAATCCTAATGCACTAATATTGTCATTTTTCTCAACAACACCAAATACAAACTTATTTCGTTTTACCGGAAGAATTGCCTTCACGCTAATTAGTCAATAGGTGGGAGCGATCTTGAACGCATATATACAGTAACAGAATTTTAATGACCACATTGGTATCATTGTTGGTAAAGCTAGAGGGGTTTTTGCCTTTGTTAAGCGATGGTCAAAGGAGGTTGATGATCCTTATACTTCAAAACTTCTCTATATCTCATTCGTTCGTCCTATTCTTAAAATTTGTTCGTGTGTATGGTCACCTCAATATGCGAAGTATCAAGACCTTATTGAATCTGTTCACAAACAATTCCTTTTGTTTGCTCTACGAGAATTAAGTTGGGACCCACACCATCGCCTTTCTTCATACACCGACAGGCTATGCCTTTTAAGCCTTCCCACCCTTAAGGATCGTCAAACCTGCCACGGTGTGACGTTCCTGTATAAATAAATTAGCGGGCATATTTGCTCCACCTTTTTGTTAAGCAAAGTAAGGCTCTCGGTCCCTGTAAGGCCTTCACGTTATTTTGGTCCATTTGCCCTATTTTTCATTTACAATAATTTCTGTTATATTTTGAATTGTCTATCGAAGCTTATGAGCGTAATATGTTAAGACACCTATACTTTCATCTGCCCAACCGATGTGAGCCGGAGCACATCATTAAACAACACTCCCTTTTGTCACTCAGATGTATGGGTATAGTTTAATAATGGCAGACATATTGCTAGTTCTTTTTTGTAAATTTATTTACTCTATATGTGTTAAGCAATAGATCGACCGCATAAATTGAATATCACTATTATTATCAATTGTTATTATTTCCATATAATCGTACATATTTTAATGATCATAAGTGTCTTGTTTACAACATAAAAGCTTTAAGCTTAAATGCATAGCCGAAAATGCAGCATATATGCTCGCGATCTTCTTACGTTTTTACATTTTCGTCAATTAGTTATAGTTTTACCCTTAAGCGCTCGATTATCGAATTCCGCTTATTATTATATCCCCCGTGAAACTTAGTCTAAATCCGCTACAAAACCAAAAAACTTAAAACACCTAAGAAAACATTAATACAGTCCACTTCATTCAGTACAGTACTGCCTCCAGCTTCTGTCTTTCAAAGGCGAACCTAATGAATGCTTCTTCGTAGTTCCAGTGCTATGCCCATGCTATGCCGCGTTGTCGATGTGTCGCTTCTATGCTCTGCGTTTGGCTGATGGATCTTTAAAGACCTGGGTATGGTGGAGGGCCAAACGGTAAAGATCAGGCCTCCACAGTGAAGCGTTGCTCCGCTGCTGCACAAAATATCTACGCCTAACAGGAGATCGTCCAACATGTCCGGCATGATGAAGACGGAGATGACAATACGGATCTTTTCCAGTTCCCTGCCAATTTCGTCTGCGAGTTTACCTTGGGAGCGTATGGCGGGAAGACTTCTTCCGTTGCTTAATTGTCGGGTACTCGTTCACGTAGCTGAGCGAGTCCTCCATATCCAATGTAGCGGTGAGGGAGCGTCACTCTACCGTGTTTTTAGAGCCGACGCGGTTTTGATCTTTTAGGAGTGTGTTGGATACTGGCTCTGGGAGATCGGTGTTTTCCTCCGGTAACTCCTCGAGATCCTTGCCTGGCGCTTGGTTCCGGCTGCAGTCGATGGTCCTCAGACCCTGTCAGCCGGCAAGCGGATAGTCATTCGCGATGTATACCAGCGGGGTACTTAAAATTGACAGCGCAGCAATGCCGGTTTGCCTGTCGTTTGCGACTCGGTCTCGGATCCGCGGGTGCCAAAGGCTGAGATAGATACGCGTGTTCACGGTTGATTGCTTGGCACAGGATACTGTGCTGTTGGGCATTCCCTTTGCAAAAGGTGTGACGAGCCGCCGGAGGATTGGCCCCGTCACCCGAGAGCCGATGCCTTGTTCTGGTCGGTAGCCAGAGGAAGTGGGGGGAAACCCGCCTGAACTTGTATTGCCGGCCTCGCCAACAGGATGCGATTGTCAGATCCGGAGAGGAATTGTCGGCAAGGATAACCCGTCCCTTCACTAAAGGTACTGTGAAACGAGAGGGAATCGACCCCGTTAGCCGGAACCCGTTTCTGGCTTGGTTCCAACGAGGCAGGCGTGCAAGTGGTCTCCTTAGAAAATATAGTATTACTATTCGTACCCTACGCACTCCTAATTTCTCCATTTTTGGGATTGGCCCTCGACCAGCCCTTGTCTGCCGCCGACTCCCTGCAGCTTCGCGGTTCGCTCTTCGTCGTCGGTTCTTTGGGATTTCGGCTGTGCAAAAGGTTCGCGTAATCGTGCGCGGCGAAAGTCGGTGGCGCAGAGAGCTATTAATGCGCCGTGCTTTGCCGACATTTTCCCCGCTGCCGGCGTCTCTCTTTTTCGCTGGTCCCTCTGCTGCGAATACAACGAGTCACCGGTCGTTGATAGCTCTGCCGGTTGTTGGATCTGCTGATCTTTGAGTTTTTTAATTTTTCGAAGATTGTCCGGAGATTATAATTCTTCTTTCGGACAATATTTTCGGTCATATTTTCCTTTTGCTCTCGTTTTGCAAAAATCAACCTGGGTTTCAATTTAATCTTCTATTTTGTGTATAATAATTTCCCGTCCACTTTGTTTTTTTATGTAACACTTCTGATTCGTGTTTAACTGCTATTATTTCACATTTTAGTTGTGCTGCTATTGTTTGCTTTCCTATTTCCAAAGATGAAATGTGAAATGGTTGTATTTCGTATTAGAATGGAAGAGGTTAACTTAATAAGGTACCTTGAATTTTTATAATATATCGTTTGCTCTCCAGATTATTGGGCTTATATATTTACAAAATTTATCTGACCGACCCTCGAAAGACGAACAGCTAAATAATTTCATATCTGCATTAAGTTGGTCCGATCTATGTTGATGTTCACTGACACAGTTCATGCCGTAGATATTGTTTACAGTGCTATGAATTCATTTTTTACTAACTGAGTTCGGTTATACTATTTGTTAACGTCGAATAAGCCTCCTTGGCTACGTAAAGAGTTGACTCGTCTCAAAACCATCAAGCCTAGTTTAGTTGCTAATTTTAAACTATACCACCTATTTACCGGTCCGTGGAAACTTTACCGTGCTGAACGCGCAATATTACAAAAACAATTTGACTCGTTGCAGTGTCCCAGGTCTTACATGAGTTTTATAATTTTTCTAACACTTAACGTAAGTCTTAAACACATTCTTCCTCACTCCGTATATATTGATCAGCCAATTGACTCTCTATTTGCGAAAATCAATCAACATTCTTTTTATTTATAATCTTATCTGTGGGTTCGCGGAAACTGATGACTTGTTAGATCCTATTTACATTTAGTGTATTACGATCAAACGCGTACAAAAAATGTTTATATATACATAAGTATAATAAAAGGATGAATTTCAGATATAAGGAAATTAATTTAAAAAATATTTGAATTAAGCGCGCGCGCGCACCAGCGATCGCGGACAAAGGGTTACACTGGGCGATTACGAGTCTCTACAAACTTCACGTACTTGGTAGACTTCCGGGACTCCAATACCGTCTCACAACTGAAAGACTTTTCTACCATACTTTGAATACATTTTTTTGTTGTATACAATTCATAACACATATTAAACACGAGTTTTAGTTTTACCCTGCATCCAATAGGGATTTCACTAACTTCAGCAAAAACAAAGAAAGAAATTCAACAATACGTCATTTAATTCTGAATAATAAACTGTATAAAAACTAATTATACAGCTTTCAAAAGAATGATAATGAACTTGTGTTTCTTAAAATTGCATTCATATTCTTACATTTTAACCGCATTTCTTTTAGCAAAAAGGGAAAAAAGATAACAAGAAAATCTCTTGTCCCAATTCCGATGAAGATCAGCCAGATGACATTTATGATAGTCAAACAGGAGTTATGTCTGTAACTAATGATTGGTGGCGCAAGTATCTCGAAAAAAAAGACTTGGAAACTATCGACCCTAGTAATAAACTGCGAGTGATGTTCTCAATTCTTCAAATGTGTGAAGAAAAAGGAGAAAAATGGTAAGTACAGCACATTTCGTGGAAAGACCTGCTATGTCCTAGACTGTTGGCTTGGCCTTATCGTTGTTTTGTATACTCTTATTCACATACACTAGTAAATATTAAAAATTTTCCGATAGTAAATAAAAAAAAATGTAATATATATACTATATAATATATAGTAATAAGAACTTTGCTTAATATAAATGAATCGTAGAAAATCTTATTTATATTGCATGTAGTATATAAGTCAAAAAGATAAGAAATCTAATATAAAACATGAACGGAAGCTAACTTGGATTCATAAATCAATACATTTTCATTTCGGTCAAATGACATCTAACAATAAAGATAAAAAAACATAAATTTGAAGAAACTCAACACAAATTTTTTTTCAATTAAATAATGCGGTCTTCGTTGCTTCTTATAACTTCTCATATTTCAAAATATTTTAAACTATTATAATGATAATTTTTTATGATTCTAGAATTTTTTATATTCATTTAATTAAAATCGGTCGACTGTATCAGATATTTTAAATTCTGATACTATATCATGTACACGCACAATGGCAGATTTTTTGTCTTAATTTTCATTATGTTTGGGGGGCGAATCCTGCCAGGAGAAGATCCCTTGTGCTGGTGGCCAATTTGTCCCATGGCGCAAAACGATGAAATAACCCGTCGGGGTTCGAAATGAAAAGGCGGGGGCGTCGTGGGGTAATTATGGACATCAGCTTTATTCCGCTGCATACATAAGACTGACTTAACATAAAGCCGAGCTCCCGGTCGCTTTGCCTCGTTAAAGCGAGAGCGGGAGATCGGTGGTGCTCGGAGGGTGAGCGCAAGGCGGGGGACAGAAAGCTCGCTCCTGAATCGAGGCGGCACAGTGGGCCCCTCACGTAAACATCCTGCCCCCCTTGCAATCGCTCGGATTGCAACAGGATCGTTGCAGCTATGGCTGATGGCAGGCCCCCGACACGACCCAGCCGAAGACGGAGCTTTGGGCCACTGGCAGTCCATCCTGGATCTTCAGGAATCCGGGCTGCATCACCCTTGGGTACATGTCCGCGCCCAGGACCACGGAGATGGTGGCCGGAAGGTAGAAGCGGCCGTCGGCCGGAGTGATGTCGCGGAAATGGGCTCGCACCGTCTCGCTTAGCTCTCGGATTGGAGTGCGGATGCGCACGTGAGGCTCGACCCGGAACACCACGTCGAAACGGATATTCCGGTCCGTCTTGGAGCCCACCGTGGCCGAACAAATTTGCTCGCCGCCAACGTCAGTGGTGGGTAGACGGAGGCTGGCCGCCAGAGACGCGTCGATGCAGCTCGTAGGCGTGCACGGGTCGATGAGCGCGGCGGTGTCGAATATGCGCGCTCCGGTGTCCAACCGTACCAGCGCAGTCGGAAGGACGTTGACGCTGTGTCGCTGCAGCAGCGATGACAGCGTCGGCGCTGAGGCTGCACCCTGCAGGCGCCCCTGGCGGGTGTCGGACGATGGTGGACGGGCGGGAGTCGACCGTGGAGTGGCGGAGGGCGTCCGGGGTGCTGCTGCCGGTTGCCGAGAAGGGGCGACGGCGTCCCGAGACCGGCGCGCATTCTGCCGCAGCCAGCGCGTCGACAATGGTCGCTCGGATAGGTGGAGCAGGGTGTGATGGTCCTGGCCGCACGTTTTGCAGCAATCCCCTCGCCGGCATGCTCCGTCCGAATGCTCGTGGGCCAGACAGCTCGGACAGTAGCGGTTAGCCAGTACTGCCCAAAGCCGCTTCTCAGCGCTCAGGCGCAAAAACCGGCGGCATTTTCGCAGTGGGTGGATCCCCCGGCAGACTCGGCAACGGTAGGACAAAGTACCTCGAGTACATCTGCCCTCTTGTGCGATAGCGGTGCGTGGACGCGGAGACATCGTGCTGGGTCTGACTGCCGGAATGACAAAAAAAATAACGGAAATGAGTGTACATGCGAATTTTGTTAGAACTACGGATTTTAACTACGAGACAACACATGACGTCGGACCATTGGGACTATTGTGGGCAGGCGGGCGCGTCCATCGGAAGGAGGACAGCCTTTGCCACAGGGCGCTTAAGGAGTCCCCGTGCAGTGCGGATGTCGACCACACGAACACGGCCGTCGGATCCCGGAAATACTGCGTTGATTCTCCCTAACCGCCATTCATTGGACTGAAGGTTGTCTTTCTTAACAACTACCATGTCCCCAACACGAAGGTCTCTTGAGGGGGCCCGCCACTTATTCCGTTTATGAAGTTCCTTGAGGTACTCGTCCTTCCACCGCAGGCGGAATTGTTGCTGGAGAGCCTTCAAGTGCTGCCACCGGTTAACTATGGACGTTGTGCCCCCCTTTATTTCGGGTTCCGCCGTGGCGAGGAGGGGCCCTACAACAAGAAAATGTCCAGGAATAAGAGCCAACAAGTCGGCGAGGTCTTCGGACATGGGAGCGATCGAGCGCGAATTCAGGCATGCTTCGATTCTTGCCAAGAGCAGACAGCTCTTCAAACGTGTACTTCCGCGTGGCCGTGGACTTATAGAACACTTAAAGCTCTTGACGTAAAGCTCTTGACGTCTGCTTCCCACAGGCCTCCCATGTGGGGGCCCCCCGGAGGAATGAAATGCCAGAGCAGCTGTTGATGGCAATAGGCGCTTGTCACAGCCCCTTTCAAGCTTTGGAGAAAATCTCGACAGATTAGGGCAGCCGCCCCTACAAAGGTCTTCCCGTTGTCCGATTGAACTTGACGGGGGCATCCTCTGCGGGACACAAACGTGCGAAAGCAGCGAGAAATTTCTCGGTCGTAAGGGCGGACGTAGGCTCTAAATGGATGGCCTTCGTGGCAAAGCACACGAACACTAGCACATACCCCTTCGTAATCAGACAGGCTCGGCCCGTGTAATTCTTGATGTCGAAGGGGCCGGCGTAGTCCATGCCGGTGTAGGTGAAGGGACGAGAGAACGATGTCCTCTCCTTCGGCAGCTCTCCCATGAGTTGCGTCTGCACCTTCTTCTTGTGGATGACGCACACCTTGCACGAATAGATAACTGATTTGACCAAATTTCTCACCCTCGGAATCCAGAATTTGGAACGGATCAGACGAATGGTCAGCTGATTACCGCCGTGCAGCGTTATGCGATGCGTAAAGTGAACAAGAAGGCGAGACAGATGGCAGTTGTACGGAAGGATTATAGGGTGGCGCTCGTCATATTGGAGAGTTTCTGAGGCCATGACCCGCCCGCAGGCTCTCATGAGCCCCTGCGAATCAAGAAAAGGGGTACAATTTAGCATGGGACTGGCTGCTGGTAGTGGACGCCTTTGGCTTAAGCATGTAATCTCGGAGAAAAAAACGTGGCGTTGCGTGGCGGCCACCAGGAGGCGCCCATCTCTCCACCTCGGTCAGCTGGGTAATCCTTGTCACCCGATTGGCCTCGAACGTTGTCCAGTGACACGCTGGTTTCTGCAACCAGGCGAGGACAATTGTCGAGTCGGTCCAGCAGTGTAGGGTGACTGCCGGCCCTGGCATTTTGGGAAGAACGGCATTTGCCATTTCGGATAAAAATAAGGCCCCGCACAACTCCAACCGAGGGAGTGACACCGTTCTGATTGGGGCCACTCGCGTCCTTGCCGTTAGCAGGTTCGCCATAACCGTGGACCCAACCTCTACGCGGACATAAATGGCGGCCCCGTATGCCTTTTCCGAAGCTTCGCATAACCCATGGTGCTCGATGTTCAGATGTGGTCGGAACGCGACCCATCGAGGAATGCGGACTTGGTCGAGCGCGGAGTAACTCCATAGGAAATCCACCCATCGTTGAGAGAGATCGCGAGGGAGGACGTCATCCCAACCTAACGCCTGGAGCCAAATGTCCTGCATGAACATCTTCGCCCGGACAATAAAGGGGGCGAGCCAGCCCGCTGGATCGAACAACTTGGCAATCTGGGATAGGGCCTGCCGTTTCGTGAAGGACGACCCCGTGGTCAGTTCCGGCGGAATGAAATAGAACTCGTCTGTCGTCGCTCTCCATCGTATTCCAAGAGTCTTGGCTGTGCTGTCAGCGTCTATCTCCAGGAAATCGGCCCGGAGGAGATGGTCGCTCGGAATGTCGGCCAGAATCGCCTTGCAATTGGAAGTCCATTTTCTGAGTGGGAACCCTGCCGAACCCAGGGCCCCCTCCAGCTCGCGGACTGCCTTCTGCGCCTCAATTTTGGAGTCTGCCCCTGCTAGAACGTCGTCAACATACATAAATTGTCGGATAATTTGACTGGCCTGCGGATACCTCGACTCTTCGTCGTCGGCGAGTTGTTGCAGGACACGAATCGCAAGGAAAGGGGCGCAATTGACTGAAAGTGTGTTTAGGGTTTACCCAAATCTGTCTATACATCTTCTCGATGTCAGCATTGAATACAAACTTAAAGTACCGCCACTTTAGGATATGAATGGTCAAGTCGGACTGCAGGACTGGGCCTGCATAAAGAATGTCATTCAGACTGGTTCCGTTTGCGGAAGGGCTAGACGCATTAAATACTACCCGGACCTTGGTGGTCGTACTGTCGGGTTTGAACACCGCATGGTGCGGAAGATAGTAGGAAGCTGAATGGCTTGTTGGAGAAACTTCTTTCATGTGACCCAAGTCGAGGTATTCTTGAATTACTGCGTCATACCGGGCCTTTAGGGGGGGTCTTTTTTAAGGCGTTGCTCGTTACGCAGGAACTGGGCCAGGGCGAGCGATCGTGAGGACGCTAGTTCGGAACCCATGTGCTCGGGGTCACGCAGGGGGAGCGTCACGACATACTTGCCACCCTCATTCCTCAGAGTAGTCTGGACAAAATTGCGCTCGCAGACCTCATCGGCTTCCGGGACGATACGTGTGGGGCTTTCCTCCACCTCCCAGAATTTTGTGAGAAGCTGGTCCAGCGAATCGTCTTGGCTGCAAGCCACTCGTGTGGAGAAGGCACTCACACTACGGGGGGTGGCAGGAGACAAAGGGCCTGTCAGCACCCATCCAAAAATAGTCTCCTGTCCGAGAAGCGACCCGCAGATGTTAGTTTTGAAGTTGCCAAGGAGGATAGACGGCAGAATATCGGCTCCTATCAGTACATCAATTTGGGAGCTCTCGAAGAACTTGGAGTCTGCCAAGGGGACGTCGGGCAGCCCCTTTAGAAGATCTCGCGGAATCGGGTACGATGGCAGGGTGCCAGCCAGTTGCGGCAGCACATATGCTGCAGTCTCTAATTGTAACCCGGGTCTGGCAGGCGACCGAATTGAAAAGTGGCATAATTTGGTAGGCTGCGCAGAAATGGACTGATTAAGGCTTGAATTGTCTTAAAAGGGAGCTTAATCAAGTTGAACAGCCTTTCCGTGATGAAAGTCGCTTCGGACCCTGAGTCTATTAAGGCTCGTGCTTGGAAGTTGCACCCGAGATGACACACGTTAATGAGGGCGGTGCCCAATAGGACGGCTCCCGAACCAGAAGCGAAGCACACTTGTACGTCAGAGTGTTCGTCTGAGCCACCGGAACCGCTGGAAGTGGACGCGGGTTGGTGTCTCGTTGACGCCGACGGACTTGGAGCGGTTGCGAAGGGGTTACCGCGGTGTAGAAGAGTGTGATGCCGGCTATGGCAGATAGAGCAGCTGTGGGCACTCGTGCAGTCCCGTTGCTGATGCCCTCGTGCGAAAGAGTTTAGGCAGAGCTGCTTTCTCTTGATATAGTCGGAGCGACCACTCACATCCATTTCAAGAAAACGTGGACATAATCGAGCAGGGTGATTCTCGCCAGGACAGAGATCGCACCCCTTGGGGGCAGAAGCCACTCGGGTCTCGTACGAGTTGAGCCTGCGAATTGGCGCGCTCGTGGGTGCCGATCTCGGCGGAACTGGCCCGGAACCGCTAGGCCTAACGTCGTCGATGGCCTCCAGGGTGCGATGACGCTCTGTCAAAAAGACATCTAACTCCTTCCATGTTGGAATTTCGGCTTTATTGTGTATGGATTGCTCCCACAGCGAAAGTGTGATTTTGGGAAGCCCGGTGGACACCATATAGACCAGGATACAATCCCAAGCTTCGACTTGAATCGAAGACATCTCTAAGGCTGCCAGGCAGCTTTGAATGGTGCCCTGCAGATCCTTCAGCGCGACTCCGGATTCCTGAGGCACAGCCTGGATATTGAAGAGGATCTTTAACTGGCTGTTGACCAGCAACCGTCGATTTTCGAAGCGTTCGGTGAGGCTTCGCCACGCTGAGGCGAACCCTTCATTGGTGAGGGGGGCCTTGGACACGATGGCATTCGCGTCGCCACTGGTCTTGGAAAGGAGGTGGAACAACTTCTCAACCGGGGTGATACGAGAGTTGTGTATGTAAATCGCCGTGAACAGGTCTCTGAAAGTGGGCCAACGAAGATAGTCGCCCGCGAAAACCTCTGTGTCCACTGGTGGCAAACGACACCCGGTGGGAGCGGGTGTGTGGACACTATTAGCCGCCCAATCAGACTGAGAGGCGGCTTGTGAAATTGTTTCCTCAAGTTTGGCAACACACTTCGAATAAACGGAATAGCAGTAGCTGTACTTTGACTCCAGCACTGTCGAGGTGTCCGCGCCGTCGTCTGACGCGGAGAGCAGTTCGGAGCAGCTCTCATAACTTTTCTCCACCTTTTCCCACAGGGCCCCTATGGACTTTACACATGAAGGGGGAAAATTGTTCAGTCTCCGGTGTGCCCGGGGTGTGGAGATTCGCCTCGAATTGACTGACACGGTCTGTTGTGGCAATAAATCGTTTGAGAGCGACGTCTATCGCTTTTTGCGCCATTTTGACTACTGACCGAGTTAATCTAGGCGAGGACCCAGATAGTGTGTCGACGGATTCGTCGCTCCTTGCTCTTGGAATGGCAGCGGTAGCCTTTGGCTTCAGTTGAGACGCCCGCGGGGATGCGGATTGGGACCTATCCAAACGGATGGAGGGAATCGGACGCGGTTTCTTGTCGTCTCCCGTGGGCATTCTAGGAAGCAAACGCTGCTGATCAGTGCTTGCCAATTGTCGAGCGAGGTACTAAGTGTAGATACGTATTTATTGTTAATTATTGAGATGGGGATGTATCTGAGCCCAGGCCGCCACGTACTGGTCGGGTTTCTGCAAACAAATCAAAGGAAGCAGAATTAAATCAATCGGTGAGATTTTGATTAGTGCAGCATTGGACGGGTGGAATTAATAAACAACTCAGTTCTTAGTCTCGGGAAAATAAAGCTCGCCTATATGATGGCGAGAGTTTAAGCGGCAACAACAACACGCACGGCTTCTGCGGCGGCAAAGTGGATGAGAAATAATAAATAAACAAACCCAGCGCTGTGGATTTAATTGTTCCCAGCCGAGGAGCTGGACTTAAAAGCTCGGTTCTTGGTCGCGGAGAAAAACTCGCTGTGTTATGCCGACGGCGAGCGGTGCTGATATGATCGCCGGAAATTAAGGGGCAACAACAACACGCACGGCTTATGGGCCGCGAAGTGGATGAGATATAATAAATAAACAGAACAAGCGCAGTTGCACCGGTTCGGATTGAATTTGGATGTTGGTTATGCTGGTATTCGTCGGACAAATGTTAATGTCGTACACTGCAAGCCGCAAATGTTTAATTATTCCAATCCGAGGAGCTGGACTTAAAAGCTCTGTTCTTGGTCGCGAATAAAAATCGCGCTGCGTTATGCCGACGGCAAGCAAAACAGCAAATCGGAGGTAGAAAATATCATACATATATTGAATTATTAATTTGGAGTATGGGTAGGAGCTTGTGTTGGCACAGTGGAGCGTCGAGGAGTGGACTGTATTAAGCTGCGCGAAAAGAAAATTGAGTATGGAGACGGCACAAAAAGTCAGGAAAACAAATCTGGCGGCAGCGGTAGCCTATTCTGCGAACAGAGTAAAACTCCAGAAAACAGCGCACACCATATATATATATATATATTATATATATATATATATAATATATATATATATAATATATATATATATAATATATAATATATATATATATATATAATATATATAATAATTCCTTTTGTCCGCTACACTTATTTCACTGTTCACAGTCTATGCACGGATCGGTGTGCCTATGTACACATGTATGTGCAAAAAAAAAGTTCGCCGTTGTATGGCTGCACATAGGCCTCGGCCGTTGGCAAGTTGATGGGCAACGGAAAATGGAAGAGACGACGGGGAATATGGCGGCGCACACAAGCGGTCGCCGATGGGAATTTTCGCGGAACGGAGGCGAGTGGAAATTGTAATTTTTCACTGCCTTGGTGTCGGGAAAACTCGGACTGGGAGTTGACACGCAAAAGAAGGAGATCTTTGCAAGAGTGTGACCGAAATTTTGTGTTCGGCCCACTGTTGCAGATCGACAGTGATGATAGGCTAATAAGGAAAAGTCGTACTTAGCTTGGCGGATATGCCGGTGATTTGGAGGATATCCTTCCACAAAATCCGGCTCGAAGGACCAATGTTTGGGGGACGAATCCTGCCAGGAGAAGATCCCTTGTGCTGGTGGCCAATTTGTCCCACGGCGCAAAACGATGAAATAACCGTCGGGGTTCGAAATGAAAAGGCGGGGGCGTCGTGGGGTAATTATGGACATCAGCTTTATTCCGCTGCATACATAAGACTGACTTAACATAAAGCCGAGCTTCCGGTCGCTTTGCCTTGTTAAAGCGAGAGCGGGAGATCGTCGGTACTCGGAGTGTGAGCGCAAGGCGGGGGACAGAAAGCTCGATTCTGAACCGAGGCGGCACAGTGGGCCCCTCACGTAAACACATTATATATAAAAAATATATATATTATATACAAAACAGTTTCATAAGCGATCATTGCATACACACTTACTTGTTGCATATTTAGAGCAAAGAGCGTTTGAAAGAGTATGTTATCTGGTCTGGTTACAGTTTTGTCAATTGATAAACTATAGCAAATGTAAAAGCAGACAATCAAATGCCGTGCTCTATGGAAGAGCAAGATAATGAGAGATGTGTTACTGCTCTCGCGTTGCTTTTTTATACTTTTCGTCTTTAAATAAATGTTTGTGTTAGTCCAAATGAGTTGAGTTAAGGGGTAACACCACGCTGAAATTAAAAATATATATATTTTACATAATTTCGATACCTATATTCTTATTATTGTGGGATTGGTTTCCTTTTAAAATAAGAAGTCCCACTAGTTTTTAAGTTTTATTATAGTATTTAATGATATTATAGATTAAGAAGTTTAGATTAATATAAAGTGAATACAGTTCATAGATACACGTAGTTTTAGTTAGGTTTTAACCGCGTCGTTTGCTTTTGTTAATCGTCGTTTTAACCGTCGTAAGCTCGAACGTCTTATTCTCGTCGTCTCTTGTCGCGAACTCCCCTCTTCACCTCTTGCATTCTTCTCCTTCTCGAGTGTGGTGGAATTGACTCAACGGAGATGCCAGACCCATTCCCACAACTCGGCCATCCTTCTAACCATTCGTCCCGAATGCATTGTGGTCATCGTCCTCAGTGGCTACATGACTCCACGGCTTCATGTACTCAGCACAAGTAGAAGTGTATCTCGGCCCATCACCAGATACAGTATCTTTTACAACGTCATACGTATCTTTCGGCTTCACCTTGGTAACTCGGTAAGGACCCAAAAACTTAGGCTTTAACTTAAGTCCACCGCCAAGTTGAGTACGCTTTACAGCAACAAGATCGCCAACTTTGTATTTTGCTGCAGGTCTGCGTCTTAGGTTATACGAGTGCTTATTCTCGTCCTGCATGACAAGAATTTGTTCCTTAGCTTTCTTGCGCATTTCGTTTCTCTGGTCTTGAAACATTTGGATCAGCTCTTGATGAACCATTTCCTTAATATGTACCTCAGTTTTGGTGCGCATCTTTACGCCTACAAGTAGTTCAAATGGCGTCGTGTGTGTACTCCTAGAGTATGTCGAATTGATTGTTTGCTGAACTCCGCTTACAAATTTGTACCATTTGCTTGGGTCATCTATGGATAGTTTGGACAGAACTGATATAATTGTAGCGTTAAGGCGTTCCACTTGTCCGTTTGCTCTTGGAAGGCCAGTTGTCACTGCGTGAAGTTCGATGTTTTCGTTGGTGCAATACTGCTTGAACTCATCGGATGTGAAGGCAGTACCACGATCGGAGATGATTTGGGCAGGGTTCCCAAAAATTGCGCTCTGTGCCTCCAGTCTGGCGATGACGTCTTTTGAAGATGTTGTTTTTGTTGGATACAGCCAGCAGAATTTGGTAAATCCATCAATGAAAGCAAGAATGTGTTTATACGCCTTATGAGTTGATTCGAGCGGCCCTAAGAAATCGATGTGAAAGGTTTGAAGTGGCTCCGCTTCCTTCGATAAAGGATGCAACTCTCCCTCCTTTTTCCCAAGCTTGCGGTTAGAAACTATGCACGGAATGCAACATCTGATCTGTCGTTGAATTTTTTCGTCTAATCTGGGAATATAATATTCTTTAGCTATGATTTCTTTGGTTTTCTTGACGGAAAAATGTCCTTTCTCATGCGCCTGCCGAATAATTTCGCGTTGAAATGCTGGTGGCACAACTATCAGCTCATCGTCGTCAACTAGCTTGTAAAGGAGACCAGAATTCATGAAGAAATTATTATGATTCGGCTTCTCTTTTAGGACATCAATAATAGCTTTTAGTTCCTCGTCCTGGGACTGAATATATTTTAATTGGCTGTGTAATGTTTCATCTGCGATCATCATGACAGGATATCTGCTTAAGGCGTCAGCATGGCGTATACGTGTTCCAGATCTGTGCTCTACGTCGAAGTTAAACTCTTGAAGTTCTAGAATCCAACGAGCGACTCTAGTGCAAACTTCTCTTTTCTCCATCGTCTTAGTAAACGCGTTGCAATCGCTAACTAACTTGAAGTGCATTCCTAGAATATAAACTCTGAATTTTCGGAGAGCTTCAACCACTGCCAAAATCTCTAACTCATAGCTGGAAAACTTTCGTTCGGCGTCTGTTGTTTTCTTACTCATGTAGTAAACTGGATGAATCTGCCCATCGTGAGGAGACTTTTGGAGTAGAACTGCTCCAAAACCATCAATCGACGCATCTGTATGCAACTCCGTTTCGTGTTGTGGATGAAATATCTTGAGCACAGGCTTTTGGGTAATCAACTTCTTAAGCATTTCAAAAGCACCTATCTCTCTATCAGTAAAGACAAAGACAAGGCTTCGCAATGATCGAAAAGTCAAGAATAAATTTTCGAAAATACCCAACAACTTCCAAAACAAAACTTCCTTCCAACCAACCAAAAACAACTTCAAAGCTTCCTAGGCTTAGAAGCTTTGAAGTTGTTTTTGGTTTAACGGTACAGGGAATTTTGTCACGGCTTTGGTTTTTTCGTCGGAGATACTGACCTTTTGGTTTTCGATAACGTGTCCTAAAAACTCAATTTTTTTCTTTAGAAAACAGCATTTTTTCAGATTTATCATCAAACCAAATTCTTCACATCGTCGAATTACTGTTTTAAGGTTGGATGGCTTCTTTTTCATTTGCAGCAGGAACTATAATATCGTCGACGTAAGGTATTGCAATACCAGAACGGGTCAAGTTCCGGGAAGATGGCGTTCACGTGCCTTTGAAATACGCCTGTCGAGTTCGTAAGGCCAAATGGGACTTTTAGGAACTGGTACTGGCCATTGTGGGTTACGAAGGATGTAAACTTGCGACTATCCTTCTCAACGTTTACGTGGAAAAACCCGTTTTTTAGATCTAACGTGCTGAATATATGTGCATCTTGCAAACGGTCCAATTGATCTTCAATTAACGGCAAGAGAAATAGATCTCGTACGATTACCTTGTTTATCCTCCTGTAGTCGATGCATAGGCGTGTTGAATTATCGCGTTTCTTGACAAGTACAACCGGACTGCTGTACTCGGACTTTGAATGTTCGATGATTCCATCTTTAAGCCACTGTTCGACTTCATCATCAATCATGCATCGCTCGGAAAATGCGAATCTACGCGGGCGCGAGTGTACCGGAGTGTCGTCCTTTAAAACGATTCGCATCACGACATTAGTTGACTTTGTGTTCATTGGCTTATAGTTTTTAATCAAATCGTTCACTTCACGTTTTGCTTGAAAACTTGCACATTCGTCGATGTTAATGCTCACAGTTTCTGCATTTTCCACGTCAATTTTCATTAGCGAACTTATTTCCACTTCAGAGTCGTGATTTTTTGGGTTTTTTATTTTAATTCCGTCGCGATTTATTTGAATCTCTGCGTTATTACAAAATTCTGCACCCAATACAACTTCTACGTCCAAAAAATTAGATGAAACTACCAGAAAGTTTTCTTGAAACACGTGACCGTCAACTTCAAACTCTTCTTTAAATGAACCAAATGGTTTCACTCTGTTTTGATTTCCAAAACCGACAAGAACAATGTTAATTGCACTCAGCTTAGGCTTATGTAAATTAACGTATGTTGTTTCACTTATGATGTTGTATTTGCTGCCAGTGTCGATAAGGGCCGTATACTTCTTTTGCTTCATAAAAATTTCCTTCCACATCGACGATTTCTCTTCGGAAATTTTACGCGTATTGCTCGAGTTTGCTAACGGTTCGCTTTTGCCAACTGTGCAATCTTTCGAAATATGGCCATAATTGTTACAGTTAAGACACTTTCGACCGTTGCGTCTATTACCGCACTGAGCTGATGTATGTCCAAAAGCACCACAATTAAAGCAATTCACTTTCTTTGCAACTGGAACGTCTTTATGGACACCACTGTCCTTCACATTTGAATATCTAAGCTTTTCGTCCTGATTTTTAGATTTTCCGGATTTTTGGCGAATTTTCTCGTAACACTTTAACTTTTCTTTAAAATCTTTCATGTCCTTTGCATTGTACAATATCGATTTATTGACGCTTAAATCGTTTATGCCATCGATCACGTATTGCATAAGAGCACCGTTGTCTACATTGCCACGAGAAGCAATGAGAAGATATTCGTGCACGCCCTCGCTGTTTTTAATTTTTCTTTCAGACAACATTTGATGTATCTGAGCGCCATTTACCTCGGACTTAAATTCGTTGATCAAGGCAACTTTCAACATTTGCCAACTTCTAGTACCGCGCTCACTCATAATAAACATCTTGGCAAGACCTTTGAGAGACCGTTTCGCGAATATAAATTTTTGAAGGTCATCCCAGTACATGATTGAAGCCATGTCCTCGAAATCATGCACCCACACCTCTACTGCAAGAGTGTCGTCACCGCTAAATGGTCGAATTGAGTCCTCAATATCCCTGAAGTTCACAGAAAATCGGGGAGAACCCGTGCCAAAACTTTTCACTGAGTTCACATCGTTATTCTCGGACGCGACTGTAAAAGTCTTGACATTGTCGTTCGTTTTCTTCTTTTGATTCTGTGTGTTGCTTCGTAGAGAGCAAAATTCCTCATCTTCGTCGCTCGAATTCATAGCATTCTTTTCAGCTCCCTCTCGCTGTCCCGTTCCCCTCTGACGGTTCTGTATACCATTCTCTTCGTTTTCCTCTTCGTCCTCATCCTCATCATCTTCATCTTCCTCTTCGCCGGTATCGGTAAGTAAATTTCCAGATCGCAAGTTTCGGAAAATATAGAGCATTAGGTCTTCTTTGTCATGTTGCAATCCCAATATGTTGCAAATTACAGCAAGATCGTTGTTAGTTAAATTTTCAGCAACGTACGACACCTTTTGTGCAAAAAGTTCGTTAAAGTTCGGTAAAGTCGAAGCCCTCGAAATTACGCATTCGTTTTCTGTTATGCCGATCACCGTTGTTTTCATACACAAACATATGAAGAAGATCGACATTCTTTTTCTTCTCCGTTTTCAATGCCTGCAGAACTGCATCAAAATCAGCAAGTTGAGACATGTTTGAAACTTCAGTAATATAAAATTTGTTGTGAAATAAGTGTCTCTTCGTTTCCACTCTTCGTAGTTTTCCACTCGTATTCGTCGTACTTTTTCACGTCTTCTCTACCCGTCGTTGACATACACTCATGCGTCGTTACAAATGTATGCCTGCAGCAGATCAGCATTGTGTTTGTAGCGTCGTCGTTCTTAATTTCACAATTCGAAAATTCATACTTCATACTTCATACCTTCATTTAGTTTTTCATCGTTTTTCAATTTGCTTTAATTTTTCGTCGTTTTGTTAATTTCACTTTATCACGTAGGTTGAGCCCCCATATTTGTGGGATTGGTTTCCTTTTAAAATAAGAAGTCCCACTAGTTTTTAAGTTTTATTATAGTATTTAATGATATTATAGATTAAGAAGTTTAGATTAATATAAAGTGAATACAGTTCATAGATGCACGTAGTTTTAGTTAGGTTTTAACCGCGTCGTTTGCTTTTGTTAATCGTCGTTTTAACCGTCGTAAGCTCGCACGTCTTATTCTCGTCGTCTCTTGTCGCGAACTCCCCTCTTCACCTCTTGCATTCTTCTCCTTCTCGAGTGTGGTGGGATTGACTCAACGGAGATGCCAGACCCATTCCCACATTATTATAAGGTTTCTGGTAATTATCCCAATGTTCGTGGATTTTTCAGTCATTTAACGGGAGCGCTGCACATATACCTTAGAGTACTTTTATATCTTTTTTTGCATTTTTCTCAAAGCTACATTTTTTGAACGGTGTACACCTCAATAAAATTCTTTATATCATGACGTTGAATTTTTTCGATATAGTTTTTATTTTTGAAAAATTATGCATTTTTCTTTTTTAAAAATTTATACATTTTTCTTTTTTAAAAAGTTATACATTTTTAAAACAGAAATTTAGTACAGAAAAAATATTTGTTTCTCCGAGCGGTTAAAAAATAAAACTTTGAATTTTCTACTATATATTTTTCAATATATGGTATATTTAAGATAAATATATATTATCTGTTTTTTTTTTTTAATAACGCTATATGTTAGAGTTAATAAAGTATTGATTATAATAGATATTTAGCAATAGTTTGACAGTTAATTTGGCTCGACTTTACAACAGATTGACAACTTTTCGGCTGATTACTTTACCACGCTACAATTTTTCAACTTTATTTCGACTGCTTCTATTTCTTAGTGCTGGACAATCTCAACGAACTCTATTCGATATTAGTAGAGCTGCCCACTGATGCCCATAACGGCACCTTACATTCGGCTACCCTGCGAAACATCTGTCCCAGATGCATCATCCTCGTCTGCACTCAGCTCGTAGTAAGAGTAGCGCCACAGCTTCATAAAATCAGCGCTTGTTGATGTTTGTAGTGGACCTGTTGCTTCTTGACATTGTATCGGCTGTTTCGTTTTATTTGTGTAACTTCATATGGGACGATGTATTTATTGGCAAACTTTCTTCCGGTGATGAAGAGCGTTGCTTTTAATGCTACTAGATCACCTAATTGGTAACCATGATGTCCCTTTCTCTTTTTTTTGTCATAATTTTTCTTGTAGATTAAAAAACTTCTCCGATTTGCAGCCTAGTTTCCTGCCAAACTCGAATCCGTTCGTCTTGTAATTTTAACAGCATCTCATCGTGTACGTTTTCAAGAGCTTAGGGTTGAATTTATTTTTCATTCTTAAGCCAAACATATCTTTAAAAGGTATGTAACTAGTCGATGCGTGGACATGTGTGTGCACTTGAAATGTGTACTCATACCATTTAGCTGGTTCCGCAGCTGACATCTAACTCTGTTAACCCGTTCGATTTGGCCATTGCCGCTTGGTACATCTGCTGTACTCTCGATGTGCTCAATTTTGTTGTTACTGCAAAATTCTTTAAATATATCTGATGTATACGCAGCTTCGTTATCGCTGATAATTCTTTGAGGACTACCAAATATTAAAATCAAAGATTGCAAATGCTTTATAGTTTTTTCTGCCTTTATCAACTGCATAGGGAATATCCAGGTGTATTTATTAAAACCTGCTACAACGAAAAAATACTTATAGTTTCTCGACTTAAAGTCCAATAAACCTAAAACCTAGATAATCTAGATATACCATCTATAATTTCTTTTCCAAGTGTATGTGAAAATGTTATGTTCTTAGGGCTTAGCAATAAGTTACGCCCTTATTTTTACTAAACTTATGGAAGTAGCCCCTCAATACTACCGGCGAATCAAAATATCCAAATGGGTAAAAAGGTACAGAAAAGCTTAAATGTCCTCCCGAAGGGATGTTGTCTCAACCAGCACTACGTTAAAGAACTCATTCTTGTGGACCCATAGAGAGAAAGTTTTTAATAGTTGTTGTCATTCCAGTAAACAGTGTTCTATCTAATTCGCATTCATTTAACTATTATGTTTTTCATCCAGAAAACAGGCCTTGCAGTTATTTTAGAGCAGAGTGTCTTCAAAATGAAGAAAACTTTCCAACGAAAGGTCATATACATCTTGGGAAATTAGTACAACAAAAATTACAACTTTGATGTTATTCAACATATTTTCATCTCCTCTGAGAAAGCAATTTTTACTTTTTCAGAATTTGCGTTTTCGTAAAATTAAAAATCGGAAGGATGCCAAATAAACGATTGGTAAATGTAAAGGGGGTATTGCAAAACTGTGAATGTAAAACTGTAACTGTAAAGATGTGAACATATAAGTAATGAATGAAGTAATGTAATGAAAGTAGGCATTTCTTCGTTTTTTTTTTACCATAAATGTATAGAATATAAGTTGTATTAATTATTATTGATCGAATTGCAATTTGGAAAGGTTTACAAATTTCGGCGTGCCGAAGTTAGCTTCCTTTTTTGTTTTTTATTTGTGTATAACGTTTACCGTAATATTGCAGCAGATTTTTACGAATTTGGCTTCTTATGGATTATATATTATTCAAGGCCGGTTGTAAATTTTATTAAAAACAATTTTTTTTTGTAAATTTTGCGCAATTTATTTAAAGTAATTTCATTAACGTCGAAGTGATACTGTGCACTTTCGATTTGTGTTCGATGTCGTACGGTTCATGGATTGAAGGGTTGATATTTGAGACAAACACTTAAACACTTAAAAAAATTACCAATTTGCGCTCTTCTAATCCTAATTCTAATTTTGCCTTCCATAGTGCCTGAAGAAATATTTTAAGTTTGTTAATGACGTTAAATTGAGCTTAGTGGGTCGTAGACCTTGGCTATCATGGACAGTAAATAGAATTCGGTGATCTATCGCTAAACAGACTAAACAGAATCCTTACGATGTGGTTGTTATCCCTTAATTTAATTATCTATTCCTATTCCTAATGTGGGAAATAACCAATTGATTTGAAAGGTGTAATCTCAGTTTGCCCAGATCCCTTTATAAAAATATTTATATTTCCGGCGACAAGCAGGATAGAATGGCCCAATTGACCGGGATTTTAAAGGTAAATAAGAAAGGAATATAGCTTCAGCACGCCTTGCAGCTTCTAATTCAATTATCTATAATTAATACAATATTAATTAGTTGTTTTTATATTAAAAATCAACAAAGTATTGTCTTCTTTCATTACATTCACCTGTACATACTATATTACAGTTGTAGAGTTACAGTTTTTTATTTAAAGAATTTTCCTCTAAATTTAACGATAGTTTCTATGGCAGCTTTATAGATAAAACCGAAATTCTAGAATAATATAAAATCGTTTTATCTCAAATTAATGAAAATATGTTGAAAACTGAAAAACGTATTATTTTTAATTGCATTCATTTCTCTACCGTTCCTATGACAGCTATATAACATAGTTGTCCAATTCGGGCTGTACCGAATTATATACGAGTGAGAGAGTGTATAGATCGTCCGTCCAGGACTACTGTGCCGATGGTCATCGTCGGGCTATGAACCGCTAGACGACCGAGCCTATCAGACGTGTTGTCGTTTACTTGATCTGCTCTGTAGCAGCGCGTGTCCCGCTCGACCGGCAGAGAAACCTGTTTCCGGAGGAGCGAAAAGAAATTATTTGAAAGAAAAAAGGAAAAACCCGCAAACGGATGGATTAAACGGTCCCAGCAACCGTGGCCCGATTACCATTCAGCTATGCTGCTGTTCCGATGTCATTCTTTCTGTCGGCGTTCTCTGCTGATGGGTACAAGCTCGCTAAGTCCTCTGCAGCGCTGGAGGGTGCTCGCCTGCTTGCGGCTACAATGTTGCTTCGCTCTCTCGGCCGACTTTCTCTGCTGGATGTGGCTGCGATGAGTTTTTAGGTCTTTTACCTGCTGTTGACGTCGTCGTGGCTACGCAGCGCCCAGGTATCTCACTCCAACCTATGTCGGCGCGTATGGCTTTACTTCAGCTGCGTTTTTGGATCTCTTCCCTTCTCTTTTGGCGCAGAAACAGATTCTAAAATAGTTTGCGTTGTTTTATGTGTGAAGCGCAACGATTTGAGCCACCACCAGGAGCCACCACCTTGGTGGCGCCGTCCAGAACAGCTTCCAAGCGCAGCACATGAAAGTGGTTCAAATTAACTGGACAGCACCTGCTGTAGCAAACGGTTTTCCTAGAAGGCGTAGATGTCGCAGTGTTATGCGAATCCTACAGGAAAGGTACCCTACAGGTAGGTACGCAACTAGGCTGAACTCTGAGGCTATGTGGTAATATCACACATTAAGCTTAGCGAGCCGAACTAGTTTCCCTAATCTCAGAATAGAGCTGAGCGCCGTTTTGTACCATACCCTCGAAAGTAGCACTCAAGGCCTACTCCCCAGTACCCTCAGTACCCGTCTCCTTCAAGTAGGCTCGAATGACAGTCACTTCTTCCACTTTCCCTAGTGACCCGAGCTGGTGAAATCCGAAGTGACGCGCCCTGATTTGGCTGAGTGCCAAGCATTGACATAGTAGACGCTCCGGTGTCTCCAGATCTTTAAGTTTCTTGCAGTTTCTGCCAGCATAATTTCGATATTTTGTGTGTAGTTTGAAATGTTTGTGAATTTCCGTCTGGACTGAGTTGAGAGAGACTAGAATGTCTGTTGTATTTAAGTTTTCCTCTGACCCGTTTCTGGCCAGCTCATCAGCTTTCTAGTTGTCTGGGATGTCGTTGTGCATGGTACACAAAATATTCGTCAATCGACAATTCGACAATCTCCGCCAGAAACACTGTGGCTGACGCTGGGAGGTAGTCTTCTTCTCAAAGATTCCGCCCCTACCCAGCAGCTCATCACCGAGCCGTCGATGTAGATGATGTATCATCTGGCCGGGGTGTACTGCCTCATCCCCATTCTTGTCTTGCAGGGTATATATATATGCCGAATCGCAGTTCGCTTCTCATGGTCGGTGTCTTATTTCAGGCTCGTCTTCAGTAAGTGAAATGTTCTATTGGGATGCATGCCGAGCTCTGAAACCTTGAAAGTTATTGATTTTATTATTATCATAATTTGCACGTAAGACTGTAAAAGGCTCGTGCAACTCAAAGGAGGTTCTTCAGTGGCGGAACTCTAGAGGTATATAGGATCTAGAATTTGTACTCGGTATTTGGAAATTCAGTTGACACAACCATTCAGCACTTTCCACGTCACCACGGATAATAAAATAAAATAATAGGAATAAATAAGGAAGGTAAGTTAATAAGGAGAAGTCTGTTAGAATAGGCCGGTAATTTTGCTACCAGGCGTTGCGCAACCTTTACTTCAGTCAGCTGCGGTTATATATCTAGGGGATCAATTCCGATTAGGGTTTCGAGTACATTTGTGGGGATTGATCTCAGCGCCCCTGAAATGCAGAGCATTGCCTGCCGCTGCGTTCTCTCCGAGGTAGCTTTATCTTCTCCTCTTCGGATAGGGAATTTTTTTCTGGAATGCGAAGGGTACCGCGCTTTTGTCTTCTTTACCCCGCTTAAACGCTTCGGCCGTCGCTATGCGGGGAACGAAATAGGCGTTCTTCTGTTATGATTGCCATTTTCTCGTATGTATCTCCAGGCAATAATAACTTCCAAATATTTTATAAATTAAATTCCAGAGGAGCATTGTCGTTTAACGATGTTCTTTATTTCATTATTTATTCAGAGTGAGTTTACAAATAAATGGACTATCGTATTTGACTGTTGACCAATTGAGTTTAACGGACGGGCCTTTTGTGTTTACGTAAGTACTCTGTAGCCCAATGTTGACATTGGTACAGTGGGTACTCGCTACACGATGCATTTTTTTGGAAAATAACGAAATAATATAAAGTTATTTTCTATAAAATATATATATTTAAAGAAGAGAAAAATTAGATTATTTTCTAGTACTTGTGTATTTGACATTTTTATGTTATTACTCTTTGAAATTGTAATCTGGTTTAAAATATAATAGTTATGAAAAAATTTATATTGTTTAAAATTTTTGTTTGTTTTTTTTTTTTGAGAATCAGAAAAGTAATAATATGTACTTATTTATTGATTTTATTCTATGTATGGCCATACTTGGTTTCTGGTAGTGACATTCAGATTCTTATTATCCTTTTGGATATGTTCTAAGTCTTATTATTGGCGATAATGCATCTTCGACATTTTTGTCTTTGGCTTTAAAAAATACTTTACCTTAAAAATTGTATTCCTCTACTTCAAGTCTTATTCGAGTTAATTTCGAACTCGGATTTACCAAAGAAAATAGGTAAGTAAGTGGTATATGGTCTGAAGTGTGTTATTACCCAATGATCGCTGAATCAAGTACAAAGAATTCTATAGTCATCATTCTTTGAAAATAAGTTGGCGCTATTTTTAAGCCGAATGGTAATCGCGTAAAGCTATAGAAACCCTTGCTTTTTGAAAATATGTAACATCCCTTGAACTTTTTTCGAGTTCGATTTGATAAAAACTTGATGTTAAGTCGAGGGATGAAAAGTATTTGTCTCTACCAAGTTGATCTAAAATGTCATCAACTAGCGAGGGGGAATTTATCAGTCAACCATTTGTTATTAATTTGACGATAGTCAATAGCTAATCGCCATTTTTTCCTTTCCGAGCCCGGAAGAAGTTCGGAACAGTTATATGCAGATACAGATGGTTTCACAATCTTATTATTAATTAATTTTTGTACCTGAGCTTAAATTTTTGGCTATGAGGACTTCTATAATTCTTAATGAACACTGTTTTATCATCCTTCAATCTCAGTTTTTGCTTGTAAAAATTATTCGTACTTAAAGATTCGGTTTCTAATCCGAATACGTCGCTTTATTTAAGTTAACTACTTGATCTATATTGGTTGTATTCAGTAGTCTCATGAACGTGTTTTGGGACGTTGCTTTAGTATTTGCGATGTGAATTCCATGCAGAATTTCTTGGTTTGGAAGCTAATTCGAATTTTCGAACAACTTGGGATCTTGCTCGCAGAATTTTAGAGTTATTTTCAGAACTGTATCTTATGGGAACATAAATCGGAAACTTTAAGTTATTTGGCCTAATTATTCGGATGGCTTGAAGTCTAGTTGACACTTGAATTTTTTTATTAAGTCGATTCTCAATATTCCATTTCAGGGAATGACAAATTGTAAATTCACTATGGGAAAATTGTGTGGAATTGTGTATTTATTAGTCTGAATCTCAATGGAAATTAGTATTGTATATTGTTGAGGAATTAATCGGTCGTTAATTATTACTTCTTTACATGCTATTATTTTGCATATTATCGTACGTAGTTTAATGAACATAATTGTCTTGTTTACAACATAAAGCTTTAAGCTCACACTCATAGCCAAAATGCAGTATATGTGCATGAGTATTGGCACATCACGCGATCATTATTTTTTCTGCTGCACGTTTCTATATTTTCGCCAGTTAGATCTAGTTGGAATTTACCCGCAACCGCTCGCTTATCGCACCCGCTTATAAAACTTATTCTAGAACGGTACATGAATTAATAAATATAAAACACCTAAGACATAACCAATACAGTCCACTGCATTTATAAGCATAACAAATTTTGGTCCGTTCGAGTAGCCGGATAACCGCGATTGCTTTTGTGTTTATTTTCGTGAATAATAAACCACAGATAAAGACTTTTCTTCGTAATGAACCCAATAATGCATCGGACGATTGCCCCTGCAAGGGGCAAATAACTCGCACCCTTAACAGCGCTACAGAGTTTTCACAGAGATGTGATAATGTGGAAACATTGCAGGTGACGCTGAATCGTTTAGTATCAACTTTCGACCACTTTATGGAGCTCTCCGAGGACTTAGTAGCATACAACATGGAGGAGGGATATGAGGACCCTGGCTTGGATATACCCGAATACGAAGACAAGTTCTACAGCGCGGACGCTATTTTTAATAAAGCCATAAAGGAGATGGGAGGGCAAGATTATGGCCAAGACCGGTCTAACATTTTGCTCTCAAGTACAGTGGAACGTCTATTCGAGGGACAAAACCAACTATTTGAACAAATTCATTTCTTATCGGGAGCAACTGACTTAAGGTTTGAGAAAATTCGGATTCCCACATTTTCTGGAAAATACGAGGATTGGAGCCAATTTAGTGATCTGTTTCTAAGTTCAGTAGACAATAACAACAAGCTTTCCAAGTGCCAAAAGTTTCATTATCTGAAATCATATTTGGATGGTGAAGCCCTGTCCCTAATTAAACATATTGCCGTTTGTAATGATAATTACCAAGACGCCTGGGAGAAATTGGAAAATCGTTATAACAAGAAAACGCTCATCGCTCGAACTTTTGTTCAGAAGTTTCTGTCGTTGCCTACCGCTAACAATTCGAATATCGCTGAGTTACGTAATGTAATTGACTCTGCCGAGGAATGTATTCGTGGCCTACACGCGCTGAACTGCGACAGCCGCAATGTATGGCTAATTCATATTTTGCTCTCAAAATTAAGTTGTGAAATCAAACAGGCTTGGGCCAACTGTAATATGTCGGTCAAAGAAGAGGTCACCATAAATGATTTATTTAGTTTCCTTTTTGCTCATTGTGATACTTTGGAGTCTTGTCAGGAGTTACACTTAATACAACCGTCAAGACCAGCCCAGAGTAAACGCCGCCAAGTCGCCTATCATGCAAGTGGATCAAATCAGCAGTCCCGCAAATGTATTTATTGTCAAGGGCAGCACAATATATATGCATGTGCTGAATTCAAATCTCTAGATGTACTAGACCGCCGCACCTTCGCCAGGGATATTAAGCTATGTTTCAATTGCCTGAGTCGATCTCATCAAGTCAGGGATTGTAACTCATCGAACACTTGTCGTCAGTGCAATGCTAAGCACCACACTTTAGTTCATCCGGTTGAGTGAAGATCGGTTCCTTTGGCTCCTGCTCATCTGTCTACTGCTGAATTCAGCAGTTAGGAACTTACTACTGCAACCCTGGAGGTCTCTGGTCTAATTATGAGTTCTCTGACTTCTGTGATTCCAGGTCAACAGGTCAAGTGCAGCTCTCCTATCTGGAAAACGATTTGCAGCCTTCCATTGGCTGATCCAACGTTTGGAGCTCCGGGAAAAATCGACGTTATTCTGGGCGCTGATCAACTGTGGAGCATAAATACTGGAAATCGTCGAGAGTTTGGTGTTGAATACCCCATCGCACTAGATACTAATTTTGGTTGGGTTATTACAGGCAGCTTCAACGATTGCAACGAATTCGGATTTGGATTCGTTAGTTCGATCATTCATGGATATGGAAAAAGTTCATCCAAGTAAAGCAACGATAGACTCCAGTGATCCTGCAGAACAACACTTTCTGGCAACGCTTGCTCGCAGAGATGATGGTGTATACATTATTCAGTACCCATTTAAGGAGCCCATTACGCCAATTGGCTCAACGTTGCCACAGGCTTTAAACCGCTTCGCCGCTTTAGAGCGGAAATTTTGGAAATTCCCTGGACTCAAACAACAATACGTAGATTTTATGGATGACTATTTGAAAAGAGGAAACATGGAATTGATGCCTGGAGCTGCAGCGGCTGAGGATTCAGCACATTGCAACTATTTGGCGCACCACGCAGTGTTTAAACCAGATAGTACTACCACACGTTGCCGAGTGGTATTTGACGGCTCAGGAAAGGATTCCATGGGTCAGTCGTTCAATTCGCGGCTTCACACAGGCCCACCTATTCAAAGGGATTTAATTGGAGTATGTCTTCGTTTCCGTCAGCATCTTTATGTATTTTGGGCTGACATCGAAAAGATGTTCAGAGGGATTTTGGTCTCAGACGTATAGTCTGGTCTCTCAACGTATAGTTTGGAGAAAGGAGGAGAACGCTCCACTGGATCACTATCGATTGCTGACTGTCACATACGGATTAGCTTCATCGCCGTTCTTAGCCGTCAGGGTTATTAAGCAGCTTGCGATCGACTATGCAGATTTGTATCCGAACGCTGCGGTCATTCTTAACAGAGACGCTTACGTTGATGATATTCCTACTGGATGCGATAAAATTAAGGATCTCATTGCACTCAAAGATGAACTAATTTTACTTCTGAGCGAAGCTCAGTTCAAACTTCGAAAGTGGAGCTCAAACTGCTACGCCCTCTTAAAGTCATTACCACAGGAGAATTGTGAGTATCCTCCTGACGCTTTCGAGCAGGAAACTTCTGATCGAGTTATTAAAGTTTTGGGACTATGCTGGAAACCAAGAAATGACGATATCTTCTTCAAGTTAGAAACCCCTAGAATCACAAAACCTTTAACCAAACGCACTTTGCTTTCGGAACTAACCAAGATCTACGATCCGCTGGGTTTGATTGCGCCCACAACTGTGTTGTTAAAGATTCTCTTTCAAGATAGCTGGCTGAGTTCTGTCGAATGGAATGAGGTATTGCCTTCGAAATTATGCACATGGTGGCAACAGATTGTATTTCAAATGCACGTATTGGAAACTTGTCGAGTGCCTCGTTACATAGCAGCGCCACACCAATCAATTGAACTGCATGGATTTGCGGATGCCTCATCTCAGGCATATGCATCCGTCGTCTATAGTCGCGTCGAGGTCAATAATAGATATACAGTGAAGCTTATAATGGCAAAAACTCGCGTGGCTCCTATTAAGCCTATTTCCATTCCTCGACTTGAGTTAAACGCAGCCCACTTACTCTCGAAATTGATTTCACTGGTTAAGGACTTGGAACACATATGTTTGCAATCGCACTGCTGAGATTTTGGAGGCATGTCCACGAAGCTGCTGGCAGCATATTAGAAGTGGCGATAATCCTGCTGACTGCACATCGCGAGGACTATTTCCAAAGGACCTCGTTGATCATAAAATCTGGTGGAATGGACCAGCTTGGTTATCTCAGTCACGTTCAACTTGGCCACCCGTTAAGGCTAAGTTTGTTTTGTCGACAGAAGAACAGGCATGCTTAGAGGTAAAGGCTGAGCCAATGGTTAATCTACACATTTCCGATGACGGAAATGAGCTTACCTGTATGATCAACAAAGCCTCCTCATGGTCTCGTTTATTGAGGACTCTGAGCTACTGCATTCGTTTCGTCCATCGTCTTCGTAGAAGGAATCAACTTTCGGTGTTTCTGTCGGCGTGGGAACTACAACACGCACGATCTAGAATATTCACCCACGTTCAGAAGGAGTTTTTTAACATGGAATACAAGTAGTTAAGCACCGAACAGCCATTGTCAAAGAAATCTAATTTGATTCGATACAACAATTTTATAGACGAGCAGAACGTAATGCATGTTGGCGGTCGCATAGACAATTCTATGGCTAATTATGATGCAAAACATCCCATAATTCTGCCTAAGGAATCTCCCATTGCTGCTCTACTTGTTCGATATCAACATGCTGCCTCGCTACACGCTGGAGTAGAATACACGTTTCACAGTCTACGACAACGATATTGAATTCCAGGAGCCCGAAACCTCGTCCGCAAAACCGTATTTAATTGCAGAACTTGCTTCATGCAGCGAAGACACACGAGTTCTCAACTTATGGCTGATTTGCCCAACTTCCGAGTTCAACCCGCCCGTTGTTTTCTTCACACTGGCTTGGATTATGCTGGACCTGTAACAATCAAAGTATCTACAGGTCGGACACCAAGATTTGGAAAGGCTTGGTTTGCAATTTTCGTTTGTCTATGTACAAAAGCGATACATATTGAATTGGTCAGTGATTTGACATCTGCTTTTATAGCCGCCTTTAAACGATTTTTGGCTCACACTCATAGCCAAAATGCAGTATATGTGCATGAGTATTGGCACATCACGCGATCATTATTTTTTCTGCTGCACGTTTCTATATTTTCGCCAGTTAGATCTAGTTGGAATTTACCCGCAACCGCTCGCTTATCGCACCCGCTTATAAAACTTATTCTAGAACGCTACATGAATTAATAAACACAAAACACCTAAGACATAACCAATACAGTCCACTGCATTCATAAACAGTATATTTATAATATTGTTAAACTGAATGTCATGAAAGATGTCTGAATTTTCTTTAAGAATTTATGTATGGCTCGGTGAGCCCGACCTCCACGAGTATAGAGGAAGGTACTCACGTTGCAAGTCAATTATGTACTACAATTGATGTACTCGCTTCCGACTTCATTCATGGATGCAAATGTTCCAGTTTAGTGTTTTTGTTGGTCACAATTTTTCGTCATGACTCGAATAGCTTCCTTGTCAATATAAGACAGTTTTTGGAGATTATCAAATTCCGTTTTATATTTCATGCCTGTTTTGCCCTTTTGGTAAACTTTTGCCATTTTATTTTTGAGTTCGTCAGAAGTTTTTCCCACAACCGTGTCTTGCAACTTTTTAATAATTGCACTGATAGTAGTTTCGTTGCTGACTTTGTTCAATCAGCTCAATCTCCATAAGAGCAAGGAACTCCTTATTGCCATGGAGCAAGGCTCCGCCGATATAGCTCTAGTCCAAGAGCCATGGATTGCCTCGGGCAATGCCGTCGCCGGACGAAAGTCCTCAAGCTACAACGTATTCTACCCACCATCGGTAAGCAGCAACAGAACCGCTGTACTCGTACGGAAGAGTCTTTAAGTTAACCTTAAGCCTCATTACAGCTCGGATGACATGACTGTGGTGCTGCTAGAAAGCAAGATGAACTGCCTACTGGTAGCTTCCTGCTACGTGGCAAACGATAGGCCATCTCCACCGGAAGAACTCAGGAGCCTGGTAGAACCCAGCTCAAAGGACCAGCAACTGCTCGTGGGTGCAGATGCACCCATATCCGTGGCATTCAACAAAGTAAGCACAGACGCAATAATGGATCGCCTAGGAGCGACCAACACACACCCTGCCATCAACTTTTGGATAGGAAATCTACTAACTTACAGGCGGATGCAATCAGATTGGGGCACCGCTTCCATGGTGAAAGGAGCGCACAAAGGTACGCCACAAAGCGGAGTCCTATCGCCCCTCCTATGAAATCTAGTGGTCGACGACCTAATCAAGAATAACACCCTATGCTGACGATATAAGCATATTTATCACGGAAGTCTGGGAGTATGGAATCAACACTCAGGGAGATATGTGAGTGGACAGAGAAGGTAGGACTCAATATCAACGCGGACAAGACGGACCTCTTTTCTTCACTAAGAGATACAAGGTACCGCCTAGGTCCCCCAAAAATCTATACAACCAGGCTGACACCGAAAATACAAGTCAAATACATTGGTACTATACTAGACATCTAGCTTGCATAGAAACCCAATGTACTAGAGAGGGTGAAAAAGGCCACCATTGCGCTATACGCATCCAGGAAGATGCTCAGCAGCACATGGGGTCTGTCGCCCGCTCTGATGCATTGGGTCTACATATCGGTTGTGCGTCCGACACAGCTATACAGAAAGTTAGTGTAGTGGCAAGCCATGGAAAAGAAGACGTACAAAAAGCTAATGGAGAGAACCCAGCGGCAGGCACTGCCCTACATATCTGGGGCGCTAAGGACAACCCCCACAATAGCACTAGAAACCATAATCGCAATTGATCCCTCCCATATCCACGCGCAACTGACTGCGAGAAAGTATGCACAATGCCTAGTAGCGCTAGGAAATATGTCGCCACAGGGATGCGGGCACAGCTCAATTGGTCGAACCATGAGCAGTATGTCTGACTACATGACACCTAGAACTTGCCCTGATGTTAAAACATCAACATTCATGGACCTGAAGACTGAAAAACGGTTCAGGACCATGCTCAATACATCAACACAAACTGACGGCTCCAAGATGGAAGGAGGAGTGGGAGCTGGCATATACTGTACAGCTACCAAGCCATTGCAGCATATACCAGGCGGAAATCGTCGCCATCAGGAAGACGGCAGAGCTTGCGCAGACAATAGATCGCCCATATGAGGCGGTAAATCTGTTTGTAGAAAGTCAAGCGGCGATTATATACATGCAATCGTCAGCGGTCAGTTCCAAAAATGTACTGGCAAGCAGGGACGCACTAGATATCCTATGCACGACAACGTCACTGTGGATCTATTGGGTTTCCAACCACCTGGGCATTGATTGCAAAGGAAGGAGTCGGACTGGCTAACGATAGAGTAGAAAACGTCCCAGTCTCTCTGAGAACTCTCTAAAGCGAGTTGGAGATGCGGGCGGACGCACAAGAAAAAGCAGATGGAGAAGAAACTCCGCAACCTTCAAAAAATAAAAAATCATGTGCTAAGACCGCAATGATAAACTCAGCCACTACACACTGCACCTATACCGAAAAGGCAGACTGTTGGTGAGAATTCTTACAAGTCACTGCCTGGCTGCCGCGCATGCTGTCAAGCTGAGCATCACCAACAACGGCGACTGCAGGAAATGCGATGAATCTGAGGCAACCGAAACCTTGGAGCATCTCATCTGTAAGAGCCCAGCCCTAATGCCCTAATCCATGTGATCCATCCGGATAAATAAGGGCCACACTGGCCTGTGCTTGGCCGTCTCAGGAGGGCCGTCCGGTGCAACCTAACCTAACCTACCTAATTGCCTCTAGAGCAAATAATTCATATGATCCTTTTGTCATATCAACCAACTTAACCGCAGTTATGGACTTTGAAAGGTGTGTTTTCTTCCCGTCAAATTCTGGCACTGCGTGAGCAATTTTCTTCATATAAGCCTTTTGGACAGCTGCTGTTGCTTTACTATAGTGTTTGTATCGGGGATTTTTAGATCTTGATCTAATAATACAGATTGAATGAGAAGGGCTGGGATGGTGAGATTATTAGGGTCTTTTTCCTTTATCTCGGGACATGTAGCATTAGAGTAGTTTGTTAATGACCTATAAGTTTTGTCGAAATCGCTTTTTAAGTTATTTAATTCCTTATTTTCATTCTCATTCCATTCCATTATTTAATGGAAGATGATCTATTTTTTTTTTTTACTTCATGGCACAAATGTTTTGATATATAATTTTTAATTACTATTAATAATCGCAATTAAAATGGGCATTATTTATATTTTATCAAGGTCATTGACTCTTAAAACCCCTGTTGTGCAGTTTGTATAATTTAAGAAATACGTTAGCGGACATTATAACTACGATTATTATTAATAATATGGTTACAGTTTCCATATCAATTTTGTTTACTACATTTGCTGTAAAATTGGCAACTGTTGTATATACAAACGCCATTTCGGGTAGTGTGTTATTATATAAAGAATATATTTTTCGTTTAGTTTTGCGTGCTATACATCTAATCAGGCAAAGAAGGTTCCGCTCAATTTTACAAATAGATCTTATTTTTAATTATATATAATCAAATTATTAAATTAAGAGAATTCGTTCAGTTACTTGCAGGACCCTTCAGCATCAGCTGGATGTTGCCGGTCTTTGTCACGCTGATGCTCCTTCGATGGCGCAGGTGGCGGTATGCCCCCCGCGCTTGTTTCCTTGAAATTCTTGTTTCATTTGAAAAGTCAGTTTACAATAAATAGATCGCGGCTGCGCTGACTGCTAATATCGGCAGCGGCCTTATATATAAAAATATCTAGGCTCCTACATATAGCTGTTGACAGCGAGAGCGCGGCAGAAGTTGAAATGCATGCATTGTATTTATATGTATGTATGAACTCAGGCTATGGGAATTTTCTGACACTTGCACTTTACATATACTTGGCTTTGAGGTGCGTTTGGGCCATCATATTTCTGTTATTCAATTGAGTTTAACGGCCGGGTTTTTTGTATTTACGTAAGTACTCTTAAGCACAATGTTGACATTGGTACAGCGGGTACTCGCTACACGATACATGCATATTACACTTCCTATTCCTTCGAAAGCTGCACGCAGGTCCGAGTCTATATAGACTATGGCAGCCGTCCGGCTTAGTAGCGTTACAACTGATGCGGCCTACTCCCGTCAAATCAGAGGTGTGACCGCTGGCATAGAGGATTACTCCCCTCCGTATCCGCCGGTGGTTCAAGTCACTTCTTTTTGGACTGACATCAAAGCCCCGTTTGATTTTCTTGTGTCGTTCAGTGTAAAGTCCATACAAACTGTTTAGTTTTCCGGGGAACCACCCACTTGCGTTTAGGCGGGAGGAATTGAATCGAAGCCTTAGCTAAGCACTGCATTATCCCGAATAGAGCATGCGGCATCTACTGTACGGAATACTTCAGTGCGCATTCCCCAGCCGGCGCCCTCGTAAAGGCCTCAGCTGGAGGATTTGTAAAAAGGTTTATCGCCAAGTAAAAGGTGGAAAGTCACCAAAAGCGTAGTTTAGAGTTTTTAGCTTTATAGTTTTATTTTTGGTTTGGGGGCAGCACGTAGCGTCCCCCTGTATTTCAGATTTTCTCGATTATTATTGGAGCAGCAAAGGTACCGCTCCAGTCGACCAAGGCATGCCGACAAGATCGGATTTAGGCCACTTGGTTGAATGACTGGGACTCTGTATTTATGTTTTTATTGGTTTAATATATATACATCAATGTATGAGGTACAGTGAGCATTCATATATGTGCATACTACAAATTTCCGCCAACTAGGCTTACGTTTAGTGTTAACAAAAATTATAAAACTGTTCTTGGTCCTGTGAGAACTGGACTCTGCAACCAGTCAAATAGTTTTTATAACACTGCGTGTTCAGCACGTAAAAGATTGTCCGAGCCATTAAATAGGTGGAAAGGGCAGCAACAACTCAACTCTTTAGTAAACCATGGATTTGCGGATAGTATAACGTAACATATTCAATTAAAAATGAATTCATGGCAGTGTAAGAAATATCCACGGCAACAGCCATGTCAGTAGACATTAATAAATCGGCCAATTAACTTTAGAAATAAAGATATTCAGCCTGAGAAAAAATAAAGACCAAATAAGCGTTCTAATGTGGTTGACTTCATACAACGAAATGTCGAACAAGACAAAAAAAAAAAAAATTGTATTTTGTAGAAGTTAAGAGGGTATTTGTGAAATTATTTGGGTATTTATCCTATAAATAGGAAGTCTGACAATGAAGGAATGTAGAAACAAGTAATAACAAGAAAGAAAGCTTTTTTTCTTCGGCACGCAGACATGGAATTCCATCATAAATAATTAATTCAATATAAATTATATAAATTTACAGTTGTACAGATACAGTTTCAAAGACACAGTTTGGCATTTTCATCTATATTTAATCATTTTATTTTCATAAAACTAAATTAATTTCGAAATCCTAGAATGATACAAAATTGTTGAATGTGAAAATCTGTTGAAAACTGGAAAAGCTTTAATTCTTGTTATAAAAATTGTCCGATTGTTTCTTTGGGAGCTATATGGCACATTCGTCCGATCCGGCCCGTTCAGGCATATATACGAGTGAGAGTATATTAAGACTAACAGCAAAGTTTAAGTTTAGCTTCAAACCTGAGAGACTAGTTTACTTAGAAACGGACAGACGGACAGACAAACATGGCTAGATCGACTTGGCTGTTGATGCTTATCAAGAATATATATACTTTATATGGTTGGAGACTCCTTCAGTACGTTGCAAACTTCTGACTGAAATTATATGTTTATATCCAACAAGGTTATAATAATGGAGCTACCATTAACAAATAGCTTCACACAGAGGAATTCAATATCGTTGGATTTCTCGAAAGTTAATAGTTCCGACGTGAGTGTGTAGTCAACCGCTATGAGGACACCGACACCAGGTCTTATATAGTGAACACAGCTAAAACAAATTCGGATTTAACCACGTTTCCGTGAACACAATAACCTGAGAAGCAATCCAAAGACTATCAGATTATTAAGCTTATTAGGTAAGCCTCTTGCATTCTGATAGGAAATAGATAGGGAGTTGGTTGGCGTAATAGTCTGATCGTACCTACTAAAAGTTTTCGCTACAGGCCGCCTTTTTTTTTTTCTTAACTTTTAACTGATAACAACATACTCTAGCCAGAATTTGGTAGAGCAAGATGTTTCGCGGAGTTCGTTAAGTGCATTTATTTTAAAAGACCAAATATCCCTAGCACAGGAGAATTAAAATGGTTCTATCTTTGTTTTAATTTTGTCGGTTCTGGTTTTGTCTTGGATAAAGGCGATAACATCCTTCGATGTTGTAGCAGGGGAGAGCCGCGAAACGAACATATGTCTCTTGTGGGACTGCTCTAAAGGGCTTTCGACATGTCAGACTGTTTATCTGCCGTGCCATTATCGGCCGGTAGTCCGGGCCTGATTCCCCGGGCTGTACAATTAACGAGACTCTGGTGGGTTATAATTTGAGAACCACCAGGGGATATAACGTATATCACCGGCGATACGTGCACTTCCTCGAAACATTCGGGAACCGAATGCCCGTTGCGGGTTGTTGGGATCCGCTACATGCTGCCCACCTTTTGCGCTGTCGTTGTTAAAAAACATATTTAAAATAAACTGTATAAATTATTCTGAATATAAGCTCACTTATAAATTTTTCTCAAAAGGGTGTTTGACGAACCAAATTTGATTATATATTTAATATTCAGTTGATTAATGTAAATGCAAACTATATTAAAATATATTATAAACTGGAAAAGTTCGAATTTTTTTCTAAAAAGTTTCCGATTGTTCCTATGAAAGATACATGATATATATACATATATACAATTGAGAGTATATAAAAAATTACTCGTAACGAACTCATTCAGATAGCTTCAAAACTGAGAGACTAGTTTGCGTAGAAATGGACAGACGGACGGATAGACGGACATGGCTAGATGCCAGGTTGTTGATGCTGATCAAGAATAAATGTATATACTTTGTACGGTGTTGCAAATTTGTGTCTGCAAACGTACAGTTCGATTTTACTTATTGTTCGACTGCGTGATTGAATGGAGTTAAACTTTTTTGTATTCTAAAATTTAAAGCATCTGTTATCAGAAATGAATGGGGGAAAAAATATAAAAAAACGGTATCAAAAAAGCGACTTATTTTGTGAACTGCCTCAATTACCAGCTTTCTGCAAGAACAATGCGGAGTAAAAGCAAATGTGCCCACAGTTAAACGATATGTTCGAAGTGCCAAACACTTGAAATGACTGAAAAAAAAACACGGATCAACGATACTCTGAAGGAAGCATGACTACGATTTGCCTGAGAGCACGTGACGTGGAACAAGGAGTGGAAGTTGATAGTCTTCTCCGACGAAAGGAAGTTCAACCTCGATAAAGCGGATGGATATAATTACTACTTCCATTTTTAAGTCGGCAAGAGTGTACACGAGTTTGCTCGAGTTTCCCCCAGGTTTCTGAGATGAATGGCCATATTCCATGGACGTACCAACATGATAATGCTCCGATCCATACCGCCCGGATTGTAAAGAAGGATTAAAGACCAAAACGTGAAGTAGCTCGAGTGGCCGCCTTACTCCTTGATTATAACATAATATAGAACATATGGGAACTTTTGTCTAGAAGAGTATACGATTGAGGAAGACAATTTAATGGCTCCGGGGCCTTGGTGTAAGCCCTTAAAAAAGCGTGGTCAAAAATTGTACTAAATGAAATTATAAAATATTATGATTCCTTACCAAGCCGAATGATTCAATTAATTAAAAACAAAGGTGGGCATACCAAATATAAAGTTTGTATACCCTTGCAGATTGGACTTCGATCATTAATAATAAATTCAATATAAATGATATACATTTCTGTTAAAAATCAAGGAAGTACTAGTACTATAACTGAATAACTGTAAATATACAGGTGACTGTAATGAATTCCTACTTTCATTACAGTCACCTGTATATTTACAGTTATTCAGTTATAGTTTTATACTCACAGCTTGGCAATTTTCTCTATATTCAATGATAGTTTCTATGGCAGCTACTTTCATTACAGTCACCTGTTTATTTACAGTTGTTCAGATATAGTTTTATACTCACAGCTTGGCAATATCCTCTATATTCAATGATAGTATGGCAGCTATATCATATAGGAGTCCGATTTTCATAAAATGTAAAATGAAATTCAATAATACTACAAAATGGCTATATCACAAATTTGATGAAAATCTTTTGAAAACTGGAAGTTCTATTTTTTCTTTTTTAATTTTCTGATTTTCCTATGGCAGCTGTATGATATATTCGTCCGATCCGTCCCGTTTCGACATTAATACAAGTGACAGTATATAAAAGACTAACTGCAAAGTTTCATTTAGATAGCTTCAAAACTGAGTGACTAGTTTGCGTAGAAATGGAAAAACGGACAGACGGACATGGCTAAATCGACTCGGGTATTGATGCTGATCAAGAATATATATACTTTATATGGTCGGGGAGGACTCCATCACTGCGTTGCAAACTTCTGACTGAAATTATAATAGCCTGCAAATGTATCAGAATCATAAACTAAACAATCATATTGTAAAACGAATTTGGAAAAGTAAGGCAAGAAATCTTTATTAAAAGCTGCAACAACAAAGGAGTAATCATCCAGCAAATAGCGCCTCATTTTGGGGGATTTTGGGAAGCAGTAGTAATATTTTAAAAATTGGCCACCTACACTCAAAATAATATTTTCCTAGATTTATGAAAAATCGGCCTAATAAACTAAGAAAATTGTTCTAGAATTAAGAAAAGGATTTCATAAATTTAGGGAAAGGCACCATACAATCAAGATAAGACACCATAAAAACAGTTTTCAGGGTGATTTAGTTCGTTTATCTTAAATTTGATGCAAATATGTTGAAAACTGGAAAAGTTTTTATTATTGTTCTAAAAATTTTCCGATCGTTTTGATGACAGCTGTATGTATGGCAGCTGCCGTCCGTTAGCTTAAAAACTGAAAGACTAGAAACGGATAGACGGATGGACAGACGGATATGGAAATAAATAATTTAAATGCTGAAGTAGATTTTGGGTGGACCAACTTTATTACAGATATTTTGATTTAAATAAATGCCAAAAATTTGGCTGGGCTAATAGCACATATCACCAATCAGGTTCATTTTAATAAGAATATATTTAATAAATTAATAAGCTGGAAAAAGTTGGTCTTGTCTTGATAATAAAAAGGTGATGGTAATATCTTCTCTTCTTTGCCCGTTCTTCTAATGTGATTATTATTTAGAACGATAGGTCTAATGACGGGCCAGCTGCACCGGAGATCCTTTGGTCTAGAATTTATCTGTATTTTAAGTTTTAAATGTTGTCAAATGTAAGAAGCCGAGAGTCAGAGAAATCAAATATCTATTTTCGGAATTAAAACACAAATATCTAGGCAATAAGGGCTACCCAAATCGCACAATAGATTTCAAGCCCGCAATTGGGATCATAAATGAGTTTTCTGCTTTATATTTAATCATTATCCTTGCAGAAGACTTTAATATCCACTTATTAAAAGAAAGTCAGTTATTAAATAGTTTTAAGATGTTGGGGCTGTACGCTGTACGTTACCCTGTAGCTAATTAATATAATTTAAATTAGATACATTTCTGTTAAAAATCAAGGAAATAATTCCTACTTTCAGTACAGTCACCTATATATTTACAGTTGTTCAGTTTCAGTTTTACATTCACAGTTTGGCATTTTCCTCTATATTTAAATTTAGTTTCTATGGCAGCAATATCATGTAGTAGTCCCATTTTCATAAAATTAAATCCGAAATTCTAGAATAATACAAACGGACAAATAATAGAAACGGACATACGGACATGTCCAGATCGACTCGGGTGTTAATGCTGATCAAAAAAAAAATATACTTTATACGGTCGGAGATGACTCATTCAATGTGTTGCAAACTTCAGACTGAAATTATAACGAATTTCAATATTGTGTATCACTGGATTAAAATATTATCCTAAATGAAATCAATTTGTTTTTTTTTTTCTCACTAACTAATTTTTCGCAATCCATTTGATAAGAAAAAAATCCATTTTTTTTAACTGGCTGCCAAGATATCTGAATAATTAATTGGCCGATCGGCTTCAGATGTAAAATAGTTGGAAAAAGTTAGGTCGATTTTTTAAACATAATAAAATACGAAACATACAGAAAAAGTCATGTAAAAATGTATTATACAATATTCTTTAATGCTTGCATGCCTGCATCGTTAGATTTGTACCTCCATAATTTGTTTTCCACTTAAAATAACCTATAATACCAAAATGAATCGCAAAATGTGTTGGTAAGCGCATAACTCAACAACGCATGGACCAAATTGGACAATTTATTTTTTTTAAATGTTCGTTGAAGTCCAAGGATGGTTCTTACGGTGAGAAAAAATGGAATAATTGCCAGGAAAACCCTAAAAAAATTGCACTTGCACTCGCTTCGTCGGGAATCGCAGAATGTTTGCTTGAAGGTGGTCGAACAGCCCATTCAGCACTAAAAGTGCCATTAAATATGCAAAAAAAACTCCAACATGCAACATTTCGAAGAACAAGTTTTTGCAGCAATGTCAATTGATCGTTTGGGATGAATGAACGATGGCACAATTTTTAGAGGCTTTAGACAGAACCTTAAAAGATCTACAGAGCAATCAGAACCGATTTGGTGGTGCAATGATTTTATTAGAAGGAGATTTTCGTCAAACATTGTCAGTGATTCCACGATCAACGCCAGCTAATGAACTCAACGCATGTCTAAAGTTATCCAATTTGTGGAAACATGTCAAAGTACTTCATTTAAGCAAGAATATGCGTGTTGAGTTGCAAAATGACCAATCTGGAAACATGTTGACTGGATGTATTAACTTTCCTCAAAGTTCTTGTCATTTAACTCAATCAAAAGAAGAACTCATTCAGAAGGTACTTCCAGATGTTGCTCAAAATTATAGAAACCATGATTGGTTAAGCGAACGAGCTATATTGGCAGCCAAAAACATTGATGTAAATGAATTAAATTTCAAAATTCAAGAACAAATTACTGGCGAATCGAGGATATATAAATCAGTTGATTCGGCAACTAACCAAGACGATGTAGCTAACTATCCACTGGAATTTTTAAACTCGCTGGATTTGCCAGGTTGCCATCTCACAATCTTCAAATAAAGGTTGGATCGGTAATTATAATGTTGCGAAATATAAACCAACCGCGCCTTTGCAACGGCACACGGTTAGCGATAAAAAAAAACTACTAAACAACGTGATAAAAGCAACTATATTGAAAGGAAAGTATAAAGGAGAAGATGTTCTCAGACCGCGCATCCCAATGATTCCGACTGAATTGCCATTTGAGTTTGAATGACTACAGTTTCTAGTGCGGCTTGCTTTTGCTATGACCATAAACAAGTAACAGGGGCAATCATTAAGTGTTTGTGGTATTAATTTGGAAAACCCATATTTCTCACATGGTCAATTGTATGTTGCCTGTTCCCGTATTGGAAAATCATCAGATTTGTTTGTCTTTGCGCCAGGTAATCAAACAAAAAACATCGTTTATCACAAAGCACTACAATGAAAATAGAATTGATTTTATTTTTTGTCAATAATTATATTTAATAATTATTATTTACATGATTAAAATTACTTACTTTTAAATGCTTAAAGTGTTTTATTTAATTATTTTTAATTCAACCGAATTATTACCAGGGTGACGGTTCTGTTCAGGATAATTTTTTACAAAGAATATAAAAAAGGTAGGAACAAAACACTGTAATTTTTTGACACGACGAAGTCTGTCGGGTCAGCTAGTTATTAATGAACATGAATAAACAATGTATTTATTGTTAATTTAATAAAAATAAACTGATTGCTCTTAGAGCTGGCCAGGAGGTCCGATGGAAGGATGTTAGCCACTAGCAGGACATCGATTTGGGAAAACCATATACACAAGAATGCACTAGGCGAAACAAGCTGTTCAACGGCGTAAGTTGCGCCATTAGATGACAGGCAGTAGGTGTAGGAATTTGGATGCTAGCGGAAGCCTTAGTTGATTGGGAAGAGCCCCCAAACCATGTACGGGCCGAGTAACAATAATCGCATATGAATTGAAGCGTTGACAATTTTTGTGGCGGTTTGAGACATTTTCACGGTCAAACGAGTCTCGATAAAGTAACTGGAATAGTATTCACAGTATTCTATTTGCCCGTGGAATGCCAGTGGTGGGCTTTGGACTCAGCTAAGAGGACGGTGGATAAGCGGATTGGGATCTTTCTTTTGCCTTCTATCGGATTCAGATTCAGATTCTGATTTTTCTGATTTGTCTGCAAATTCGAAAATAAATTAGATATAAAGCTAATTCGGTCACACTAGCCACGTGAAGAAATATACCAAAACCAGAGAAAAACGCTGAAAAAAGTACGGTCACATGACCGGTGGTGTGGAGTAAAAATAAAAGAAATAGGCCGGGGGACATGTTGCCCGTCAGGCATTGTACAAATGTTCTGAGAGCAGCGGATCATTACCGCCACAAAATTAACTGAACGAGCTGGAGCGATGGCCACGGCGTTGTTTCCCTTGCTGCAGCGTTTCACTGTGTGCAACAGCTCCGCACTACACCAGTACGAAAAATATATATAAACAACATTATGCACGGCATTATAATTTAAGTCAGAGATTTGCAGCGCAGTAAAGAAATCAGAGGTAGTTAAATGTATTTACACACCGACCTATTTGCGCACCCAAACTTCTTTAAGTTGTTATTCTTCTTGGTGTTGACCAATTTCACTAAAACTTTTCTTATAATAAGAAAAATTAAATTTATTATTTATTTATTTATTAGATGAAGGCTTTCATACCCCTTAATACTTTGTAAATGTATTTACACACCGACCTATTTGCGCACCCAAACTTCTTTAAGTTGTTATTCTTGTTGATGTTGACCAATTTCCCTAAAACTTCGCTAATAATTAGAAAAATTAAATTTATTAATTATTTATTTATTAGATGAAGGCATACATACCCCTTGATACCTTGTAAATGTATTTACACACCGACCTATTTGCGCACCCAAACTTCTTTAAGTTGTTATTCCTGTTGGTGTTGACCAATTTCCCTAAAACTTCGCTAATAATTAGAAAAATTAAATGTATTATTTATTTATTTATTAAATGAAGGCTTTCATACTCCTTGATACCTAGTAATTGTACACACACACCATACCCCAGACATACAATACCCCAGACTACCAATTGTAAATCTGCAAAGCAACAGTTATGCTATAAGAATCCCTAAGATATGGTTAATGGAATAAACCCGAAAGTCCCTACAACAGGATGTAACCTATAACCCCAGCCAGTCCCCAGTCGCGGACTAAGCATTAAATGCCTAAACTTCACCAAATTGTTACGTTCCCACTTTCAAAATTCGGACTCGCTAAGTCAAAAACAAAAATCTTAAATTACAAGCAAAAGCAAAGAACTCTTGTATTCAAGAGCAAATGCACTTGAATCCAAAAGGATAATCAAATACAATCAAAGTCAATAACTCCAAGCTCTGTAATTCTCCCAGAACTTTTAGAACTCATTCAATATCCAAGAAAGCTCGATACCGAGGCTTGAACGTCAATCAACGCAGTTCAAGAAGAAAAGTTCAGGTTGAGACTCGGTATTCTTCAATAATTGTAAAATACTTTTCGGTTAAAATAATTTTTTTTTTTTAATTTTACCATAAATTCAATAAAATCAAAACTTTATATCTCACTCGTTCATCTTAGTTCATGTTTAACCTCATTTACGGACATATCTTATAAGCAAATTAAGACTCTTGGTCCCTGTAAGGCCTTCTCGTCATTTCCGTCCAATTGACCTTAAAGTGAGTAAGACGAACCTTGACGAGCATGATCCTTTCCGTGATCTACGTTCCATGTAGATCACATCACACCTGATGTGAAACAAAAAACAAAAGGGAGTGTTTTGTCGCTCAGAGGTAAGGATATAGTTTAATAATGGTAGACATATTGCTATTTTATTTATAAATAAAAACCTAACTGATAATTGACCACCCAAAAGCGCGAGGAATGAGGGAGGCAACGAGCTCTAGAATATTTTTGAATTTTTTTTTTTATACAGGTTCATAAGTTTACCTATTTCTTAATATTTTAATTATGCACACGATGTCTTGGTCTCGGTGTTGTTCACCTTGAATCCAATAACCTTGAATCTTAATAACCTTGTTTCGTATAAGTTTACTTTGTCTAGGTAAAGGGTTTCTTGACAAGAAATGCCATGCGCTTCCCTTCGCGATACTCTATATAAAAATCAAATACCTGCAAAAATTCCCACCAATGGTATAGTCTAGTCGATAACTCAATTTTTGCTCTAGACACCCATAGCGAATTACAATCTGTTTAAAGAACTTATTACCATACGGATAGTATCTAAAATGTTTTAATGCATTGGCAACCGCAAGTATTTCCAAATCATTCGATGTGTACTTTGACAAAGACCAGTCGACTTACTAAACTATAACCCAATCTATGGCTTGCTCTCAAATTTGCAGTATGGCAGCGTAACTTATAGCACTAGCATCCGTATGTAACTCGAAAGAGAGTTGGGGAACGAATATTGTTCAAATTGTGCTTTCCACTTAAAATCATTCTATTTAAATAGCATATGGAGGCTTCATTAACTGAGAAAATCTCCACACAAACTGGTGAGTATGAGGTCTATCCAATAAATTGTCACAAGGTAGTATCTATAAAAGGAACATTTTTCTACATTAAATGAAAAGCTAGCTTCGTTTAAGGTCTTTAACACGGTTTCCAATGTCCTAGGTCTTTCGAATACGCTAGCTCGCCTAATTCTTTTATTACCACCCCCTCCGAAAAACTTAATTAACCAAAACTGCATTTGGAAAAACTCGTTTTAACAAGACAAGGGTCATAAAAGCGGTATATTCGGTGGATTCTTTATTATTTTAAGCCTGAACCACATGACGCAAGCCACATGCCATGTCTAAGCAAGTCAAGTTGTTGGCTTTTCACAATTTAGTTTGGATATTAAAGGAAATGCATATATATATTTATTGCTACAGCTTCGCAGGTTAAGCCACGGAGGGCAAACAGCAACAAGTTTTTTGGACAGATTCAATGCGGTTACTATGGACTCCGAATTGAGGATTCCAAACGCATGAAAAATATTCCAATAAAAGGCAAACTAATCACGTGAAGAGAGAATCGAATTCCTGCGACCACCTTTTAATAAATCCCAGCATACCTGTGGCTTTGTTAACCATGCGAGAAATATGCTCGGAGAACGAAAGTTTTATGATCTAGTCGGCCACCTAGATCGTCTACAAGAGATATTCTTTCCAAAGCGAAGTTGATAAGCAAATAAGTGTCAAACAGGGGAGTCCCTCATGAAAATGGCATAAGTTTGCATTTAGAGCTGTTGAGATGTAAAGAAAGCGTGACACCACGCATGAAAGTTGTTAAGATCCAATTGTAAGTCTGACTAGCTTGAAATATCCCTATACTGCACGCAAAGTTTAACGTCATCAGCGTAAGTACTCTAGATTATGTTAGAACCTGCGGCAGGTCATTGTTAAAAAGTGTGAATAACAATGGACCAAGATGACTACTTTGTGGAACGCCAGACGTGACACTGGGGCTATTGAATAGAGCATTTTTGAACAGAACCTTTTGAGTCCTGTCACTAAGATAACTTGAAATCCATTTAAGAAGATCACCAGGAAACCCTATAGAATCGAGTTTCTTTATAAGAAGACAGTGATTAACCGAGTCGACAGCTTTACTAAAGTCCGTGTAGATCACATCAGTTTGAAGGTTACGATGGAAGCCTCTAAAAACAAATGAGGTAAGTTCCAAAAGATTAGTTGTGGTTGATCTTCGCCTCATAAAACCATGCTGACATGGATCTGCATAAGTGTAGCAAGTGGAGAGTGATTACATTATCGATGTATTTAGGGATTGCCGATAACTTAGAGATACCCCTATAGTTACTGGCAATCGATTTGCTACCATTTTTGTGAAGAGGAAAAACAAAAGATTCCTTCCAAATAAGGGGAAATTCAGAGGATAAAAGGTAAATAACTTAAGAAGGGGAAGACACAGAGCCTCGGCACAATACCTTAGCACGCAGCCTGATTTTATGTTGGCTTAACACGTTGAAGATCTAAAATAAAAGAGCTTTTGTTCAAGATGGGACTGAAGATTAAGTTCGAACTGGGCGTAGCAGAAAAATATTTCTGACTTGAAGTGGTAGAGGGAGAATACGTTGTTTCAAAAAACTCCGCAAAAAGATCGGCGATGGCCTGGTCAGAGTTTGCGGTGGTATTTTTAAATGTAAGCGAGGAAGGGTATAAATTGGGTTTACGCTTGGTGGTATCCAAATTATAAAACTGTTTTGGGTGCAGCACAAACTAAACCCTATAACGAGTCAAATAATTTTTGTAACACAGCATTAAGAACGGTAAAGTTAGACCGAGCACTTAGATAACTAGAGAGAACAGTGTGGGAACCGGTGAGTTTATATTTATTATACACTTTAGACTTTACATTTTTTGGCTACTCTTAACAGCTTCATACTGTTAAACTGAGTGTCTAGGGCGGAGAGGAGGTCATTCGTTTTGCGAAAGTTGACCATAACATCCTTTAATCCGCTGGCACATGAAGGACAACATCGCCCTCTCAACCGATCGACAGGCCTCACAGCAATAATGCAATCCCTTTTTGCTGGAAATTGCATCAGCTCAATGCATTTTGCATGCACTACCGCGTCGCAAAGCCAGCAATGAAGACTCGGCTGATCAGCCAAAACGCCTTTACGGCAATTTTTAATTGCGCAGACAATACCTAAATACATTATCACAAGCCTTTGAACCACTATGTACGTTAACATATCCAAAAAAAAAAAAAACGCAATACGGGAGAGTAAGAAAGAGATAGCAAAAGAACAATAGAGCGTAAGCGGGAGCTTCAAACCACTTGGCTGCAGCCAAAGGGCAAAAGAAAAATTAAAAAAGCAGAACGGGATGACTACAAAAGGAAAGCAAGAAAACTGTCTCTGCACAAAACTAAAAGGTGTAATAAATAGATTAAACTACACAGAGAAGCATATGCCACGCGGTAGCTAAACGGTGTATGTAATTAATAATATTTAATGAATAATTGAAAGAAACCCCGGTGGTTTAACACAAATAAACATTAAAAGTCGGAGCGCAAAATAAAAACACGACCGCTCGCTATGAATATATATATATAAGAGTATATATATACGAAATGTCAGCAATTGTGCTTCTATTACATTCACGATAATCTACACAGAGTTTAACAGAACCATTTTTCTTCTTCGCCAACAATGCAGGGGTTGCATACGATGAACAGCTAGCTCTTAGTACATTATACTCAATCAAATCTTGAACTTGCGACCTTAATAATTCTTTTTCATTAGGCCTCTTTTTAATGGAAAAGTATTTTTTTATATGAAGTATGTATGTATATTCTAAATCAGCATAAGTCGATATAGCCATTTTCATCTGTCCGTTTCTACGCAAACTAGTCTCTCAGTTTTAAAGCAATCTGAATGAAGCTTTGCAGTTAGTCTTCTATATACTCTCACTCGTATATATGACGGATCAGACGACTATATCATATAGCTGCCATAGGAGCGATCGGAAAATTGTTAAAAAAAAAAATTATAACTTTTTCATTTTTTAATAGATTTTCCTGAAATTTGAGATATACTTATTTTGTATTATTTTAAAATTTCGAATTTGATTTTTTGAAAATCGGACTACTATATCATGTAGCTGTCATAAAATTTATCATTAAATATAGAGGAAAAGGGCAAACTGTGAATGTAAAACTGTTACTGTATATCTGTAAATATAATAAGTATAAGTGATTGTAATGAAAGTAGGAATTACGTCCTTGATTTTTAACAGAAATGTATGTAATTTATGTTATATTAATTATTAATGATCAAAGTCCAATTTGCAAGGGTATACAAACTTCGGCGTGTCGAAGTTAGCTTTCTTTTTTGTTTTATTATAGTATGTATTACTGTAGTGTAGAAACTTGTACAATGGTGAGATGAGGAGTTAAATTTACAAAAGTCCGAGGGTTAAAGGTGGGCTTAATGTATGTAAGATTTAGTTTAATTTATTTTTTTATTTTTGCCCGCATGAAACCAGGCACGTGCCTTTTGGGTTAAATTCATTATAATTTGAACATAATACTCCAAAAGGTTCATGCAATTCAAAGGAGGTTCTACAACAGTAAGGGTATATAGAATTTAGTATTCCTACTTGGTACTTGGAAATTAAGCATATTCCACGTCACCATGAAGGAGGTTATAGATAAAGGTAATGCCAAGCATAGTTTTTCGGTTGGCTAAGGTTGGTAAGTTATTTAGGAGGAGTCTATTAGAGTAAGAAGGTAACCTTTGGTTTGCATCCCAATTTAAACCGAGTAGAGCGAAAAGTAAAAAGTTTTTTTGAACCGATTCGATGCGTTTACTATAGGCGCCATACTGAGGGCTCCAAACGCAGCATCTATATTCTAAGATAGGACGAAGTAAAGAAATATATGAGGTTTTAGTAACATAGGGGTCATTGAATTCCATCGACCACCGTTTAATAAATCCAAGCATACCCCTGCTCTGTTGACCGTAAATGAAATATGATCGATAAAGTCATGTTTAGAGTCAAAGCGGCCGCCCAAATAATCAACTGAATTAATTCTTTCCAAAGAGCAGCAGTTCAGCGTGTGAGTTGCAAGCTTGGGAACGACACGAGAGAATGTCATTAGCTTGCGTTTAGAGCAGTTTAAGTTTAATAAGTTTTCGCGGCACCATGTTTGGAAATTATTAAGATCTTTTTGTAAATCCGACTGTCAGGCGACGTCCTTGTATCATCAGCATTCATAAGTACTCTGGAGTTAGTCAAGACTTTGGGCAGGTCTTTTATAAATAATGTAAACAATAAGAAACCTAAATGGATCCCTTGCAGGATGCCAGAAGTAATCCTTAGAGCATTAGATAAATTATTCTTAAAGAGGACTTTTTTCGTCCTGCCATTCAGATAACTTGAGATCCAATTAAGAAGATCAAAACCCATTAAATCGAGTTTCCTAACAAAGAGATAATGGTTAACAGAGTCAAATGTTAGCCCAGTGTGCTCTGGAAAATCTAATTGAGATGTTACGCTCACTTATGAGAGAGTATGAGAGAGCGACTCGCTTGCAAAATGGGGGTTGTTTGGTGATAACGGAGATAACTAAGTGGAAATACTGCATATTAAATAATAAAGAAGAGAATATTAAATAATGAAGAAGAACAATAATACAAATAATGAAGAACAATAAAGAAAGTAAAGTGTTAAAAACTAAGAGGCGGTCACAAACATCATAAGTGGGATTCGGAAGCAAATTTTTTTCCTTTAATTGGAAAACTGAATTAATGAAATGGATTTGAACATACCAGAAATAAGGGTAGTGCAATTGAAAAGGTGGTTGGAGCTGCTGAACGTGCCAACGAAGGTCACAAAAGTGGAACTGTTCGAAAGGCTGAATGCTCTGAATGATTGCGATGAAATGGAACGACGGTGAGCCGGAGATCGGAAAGAGAACTCGTGGAGAATTGCGCGAGGAAATTGCCAAGGCGCGGAAAATTCTGGCAAATTTGAATCGGCGACGGTTGGCGAAGCCCATGGACGAGCTTATCAAAGTATTAAAGCTAGCTTTTGGGGGCATCGAATCAAAACCGTCATTAAGGCGCAAGTTTGATGCATGGATTTGGTCGCCAGATGAGTAATTTACTATTTTTTTTTTTTAGGAAAAGTGCAGATTGGCTCGGGATGTAACGATGGAAGATGATGAACTGGTGGATGGGCTAGTAGAGGGCATTCCAATACCAAGTCTCCTAGTGCAGGCTAAAATGAAATGTTTTGAAAGTCCAAGCAAAATGTTGCGAGCGTTTGCGGACATTAAGCTGCCAGCAAGGGCGTCAACTAGGGCGATGGTGTCTGCAGCAAAGGCGGTTTCAACGATTAGCGAAACTCGATGTTTCAATTGCAACGGAAAGGGACACTGGAAGAGGGAGTGCACCAAGCCAAAGGGAGAGCCAGGTTCGTGCCATGGATGCGGCGCAGATGATCACCGAGTTGTTTTATGTTCCCAGAATAAGAAGAAGGTGGAAAACAGTTATATAAGAGTATTTGAGACATTAAGTTAGAGCCTCAAAATTAGAGTTACTTTGGAATAAACAAAAGCTAATTGAAAAGCTAAGGAAAAATATTATGCTTTGTACTGATAAATTTAATTAAGATTTGATGATTCCATGGGCTGTAATATAGTGCTGGTTAGAGATTTTATGGATGCATACGATTTGAAGATTGATCTAACGGCACTGAAAATTGTTGCGGTAAAGGGTACTGAAACCGATGATGGGAGAAAAACAAATGTGAAATTATTTTCTAATAATTGTATGGAAATTGGAAAATCTGACATTCTATTAGAGAATTTAGGAATACCTTAGGAGACAGAAGCTTAGCTACTAATTTAGGCACAAGTTTATGTTCAAATCAAGCGACCGGAAGTTCCGAAAATAAAATGTGAAATGAAAATAGTGTTAGAAACCTCAAAACCATTTAGCTGCACACCAAGAAGACTGTCATATAGTTAGAAGGAAATATTGTTTAAAATGTTTGAGAAATACATTAGAGATGGGATTATTCAACCTAGTATGCTTCTCCCATCGTGTTAGTGAAGAAGAAGTCGGGGGAACTTAGACTTTATAAAGATTTTAGAAGATTGAACAAAATCATGGCTAAGGATAATTATCCAATACCATTAATTGATGATAACTTAGAAGAAAAATCGGTGATTACGAAATTGGATCTTATAAATGCCTAGTTTCATGTATTTGTTAAAGAAGTGTCAGTGAAAAATACACCGTTTTCTACCCTTTTAGGATAATTTGAGTTTTTGCGGATGCCTACGGGTTTTGAAACAGCTCCACGGGTATTGCAAATTACATATTTTCGGACATGATAAGAGAAAAAAGGTAATCATATATATGGGAGACATTTTAGTTGCAAGCAACAGTTTAGAAGAGCATTTAGAAGTTGTAGAATAAGCATTTAGGAGGCTAGTAGAAAACAAGTTAGAATTGAGAATAGACAAATGCAACATGTAGATGCATTAAGTAGATGCGACAACCTTATGATAGTGGAGGCAAATACTTTCGAACAAATTTAGTAATTTGTCAATAAAAAAATGTAAAGGTTCAGGAAATTAGGAAAATGTTAGAAAGTAACAAGCATAAGTTATATATATATATATTTTTTTTTTTTCATCAATTTTTATTTACAATCTATCTTGTGACAATAAGTAAATTTTATAACTAATAATTACATAACAAGAATAGCATATATTAAATATAATTTCTTGTTTACTTAAATTTGCCTTTCAGGGAGATCAAGAATGTGAAATCTTTTGAGTCTTCTGTATGTTGAGCTATTGTCTAATAGACCTAGGGCTAAATTATTTACATGATTGTGAAGTCTATCTGTATATTTCTTACTATATTTGTTTATCTCTTCTTTTATTGTTGGAATATTTAGATCTCTGTGAATATTTGCATTGGTTACATAAAATGGCGTTAACAATTTGTCGCAATCTTTTTGACTGGTAGCGCTGAAGTATTTCAATATTTGAATTGCTAGCTGTTCCCCAGAGCTGGATGGCGTAGGTCCAAACAGGCTTCAAAATGGCTTTATAGAGGAGAATTTTGTTTTCCAAAGTGGCTGCTGATTTCCTTCTTAGTAACCAGGACATTTTCAATGTTTTTATTTTGAGCTGCTGACATTTCGCTTTTATGTGCGGTTTCCATGTTAGTCTGCGGTCGAGGTGCATGCCAAGATACTTCGCACAGGTGTTTTGTGGAATTGCTGAGCCGTAAAGTGTGACATTTGGGCAGCTTCCTGTTCTTAGTGAAAAAGTAATTTGGACAGACTTCAGGGAGTTAATTTTGATTTCCCAGCGAAGAAACCAGGCTTCAATCAAACTGAGCTCTCATTGCAAGAGTTGAGATGCTTTGTCTCGAGATGAGCTCGTTGCCAGAATGGCTGTATCGTCAGCATATGTTCAAATGGTGCAGTTGTTTGTTACTGGCATATCTGCGTGTATAGAGTGTAAAGGACTGGTCCCAGTACACTCCCTTGAGGAACGCCTGCATTTATGAGAAGTAGTGTTGACGTTTCATTTCTCTGCTGCGCGCAGAAGCATCTCTTAGACAAGTAGGATCTCAGTAATAGATAGTATGGGGCGGGTAGCCATTTCTTTTTCTTGTAAAGTAATCCATTGTGCCAAACACGATCAAACGCTTGTTGAACATCAAGAAACGTAACAATATTTTTTGTTTTCAAGTGCAAATACAATTTCATTGATAGCCCTACGACATTGATATTCAGGAATGATAGCAACTCCGTCCAAAACATCCTCTTCAGTAGTATTTTTTCAAATACTTTCGAAAATATTGCCAACAGACTAATAGGACGGTAAGATGGTAATTCAGTTTCTGGCTTGTTTGGCTTGAGGATCATAATAATTTCTGCACATTTCCATTGACTTGGGAAATGGTCTAGCCTGAGAATAGCGTTAAAGAATAGCGTGAGAAACCGTATGCATTTTAGGGGTAGAGTTTCAAGAGTGATGCCGTCTATCTTATCCGGGCCTGGTGATTTTTTATTGTTTAAGCATTTAATTTCTGTCAAGACTTCGTCAAAGTGAATTCTTTTAATAGGCAAGCTCATTTGACAGGGAGACCAAAGAAAGTTTTCTATTTCAGCTTCTGTCATAGGATTGTTAATGTCGTTTGGCTGGAACACAGAGTGCAGGTGTTGTGCAAATGCCTCAACTTCTTCATCGTCAGATCTACACCAATTTCCATTGTTTTTGCGGATGATTATGTTTCTTTTTGTTGGTCTCTTTAGATATTTAGTTGCTCTCCACAGGTTATACTCTTTGTTGCTAGAATTAGGGTCTAAATTTCTCAAATAAGCCGCTGGAGATTCCTTTCGTAAGTTAGACAGTAATTGTTTAAGCTCAGATGCAGCTTTGTTGTATAACCTTTCTTGCCAACGTTTTCTCAGGTCCCTTTTGTGTTGAATTTTTTTCATGAATTTCAGTGGAAAGGTACAATTTGTTTGGTTGTTGGTTTCTGTGGGTGTGATTCGTATTTATGTATCTCGCTTTGTGAATTGTATTTTTGAAAAGCTCCACAGCTTAGTCTATTTCCTCTCCTGTTTTTAACGAATCGGATCCCTTTGGGTTAATTAGTCTGGAGCCCCACCATGGGTGTTTGGCATTGAAGTCACCTCCAACAATAAACTTTGTCTCCAGTCCTTGAAAAAAGTTCTTAAAATCGAGCTCTTTTATAGTAAATCTTAGAGGGAGATATATTGCTGAGATTGAGACATCTGCGTGCATGCATTTAATCTCAATTGTGGCACCCTGTATAGCATTTTCTCTAGTGCTGTCTATGATTTTAAATTTCAGACACTTCTTAATTGCTGAATTGCTGTTATATTATTATTTCGTATGCATTTATATAATTCGGATCCCTTTTGGTTAATTAGTCTGGAGCCCCACCATGGGTGTTTGGCATTGAAGTCACCTCCAACAATAAACTTTGTCTCCAGTCCTTGAAAAAAGTTCTTGAAATCGAGCTCTTTTATAGTAAATCTTAGAGGGAGATATATTGCTGAGATTGAGACATCTGCGTGCATGCATTTAATCTCAATTGTGGCACCCTGTATAGCATTTTCTCTAGCGCTGTCTATGATTTTAAATTTCAGACACTTCTTAATTGCTGAATTGCTGTTATATTATTATTTCGTATGCATTTATATAATTCGGATCCCTTTTGGTTAATTAGTCTGGAGCCCCACCATGGGTGTTTGGCATTGAAGTCACCTCCAACAATAAACTTTGTCTCCAGTCCTTGAAAAAAGTTCTTAAAATCGAGCTCTTTTATAGTAAATCTTACAGGGAGATATATTTGCTGAGATTGAGACATCTGCGTGCATGCATTTAATCTCAATTGTGGCACCCTGTATAGCATTTTCTCTAGTGCTGTCTATGATTTTAAATTTCAGACACTTCTTAATTACTGAATTGCAGAATTGCTGCGCCTCCATGGGCTCTATAAGACGGTTGATCAGCTCTGATTGTGTCATATCCAACTACTCTAATAAAGAATTTACTGGTGAAGTGTGTTTCTGAAACAAGCATGATGTCAATTGAATTTGTTTTTAAAAATAGGGATATCTCATTAACATGGTTAGAAAGCCCATTAGCGTTCCAGATTCCTAAGTTTAAACTTATTTGCATAATTTATTGACCAGCAACATTATCATGTTAAGTAAGTTATTGGTGAGTTCAAATTGTTTTTCTAAGAGATGTTCTATTCTTTCTAGAGAGGTATTTGTATTATTAGCAGCAACTTGGGCGTATGATGGTCGTGTGGTTGTTGTGTCGGCACAAAAGGTTATTGAAATAATACAGAATTATTTTTAGTATGGTCCTTGTAAGGGATCTGTTTTCGACCAGTAGCTAATTTTGTGGATATGAGCTCCTTATAAACACTACACCCTTTGTAGCTGAAAGCGTGATCTTCGTTGCAATTCGCACATTTTGCCGGTTGTTCTTTATCCTTTAGACATAGATTGCTGGGATGCTTACGAGAACATTTTACGCACCTATGAGTTTTGGAGCAATAGGATTTTGTGTGCCCGAATTCCTGACAACGGTGGCACTGAACAATGTCTTTGGCTTTATGAGGGTTTTTTTTTTACAATTGCGCTACTAATGTGCTTAATTTCATTAATGGCTTTGTTTTTTTTGTTGTGCTCAATGTCCAGGAATAAATGAGAAATGAAGTGATTTATAGGAGAAGCAACGACAATAGATTATTATTTATTACTTATTTTTGTATCTATTATTATTTATTATTTTATATACAAAATGCAACAAGCATTTTGAGATCATTCAAATAGATCATTATGGACCGGTAGATAGTAGCTGATTGAAAAAACATATATTATTGATGATTGAAAAACACATAAAAAGTTCGTTAGGTTGTACGCAACAAAAACGATGAAGACAAAAGAGGTGGCCAAGTTAAACGAATTGATAGAAGTCTAGGGCCCATGATAGCAAAATTGACAGTACCGGAAAGGGATTACATTGGGTCAGAGTTATGGAAAAAGTTGAATATTCAACGAATAATACGATTCATAATAGCACGAAGCAGTGTCCTAGTGAAACATTATTTGGAACAACACAGAGAGGAGAAGCTTTGGTTAATCTAAAAGAAAGTTTAGAAGATGAAGATGAGGTAGAAAATGTTAGGAAAACTTTAGAAGATGTTAGAAAAGAAGCAGAAGAGAAAAAAGAAAGTTTCAAATATAGAATGAAATATAAAGCAAAAAAAAAAAAATTGGGACAGAATATTAAAGATATTGACGGGTTTCACTTGTCTCACAGTCAAGGTGTTTGGAGTGCAAATAATTTTAGATATTGGATAAAACTATATAAGATATAAAATGAATAATAAATGAATTAATAATAGTAAGAAAGCAAATTATAATATTGTATACATTTGTATTAAGAAAATTTTGTAAATATCTTAAAAATTGTAATTAAGTTATAATACTAGACAGAGAAAGAGGGCTATCTCAAAGTCATGACGGCCGAATTGTAGCAGGCCAGTTAATAGAAGTTTGCTTTGGGCACTCTAATTGAGATGTTACGCTCTCTTATGAGTGAGCATGAGAGAGCGACTCGCTAGCAAAATGGGGGTTGTTTGGTGGTAACGGAGAGCAGCGGATCACTTGGTGATAAAAACTGAACAAGAAAAGAAGTGAGAAGACAAGAGCGAAAACAAAACTAAGTAGAAATACTGTGTATTAAATAATAAAGAAGAGAATATTTAATAGTGAATAATAATAAGAATAATTAAGAACAATAAAGAAAGTGAACAAAGAGGCGGTCACAAATGCTTTACTGAAATCAGTATAGATTACATATGTTTGATGTTTTTATGGAAGCCCATTATAATACAGAAAGGGAGCTTCAAAAGATTTGTTGTTGTTGATCTTTGCTTAATAAAACCATGTTGACACATTTCTTCAAAATAAGGGGGAAGTGAGAGGTTTCTAAGGACAAGGTAAACAATTTCAGAAGGGGATTACACAGGGCGGCGTTACAATACCTACCTGGCGAATAAACTGGCTTAACACGATGAAGATCTAAAAGAAGAAACCTTCCGTTTAAGCTGGGACTGACCATTAAGTTCGACTTGGACATGCTATAGGCATAAGTATGATTTGAATCCGAGTGGTTTGACAAAACTGCGAAAATAAATCGGATATTGACTGATCATTATTTGCGGTAATATATTTAAATGAAAGCTAGGAAAGTTTTGTTTTATGCTTACGTTTAGTGTTAACAAAATTATACAACTGTTTTGGGTACCGTGAGATCTGGACCCTGCAACGAGTTAAATAGTTTTGACCGAGCCGATAAATAAGATGAAAGGGCAGATTGAGAACCGTTGATTTTAAATTTAGCATACAGCCTAGATTTGTTATTTTTATTTTTAGTAAACCACTGAAGCTTATTCGAGGTTGGTGGATAGTATAACAAAACACATTCAGTAAAAAATGAGTTTATGGCATTGTAAAAAATATCCACGGGAACTGACATGTCTGTGCACACGTATAGGTCAGACCAATTAAATTCATATATAAAATTATTCAGCAGTTCAAAGTCCGTCTTGCGGAAAACAGGGAACTTTTTTGGCTGGACGGTCAGATATATTCTGTTAGTCAGTACCGATGTCGAGGGTCACATTGAAAGTAGGATTATAGGGATCTGCGGGTTGCGTCAGAGGCGCCACCCTGACTAAGCTGACCGTCGCCGGATCAGAGTCAAAACAAAGATCAAGCAAGCGGCTTAAGAAATTTCGTACATGGTAGACTTGAGACACCGAAATATCAAACAAGCCAGCAATAAAGTTATGTTGTATAGAAGTGAAGGAGCCAGGGATATTAAAATCTCTTAGGACTACCAAATGTCCCTATCCGAAAGTTAATTGAATATCATCTGAATAGTGAAAAGTGGTTCCAATAAATAGGAAGTTCCCACAATGGAGGCATGTAGGAACATGTAATAAAAATTGAGCTTACATTGATAGATAGCTTCACACAGAGGAATTCAACATCGTTGCTTTCCTATAAAGTTAATAACTCTGACGTGAGTGAGAAGTCAACCGCTATGAGGACTCCACCCCCACCCCTAGGCTCATGTGATTGTATAACTTAAAAAGCCAGTACAGCCTTCCGGCCTATACTCGTATGCTTGACGAAGGTTAACCGGGTGTCTAAGGTGACCGCCAGGTACTTTTAATCTCTGACCTGCTCAATAAGCTCAAAGCAGGAACAAGACAGTGCTGGGTTAATGCATATATTCTAGCGACAGGCCCAATTCTTAAAGTTTTTAAGATACAACTGGAGCATATCAGTGACGTCTTAGATGCAGTTGGAACTAGACCACAGTATCATCAGCAAATGTAGCCAGCATTGGATTCTGCTACAGTCACATGGACTTCGGCATATCGTGGAAAAACAAGCTGTACAATGTCGGTCCCAGCACGCTTCCTTAAGGAACTTCAGCCTTAATAAGCTTTTGGGAGGATAGGGTTCAATCCTGGACCACTCTTAAAGTCCTGTCAAAGAGAAAGCTCCTAACCATTTCGAATAGTTCGGGTTAATCAACGGCTTGATTTTGCAAAGTTGCCCTGTATGCTATGCCTTATCAAATGCCTGCTGTATGTCCAGAAAGGCAGTCACCACGTATTGCTTACTGTGAAAACCTCTGAGTATTTATTTAACCACACGATGCAGCTGCTCAGGGATGCCATGGCTGTGTCTGAACCCAACTGACTGACGTAATCTCCTAAAAATGCATCTTTCCCGAAGCTTACCAAATGTAGAAATGATGCTAATAGGTCGATAGCTGCTGTAGTCTTGGGGTGGTTTGCCTGGTTTAACGATCATTACAATGCAAGCACTCTTCCAGCCTTCGGAAAATAGCTCAACCTCGAGGAAGCATTGCAGATGAGTACAAGGTATAGTAGTGCTCTAAGAGGCAGAGTTAACTTTCCAGTTTTTGAGCAAAAGCTTCAACTCTGTCCGGTGTTGATCTTGTTCATGTGCCATCCTGTTTTTGATAGGAAACTTGGGAGTAGGTTGCCTCTTATAGGATCTGGTCAGTTTCCATAGAGTATAGTTTGAGCTCGCATCAGCTGTCACGTTATCCAACATACGATCCGTAGCTTCAGCCTTGAGTAACCACAGTGTTGAAGGCTAAATCGATTTGTAGACAAAAAATCAATGCAGGACAGGGTGGCCCTAGAATTGGATGGAAAGCACATAGGGCTTCCAGTTGTTGGAATTTGTTCCGAAGAATTTGTTATAGCATACTGTAGAGCGTTCCCTCTGCCGTCGGATCTGTACCTACTCCACAGACGATGTTTTGCGTTGAATTCCCCGCCTAAGATGAACTTATGTCCCAGACACTAGTTTAACCTAGTGAAGAAGGAAGATATGGTGCACTGATTAATAAGTCTTCTCTGCTAGTTTAAACCATGACGGTAGCAAGGTGAGGGAAATTCCTTTCTTGATCAGAATATCTATGTCACTTCGGCGGGATTTGCTGGGGTGGTGAGCTCTGAGGCACTCGAAACCTGCAAGAGTAAAGTTGATACCAGGGTGAAAATTTGTCTCCGCAATTAACATAATGTCAATGTTATGCTGTTGGGTAAATATAAACAGCTCAGTAAAATTTGGTCCCAGGCTGCGGGCGTATCAGCATCCAGTACAGAGATCATTAGCTCTATAACTTAGAACTTAGGGTGTTCAAGTTAACAAAGTCAACAAACAGGCCTCTTTAGACAATAATTTTTCATGTGGTCATGTGGTGTTCTTCCGCGGTAATTAAACTTTCCGTCCAACTCTAGAGAAAATTAAATCGTCCTTGTTATTGGTCCTGGCAGCAGCCAGGTTTAGAAACCCCACGTTCAAAAGAGCATAAGAGAATTTAAATTTTTACACCTGTATCTTCATTTTGACGTCTCTGGTTTTGCCTTGGATAAAGGCGTACACATCTTCCGATGTTTGAAAAGGGGAGAGCCACGAAACGAATATATGTCTCACAGGTGGAATTGCTATAAGGGGCTTTCGGCAAGGCAGACTGATTATCTGCCGTGCCGATAGTCCGGGCTTGACGCCCTCGGCTGGAGGATTAACGGGGCTCTAAAGGATCATAAATTTTCCACAGGGGACACAACGATATCACCGGCGGCACGGGCACTCCCGCGGCACAGTCGGACACCGACTTTTTTTTAGCGCTCGATCATAGCTGTTTTGGAATTAGTGCTGATATCAAGGCCTGTGCCGAGGAAGGCTGCTGCTGAGTGCCCGTTGCGGGTTCTTGGGATCCGCTTACATGCTGACCTCCAATTGCAGATTTTTTCGTCTGGGTCTCTCATTAAATAGCATAAGGCTATTTAATTGAATATCCAGCGCCAAGAAAATATTTTGAGTTTTCCGAAAACTCGTTAATATTTCCTTAAACCCACCACTGGTTTGCCGCATAAAAGACATAATTTCCCTTTCAACAACTTGACAGCCTCGCAGGATTAGAGCAAGCCGATGTTTTACTTGAACGAGCCTACAATGTCGTGTATTTCTTGTAACGTAATGTCTTCTCGACCTAACCTACAACTTCGTAAAACGGGGTATGCATGCTTCGCATCCGATAGAGGCGTCTCTTTAGTCTTTCCTGAATATGAACATCCAGATGCCTTTCTAATGTTTTCATAATGAAGGAGGAATTGCTGTGACGTCCCACTTCTTGCCTGGTTTCGGTATGAAGATAATTTTGGTTTCTCTTCACAAGAGGTATGCAAACCATATTTCCATATACAGATGCTTTTTACTTAACTTACTTGTATTTTTTAAATTAACTTACCATCCTTAGCCTCATTCAGGTGACGTGGAAAGTGCTGACTTGTTGAATCGTCTCAATTTCCATGTACCAAGTAGAAATACTCGAAAAATAACGGAATGGCCCAGACTACAAAAAATAACAACAACAATCAGCGTCGCTGCAGTGTCGAATGATTTGCAAGTTTTCTATTTTTTTGTCTAGCTTAAAAAATACATATATATTGTTTTTCTGTCCTCGAGCAAATACGCAGCTACACGAATGACCTGCACGTTTAAAAAAAATACATGTATTTTATATTTGTTTAGATGTGCCTTGAGGCCTCTGCCGACAGGCTGTGTGCTATTGCAAAACTTAATGGGATGAGCCGCACGAGCTCTGGGAGCCAACGCGTGCCCATTTATGATATATATCCTTAGTGTTGCACCACAGGAACCACAGAACCTCCTTTGAATTGCATGATTTGTACACGTTAACATCGTTAAAAAGTTACATATAAGTCGATATAAATCTTGGGTGATTATTGGATCACGCAAGTGTATTTCTATGCAGATTCAGCATAAAGGCTTTTTGGGGTCTTGTCTGGTTCCCATTGGTTATTGGTATTGTGAAATAAGCAGTTTTGGCTAGTGTCAGCACTTTGCCTTGACAAGTGGTCGGCTTGTCGGCCACGCATAAATTGGTACAGTTAAGATATGTTTAGTTTAATTTGTATTTTAATAAAGAGTACATAGCTCGCGAATTAACACCAGCCAACTCTGTTATTACTGAATGGATTATCTAGCCTTAAAGGAAGATAGGCACTTACGGAACACATATTTAAATATAATTTACACACTAATATTTAACGTAGATAATCTTTCCAAACTAAACACTTTAATTCTAACCCAATTAGTACACATGCACGCCGGTAGTTAATTTCCCCGATACCACGACCATTTTATGCACCATCTAAAGCAAAGAAAAAAAGGTTTTTTATAATTTTTAAATTTCTAAGAATATTATCAATGTTAACTTGAAATACTATTTTTAATTTTGAGTTGTTAATTAAATAAATAAAATACTATCAAAGAACTATTAACAATTTTGCCTATAGTTTAATTGTACTAATTTTAAAATTAGCGTCGTCGATTCTACTAATTATTAAAATTCTCTCAAAGAAATATAAAATAAATGACAATAAATTATTATTCTGTTTTATTGAAATAGAATAAAAATTAATTGAAAAAAAATAAAATAATAAACGGTGAGGTAGTACCCCGTGAGCGATTCTAAATGAAAGGAAAATTTTTTCTATGATTCAAAGTCCGAATGGGAAGGTCCGCCCCACAGGATTGGTCAGCAGCCGAAATTGCAGAGTACAGTCGATCTACCGATGGTGCACACAGTTACGGCAGATGACTCGTTCAGCCGTTGATCTCCCTGTGTATTCTATCGGCTGAAGGCCATGCTAATAAAATCTATACTTATTTTACAAAAATTTAAATTAATATATTTTTATATTTCTGTATATTTTCAGTTTAATATTTTCAGCCTTTGTAGCTGTGCTTAATGTGGTTGAATACTTCTTCAAAAAAGTTTCGGAGTCTGATGCTGAAATGGTTCACCTTGCTCGTAAGTCTGTTGTATATTCATATGCGTAACGATAATACACATTACGATACGAATTCTTTTTTTTGGGGATAACCAATCAGGCTTGTGTGTGGGTAGAACGAATTGTTATTGAATTGTTAAAGGCATTGAATAAAAGCAATTTGACTTCCTTCCGTATTATGGACTTGAAATCCCCTGTTTTAAATATTAGAAGACTAAAATGGCATATATTGTGTATAATTAATTTCCTCGTCCCTAATTAATGGAAAGTTAGGCTTCGAGACAATATATTCTCTTCTTGTCAGTATCAAACTTGTCCTAGGGGTCTCCTCCTCTTTAACCTCTCTAATGATAAGCTTCTTAACACTCACAATAAAACAGGCGATTTGAAAAATGGTCATGACACCAATTCTTTATTTTGCTATTAAAATGTGTTTAGTGACTGATCTTTAATACAGTAGTTTTGTACTTTTATACAAGTCCTTAAGTTTTTGCATTCCTTACCTGAGGAGTATATGTACAGATTTCCATGAATTACGTATGAACATATTAAATAGTTTTTTCTCGCTCAGAGCATATTATTTCTATCAAAAGAAGTCAATTTTTAATCAGTTTATTAAAAAATAAAAATAAACATTGGTGTCAAGAAATATTTAATTTTAAGCAAGCGAAAGAGCGACAAGAGCGAAGAGGGGTCGGATTCAATTGGATTTGAGAATCTCTATTTTTATATATTATTGGCTATTTTAGAGGCTATCTTAAACGAAGGTTGGCGAATTCGCAAAGAGCGCAAGCGAACTTCATTGTGCTCCCGCCTTCGCCCTAAACTCACTTACACTAGATTTCAAATTTTGAATTCCATATAAACTAACAAAAAAAAGCATTTGGCCAACATGGAGTTTACATATCGAAACAATTGGAATAAATTGTCCTTTAAAGCACTTTCGTTACTAAACTAAATTGTATATTTCTTTATTTATTTCACGAAATGTTAACCACTTAGAAGAACAATTTTTACTGTAAATATTTTATGGACTTATACACTTTAGGTTGGTTGTTCTATTCAATATTTTGTATATACTTACAGGGTATTATAAATTTAGTCGAAAGTTTGCAACGCAGTGAAGGAGTCATCTCCGACCATATATATATATTCTTGATCAGCGTCAACAGTCGAGTCGATCTAGCCATGTCTGTCTGTCCGTTTCTACTCAAACTAGTCTCTCAGCTTTAAAGATATCTGAATGAAACTTTGCAGTTAGTCTTCTGTATACTCTCACTCATATATATGTCGAACTATATCAAATAGCTGTCATATGACCAATCGGAAAATTTTTAGAAAAATTTTATAACTTTATTTTACGAAAATCTGTTGAAAACTTGAGCATAAATAAGTAGCGGAAAAACTTGTATTTGGAAAAACGAAGGATTTAAATAATCCTAAACTATAGGTATCGAAACAAGAACCTGCTAATACAAATATGGAGTACGATGCACTTGCTTTGGTTAATAAAAGTACTTTGTATTTGACCCAACAGAATATAGAAAGGACTATGGTTCGAAAGAGCAAATCTGACCCTTTTTCAGTCTGTCGTAAATGATTGATTGAATAACTCTGACTAGAAACTTAAAAGGACTCTTGTTACAAGAAGACTAAATGAAACAGAAGAAAACAGCTCCTGTCAAAGGCAAGCATTACAAAAAGTTGGTTTGTTTTAAAGACCCATACTAAGAAAGTCACGTAATTTTTGATAAATATTTTATGCAGTGATGAAACCAAATTAAATAGGATGGGATACAAAAGGGAAACTTATGTGGATCGTCTTATAGGCCGCTCCCTCAATCCGAGATACCGTACAAAATGTGTTAAGGTGCATTTTCCAGTCTTGGTTCGGTCCTGAGCGTCCGAAATAATGGGATTATAGATTGATTTCAATATTTATATATATAAACGAACAATATAGAAATATATGTTTTTGATAATATCCGTGTAAAGTGGATCATTATGATGGGTAATGATCCAAACAATTCATCAAGGATCGTAAAGAAGAGGTATCAGAAGGAAAAACTTGTAGTTATGAAGTGGCTAGCACAAGGTTTAGGCCTGAACCCTATTAAAAATTGATTTATATAAGTTAACACTGTCTCCCAGCAAAACAGATGTTCCCAGGCTGATAATGCTTAACAGAATAAAATAATGCAACGCTAGCGATACCTGCGGACTTGCACAACGACGTTGTCAAAATCTCACGGTACGGTCAGCGCAATCAGCACTCCGATGCAACGGCGGCTACCCAACACCATGCACGGGCAGCCGGGTCAGCACTTTTACGGCATAGGGCTAGCTTTCGTTATAAGAATTAATGTACTTAACATTTAGTTGAATTTTGGAAATAAATCGTGTCGGTCGTAACCACACTACTACAAAGTCTTCTCATTCGCGGAATAAGTCGCGTCTTAAACAACCCTTTAAAAGGACATATTGTTAATTTATATAATAACCGATTCAATGAAGAAGACTACCCAATTTTTTTCTTTTATGCATATTTTTGTCAGCCTTTATTTCATATAACTATCTACAATCCAGTTGTTCACGTCAGCAGCCCTTTCGCGGCGGCCGCTGCGCCGCCTTTGTCCACCGAGCTTCCAGAAGCTCGGCCGCTCTTACACTCCCGCAAGTCCGCCCTTCGCGCACTGCTCAGCGGGCTAATCTCTGTGCTTCCGTTCTCCTCTCTTCGATATTCGCGACCGCCCGCTCCCGAGTACCCGAGCTTCGCTTGCTGCTTAGCGATCTGAGGGACGTTTAGTTCGCGCTCCACTTCTCGGGCGCGCTCTCGCACTGTTAAGCTTAGCTTATCAGTCGGGAGCGGGGCCCTTATGCTTAAGTTCAGTACTATGTATGCAGCGAAATAAAGCTGACGCTAAAATTACGCCATGACGCCCCCGGTTTTTTACTCCTAACCCCAACGTGTAATTTCTTCATTTCGCGACGTGGGATTATTTTTACCTGCAACTGTAAGGATCTTTAGTGGCAGGATCGCCCCCCTACAAACATGGTCCTTCGAGCCGAATACGGATATCCTTCCGTTCCCTTCACCAGCAGTTCCTGGTGATTGCTTCCGCAAAAGATAAGTACAAGCTTTCTTCCGTCTCGTCCTCGCTGCCGGTCGTCAACATTGCGCCGAACATTAAATTTCGTCCGTACTGCTGCAAAATGTATTGTTTTTCTTTGTGCCAACTCCAAGTCCTAGTTTTCCTGACACAAATGCAGTTGAGAAATTCATATTTCTCTAGACTTCTCGCCGTTTCTTTCGGTTTCCCATTATCCATCCACATGCCAACGGTCGAGGCCTATGTGCGGCCACACACACGCATTCTAAACATTCTCCGTGGACAGTAAAATTGTGTTGCGGTAAATAAAAGGCATAATTAATATCGGCCAACCGGCGTGCGCTTGTTTCGGAAATTCCCCTTGTACGCCAACATGTCCGCAGCTGCCGCGTTATTCTTTTGAGCCATTTTTTTTTTGTGCTTTATCTATACACCTCTTAAGATTTAGGCTTTTTTCAGTCTTATGTATGCAGCGAAATAAAGCTGACGCTGAATTACCCCACGACGCCCCCGCTTTTTTTATTCCGAACCCCGACGGGTTATTTCTTCGTCTCGCGACGTTTTTGGCCTCCGACAAGGAATCTTTGCGGGCAGGATCGCCCACCTCAACATTCGAGCCGGGTAACTTGCAGGATAATCTCCACCAGCAGTTCAGCAGCAGATGCCTATCTGTCCGCCAAGATAAGTACCAGTTTTCCATCTCCGTCTATCCTCGCTGCCGATCTGCAACAGTAGGCCGAACACTCAATTTCGGTCGCACTCCCACAGGATTTCCCTTTTCATTCGTGTCAATTCCCAGTCCGAGTTTTCCTGACTCCAAGGCAGTTGAGGAACTCAAATTTCTATTCGCTTTCGTTCCTCGAAAATTTCCATCGGTGTCCGCTTGTGTGCGCCATCAATTTCCCTCCCGTTTCTTCCATTAAACGTTGCCCATCAACTTGCTAACGACCGAGGCCTATGTGCAGTCATACGAAGGCGAACCTCTTGCACACACATATGAAAATATGTACACCGATCCGTGAAAAGTGAAATAAGTGTAGCGGACAAAAGGAATAATTAATATCGGCCCGCTGGTGTGCGCTGTTTTCGGGAGCTTATTCTGTTCGCAGAACAGTCCACTGCTGCCGCGAGATTTGTTTTCCTGACATTTGTGCCGTCTCTATTCACAATTTTCTGCTCGCGCAGATTGATAGAGTTTATTTCTCGACGCTCCACTGTGCTAACACATGCTCTTACCCATACACCAAATTCTTAATTACATGCATGCATATTGTAAGATATTTTCTACCTCCTATTTCAGAAGCATACAAAAACCCTCTGATATTATAAATAATTATGATTAATTAAATCTAAAGTTAGCCACCAACATAAACGCGAGTGTTTAATTTCTTTCAATTTCGCCGCCGCAGAAGCCGTGTTGTTGTTGCCGTTTCGTTTCTTGGGACCCCCACATAGGCACCACTTGCCGTCGGCATAACGCCGCGAGCTTTTCTTCGCAACCAAGAACCGAGCTTTTAAGCCCAGCTCTTTGGCTCGGAACAATTCAACATTTGCGGCTTGCAGTTGATGACATTAACACTTGTCAGACAAGTCCCAGCATAACCGACATCCAAATTCAATTAACACAGGTGCGACTGCGCTTGTTCTGTTTATTTATTGTTTTGTACCCACTTGCCAAAGGTCGAGGCCTATGTGCAGCCCCATACACACACACACACGAATGCTAACCTCTTGCACATCATAATTCCGTGCATAACAAACCCCACCGTGAACAGTGAAATCGTGTTGCGGGAAAAAGGGGCATAATAAATATCGGACAGCCGTTGTGCACTTGTTTCGGTAGTTAACCCTGTTCGCCGAACAATCTGCCGCTGCCGCGATATATTTTTTGTCGCCTTTTGTGCCGTGTCCATACCAAATATTTCTGTTCGCGGAATTCAATACAGTCTACTTCTCGACGCTCCACTGTGCCATACATGACCTTACATATACACCGATTTACTTGTGAATGCATTCCCATATATATCATGTGATATTTTCTACCTCAATTTCCAGGAAAAACCATCTGATAAGATAATTAAAAGAAAACTAAAAGAAGCAAAACAATTTCCAACAAAATTACTTTCGACTAATACTTTCCTAAATCAGTAATTAATTAATTAATTTTTAATTTATTACGCAATACATCCACTATTCGTAACTACTGTTCTGAGCAAAATATATAAGCAACCTCCACGTCCGAGCCAATCCATATTTATATATTCTACAATAAAAAAAAACTAACTTTATTATTTTTTTTTTTTGTACTAAGATTTTAGTCCCGTTAGAGATAAAGAGACCATACTCCTTTTTTACCTTTTATTTCTTTTTTAGCGCTCAAATTATGTCGACATTCCGTAATTTTTCTTTGTAAATTTTTTAACTACGGCCAACCTCTTGCCCAAATTTTTCCACCGGGCCTAGTGAAACCGTATTTCCAATCCGCATCTCCGCCGCCGTCCATTCTGATTCCGAGGCCCACTACCGTAATTCCACGAGCAATTAGCAAAAATTTCGTGACTACTTTTTTGAGACTCACTTATTCCACCGCAGAAAGATGGCTCAAACCACAGTTGACATTGCGTTAAGGAAGTTTACTGTCACAACTGACCGGCACACATTCACACTACCGCCACATCCGAATCTGCAAAGTTTTCTCCCTACATAAGCCATGTCCATCGCGATCAGATTGGGGCCTTGTGGGAAAAGGTGGAAAAGAGCTACGAGAGCTGCTCTGATCTTCTTTCCGTGTCCGCTGATAGTACGGCCACCGCGACAGTGCTTGAATCCAAATACAACGATTTGTACTCCGTCTGTTCAAAATGTGTTGCCAAACTTCAAGAGCAGCAGATAAGGGAGCCTCCCAGTCCACTCAGACTTCCGACAGCTTGCAACCACTCCCTTCCACGGGTTGTTCTCTGCCACCGGTGGACACCGAATTTTTCGCTGGTGACTATCTTCGGCGGCCCACGTTCAGAGACGTTTTCACTGCGGTATACATTCAAAACTCGCGATTCACCCCGGAGAAGAGAAGTTGTTCCACCTTCTATTCAAAACAACTGGCAATGCGCACTCCATTGTTTCCAAAGCCCCGCTCACCAATGAAGGGTTCGTCTCAGCTTGGCGAAGCCTCACCGACCGCTCCGAGAATCGGCGGTTGTTGGTCAATAGCCAGTTGAAAATCCTTTTCAATATCCAGGTTATGTCCTTAAAGTCCGGAGTCGCGCTGAAAGAACTACAAGGCACCATCCAAAATTGCCTCACCGCCTTAGAGATGTCCTTTATTCAAGTTGAGGCTTGGGACTCTCTACTAGTTTATATGATTTCCTCCAAGCTTTCAAAACTAACGCTTTCCCTGTGGAAGCAATGTATCCATAATAAGGCCAACATTCCAACTTGGAAAGAGCTAGACGCGTTTTTGACCGAACGCCATCGTACGCAGGAGGCCATCGATGACGTCACGCCTTCCGATTCAGGGCACTGTCAACCAAGGTCGGCGACTAAGAGCACCCCACAGCCCCGCCTTCATTCTTCCGATTTCAGGGTGATTCCAGCACCCAGAGGGTATGACCTGTGTTCCTGGAAAAACCACCCCATTCGTATGTCCCGTTTCGTCGAAATTACCGTATTCAAGCGATCAAATATCGTTTCAAGAAAGCAACTCTGCTTGAATTGTTTGGCACGAGGCCACCAGCAGTGGGATTGCCCAAGTGCCCTCTCTTTCCTTACGTGCCGCAGACGGCATCGTACATTGCTGCATCCCAGCAACTGTTCCTCCAATGTACAGATTCCTCCTGAACCTTCGGGCCCAGTAACCCCACCTATCCATGGGATCTCATCGTTGTCGTCCGCTCGAGTTGTAACTTCTCACGATTCCGCAAATTACTGGGTCCCATACGACGGTATCAAAAGCAAGCGCCCCACAGGCACTCACTCCTAATGCCAAAAGTTCCTCATGCTTAGTGCTGAGAAGAGGCTCAGCACGGTGTCCATCAACCGTTACTGTTCCAACTGTTTGGCACACGAACATTCCCAAGGCAAGTGCCGTAGTGGTGACCGATGCAAGACGTGCAATCAAAATCACCACACGCTCCTGCATATGCCTGGAAGTCCAGTTCCAGCACCCCGATCGCAGCGTCAGATCACACCGTCCTCCTAACTCGCGTTGTTTACTGACCACTCTTCTAACTGATATATGTTTTCCAGTCCACTTCGAGAAGATGCCGCCGTTTCACACTACGCGAACGTTTGTTCACGTCAGGAGCCCCTTCGCGGCGGCCGCTGCGCCGCCTGTGTCCACCGAGCTTCTAAAAGCTTGCCCGCTCTCGCATTCCCGTCAGTCGGCCCTTCGCGCACTGCTCAGTGGGCTAATCTCCGTGCTTCCGTTCTCCTCTCTTCGATATTCGCGACCGCCCGCTCCCGAGTACCCGAGCTTCGCTCGCTACTTAGCGAACGCTCCACTTCTCGGGTCCGCTCTCGCACTGTTCAGCTTGGCTTATTAAATTGAATACTGTGTATGCAGCGAAATAAAGCTGACTCTAAAATTACCCCACGACTCCCCCGGTTTTTTACTCCTAACCCTGACGGGTTTTTTCTTCATTTCACGACGTGGGATTATTTTTTCCTCTAACTGTAAGGATCTTTAACCAATTTTTGACCTCTTCGTATGGCCGAAAGTAGGAATCCGAAAGAGCGATGTCTGGAGAGTAGAGTCGGTGGGGCAGAACGTCCCATTTCTGCGTTTCAAGTAAGTTTTCACGACCTTGGCAACATGGCCTCTCAATGTCCCTTGGCTTCAAATCGTACGGCACCCATGTTCACTGTTTTTGAATAATTCCCAAGCTTTTTAGGCGAAGGGAAATAGATTGCTGAGTTACGCCCAAAGAATCCGCAAGTTCTTGTTGTGTCTGGCAAAATCTTAATCCAGCAGAGCCTCCAAATCCGCGTCTTCAAACTTTTTTACGGTACCCTGTCGATCCTTGTCTTCCACGTCAAAGTCGGCATTTTTAAACTTCGAAAACTATTCTCGATATATTGTTTCACTAATACACGACTCACCATAAGTTTGAACAATCATTCTACGCGCTTCAGCTACCGTTTTTTTCGAATTGAACGCGAAAAGTAAAATCTCCCGCAAGTGACGCTTATTCGGTTTGTTTTTCGACATTTTTGTGCACTTACAAGATGATAGACAATGAGAATACACGAACGAGACAATTTCGAGTCGTTGACCGATACTTCAACTTGCGTTGGAGTTGCCGATCTAAATTTTTCACCGATTTGCAAAGATGGCATCACTCTGTCAAAAACGCTGGTTTTCTACTTGTACACCTAATATTTACAAAAAAATTTGATTCTGTACCAAAATCTTTTTAATGTTTCAAAAAGTTCACTAAATAGGCTAAAGAATGTCATTTTAGCTTTCCCCTTTAGTTAGTAATATTAGTAGTATTTAGTTAGTATTTAATGAGAAAAAAATATTTTTGCTGATAAATTGTGTTCCAATTATATGACCATAGTTCTATACCAGCAACGATGAGATAACTTAAACTAATAGAGATATATCTGATGAATATGAATCAAATAAATCAATTTACTTGACATATTGTTACTAAAATATTGTCTATTGATTTTGAACAATTCTTGGGGCGTTAGCCAACCCAAATGATAATCTCAGAACATAAAATGTTCTTTATCAAGATCATTTTTTTATGGAGAATCCTGATTTCAAATAAAAAGTTTAATAATATTTAGGTTTACAATTTTAATTGAGGGGGGTTAAAGGTAGTTATGAACAGAAATCTTCGCGTTATGGCCGCATTGCTTAGATTCGAAATACCACCTGCGAAACAAGCATCGGAAGATGTGATCGCTTTTAATCAAGGCAAAACCTGAGAAGAAAAAAATTGGCTGGAAATGACGGATAGGCATATATACTAGTATGAATGTATTACACCTTTTTTGTGGAGTGTAATAATAATTGATTCTTCAAGTCTAAGGTTTATAAAAATAGTTTAAACAAATTAAGGAGGCTCCCAGTGCAGCATTCCATCGAAAACCGTTGCATGTTCTGGCTTAACACGTTCAAGATCCAGACTTGGAAAGAATTTGTTTTAAATAAGACTGGACATAAGTTGAACCCTATGCCTAGGCACAGCGAAAGAGTATGTTCGGCTTAAACTGGTTTAGGGAGAATATGTATTTTTAAAAACAACAAAAAACGGCGACGGCCTGTTTAGAGTTTGCTGAAGTATTATCAAATGTAAGCGAGAAAGGATATAAATTAGGTGTACGTTTAGTGTTAACGAATTTTTCAAACTGTTTCAAGTCCTGCACGAACTGAACCTTACAACGAGTAAAATCATTTTATAACACAGCGCTAGACACTGTGAAGTTCGACCAACGCTAAGGTAACGAGAGAAAGGAGTTAGGAAACCAGTTAGTTCCTGCTTATTATAAAACTTAGGTAGTTTACTAGAGACCGACGGATAGGTTACCAAAAATACACTGTAAAACAAGAAAAGAAACTAACTTCGACACGCCGAAGTTTGTATACCATTGCAGATTGCAATTCGAACATTAATAATTAATTCAATATAAATTATATACATTTCTGTTAAAAATCAAGGAAGTACTAGTACTATAACTGAATAACTGTAAATATACAGGTGACTGTAATGAATTCCTACTTTCATTACAGTCACCTGTATATTTACAGTTATTCAGTTATAGTACTAGTACTTCCTTGATTTTTAACAGAAATGTATATAATTTATATTTATAACTGAATAACTGTAAATATACAGGTGACTGTAATGAATTCCTACTTTCATTACAGTCACCTGTATATTTACAGTTATTCAGTTATAGTTTTATACTCACAGCTTGGCAATTTTCTCTATATTCAATGATAGTTTCTATGGCAGCTACTTTCATTACAGTCACCTGTTTATTTACAGTTGTTCAGATATAGTTTTATACTCACAGCTTGGCAATATCCTCTATATTCAATGATAGTTTCTATGGCAGCTATATCATATAGAAGTCAGATTTTCATAAAATGTAAAATGAAATTCAATAATACAAAATGGCTATATCACAAATTTGATGAAAATCTGTTGAAAACTGGAAGTTCTATTTTTTCTTTTTTAATTTTCTGATTTTCCTATGGCAGCTGTATGATATATTCGTCCGATCCGTCCCGTTTCGACATTAATACAAGTGAGAGTATATAAAAGACTAACTGCAAAGTTTCATTTAGATAGCTTCAAAACTGAGTGACTAGTTTGCGTAAAAATGGAAAAACGGAGAGACGGACATGTCTAAGTCGACTCGGGTATTGATGCTGATCAAGAATATATATACTTTATATGGTCGGGGAGGACTTCATCACTGCGTTGCAAACATCTGACTGAAATTATAATAGCCTGCAAATGTATCAGAATCATAAACTAAACAATCATATTGTAAAACGATGTTGGAAAAGTGCAAAAAGATATTATGCACTGTGGAACCCAAACATTAATGGCCACGTCACGGAAAAAATATTGGGCTATAAAAGCAAAAACAATTTCCCGAAGTGGTATCCTGAGCTGTGTAAAATGTACCAGAGCTAATATTTTAAAAATTGGCCACCTAGATTTATGGAAAAACGGCCTAATAAAATAATCGCCCTTAAACTAAGAAAAATTTTCTTGAATTAAGAAAGGGATTTCATAAATTTAGGGAAAGAAAATCAAGATAAGCCACCATTAACACAGTTTTTCAGGGTTTATTAAAATTTTTTTTTTATTATTACAGATTTGGTTCGTTTTTCTTCTTTCTTAATATACGGGTAAATCGCCCTAGTTTTGCAGTTCAATTTTTCGAATTAAAATCTTTCACGCGTGAGCACATGATTCCCAACTGGTTCTAACATACCTGGCATGAAGTTGCGGTTGCCGAGCAAATATTAGATATTTACATATGTATGTAATATTACAGAAGTAGCAAGTGTCTAATGCCTAATTAAGGAATATTATCCTTAAATTTGGAAAAAAAAAACTACTAATAGATATAATTAAAAAATTTATTAAGCCAACATTTTATTTTTAAGATTACGCTATGGTTAAATACCCATGAAAGTATGACAAACCTTCCCTTACTTTAATGGTTACAAGCCCTGAAACTAGGATATATCTTTTTAAATGTAAGAAAAAACGAACCCTTATTTTTATAAAAATTTTGTTTGAACATTTAGGGTAAGTCGCCCTAAATACTAAAAAATTGGATTAGATTTGAGGAAGTTTCTTTCCTGATTTTAGGGCAAATTTTTGTCAAATTTTGGGCGACTTGCCTTTGGATATTTTAATGGCGAATTTTTAATTTCAGGTTAAAATTATTATGAATGCATGCACACATTTTCAACATAAGGAAGAATGAACAATTACGTACCACCATTTAAAGATGTGTGTGCGAAGCAAGCCCGCGCGGGTGCTCCGCTTTGTTGGGGCAGCGCCCCTGGGGAAACAAGTTGTAAGCAGAGAGAAGAAGCAGATAGAGCGTGCGGACCTATACGTCGAGCCCGAGTCCCAGCGGGCCATTTGAAGATCCACTTTGCTTCACTGATCCGGTGCAAGGGACGATTGACAGGGGTAAGAGGGGATTTTTCTATCCCCTAAATTGCACGTTCACCCTAGCGCCCCTTCCCGGTATAAAATCGCTACCTGACAGAAGACGCTTGTACCTATCCTTGTAAACGAAGTATTGTACGTTCTCGAGCTCTTGCTTGCAGTCCTTGGAAAGGAGTTTAAATATTGCGTCATTCCATTGGAATCGAGGAACGCACGCGGGATCAAAGGGTGGAAAAAGTCATGGATCGGACTGACCGCACCCCAAGCGCCGAAGCAGTGCAATCGGCGATCCCATAGACTTGGTCAAGAGGAGAAGAGACCCGGCCACCACGGCGAGCAGTCTTAGGGGTACACTTCCGAGAAAAAGCAAAGCGGGTCAAGAGGAGACCACCTTCGACGCCGAGGAGGATATGGCAAAAACGTGTACGATAATCAGGCGAACCACATCAACATGGCTAAGAAGGCGATAATTGCTGAAATGCGAAAACTTATCCGGGGCTGAGCAGTCGGCCGAGAAGATAGAGAAGTTCTAGTAACCGGAAGCTCTGGAGTGCGAATGCCGCCACTGCGCTCAGAGCATATCAGGTGGGAAGTTTGGTGTGAACCGGGGGCTTCAGAGGCGGTAGAAAGAAACGAGCAACCCAAACGGACTCCCACAGAGGTCTTGGATGCCGGAACTTCTGCAAGGAAGGAAGGCGAAACGCCCAATACCCGATTCCGCGATTGCCAGAAGCTCGTGGAGTGCTATAGTAAAAAACAAGTCCTGACGCTGTGATAGTGCAGGCAACAGGAAAAGCGTACAGTGAAATCTTGGCACTTGTCCCGCGAAGGGACGACAGTCAACTGACAGACCATGGCGTTTCCGTAAACAAAGTTCGCCATACCGCGAGGGGTAACCTAATTATGGAGGTGACCAAAGGCAGTAAGGAGAGTGCCTAGTCCATGAGGGAAAGCATCTCTCGAATCCTTCGAAGCGCGAGATGAAAGTGCAAGCTCTGACGGAGGATTTAAAGGTCTTCGCTTTCGAAATACGTTACCACGATGCGATTACGGCGGAATGTGAGATCTGCACCGTCTTTACGAAATAGTTTAAGCCAGTGCATACGGCAGGAGGAGTGTTTTGCAGGAAGCGACGCGATAGCAAATAATATGACGCACTGCAATTGAGGAAAAGGCGAATGAGGCGATCAATTGATGGCTCTCGACCGCTGGACTGGAACTAGCAGCACACAAAAACGAAGGCGGTGCTGGTTTCGAGACGAAAAACGGTGAAAACGGCGAAAGCGGCTGAGGTCCAGGTAGGCGGGGTTGTGACCAAGTCACAGAGTGCGATAGAGTACCTTGGTGTTTTCCTCGATACTTGACTATATTTTAATATATAATAATAAGTACGCCTAAAATAAGGCCAGTGGGACTCCAGGTGCACTCTCCCGTTTGCTACTGAACACCAGACGGCACAACAAACAAATGTTTCATCTCCCAACTATTGTATGCGGTGTCGGAATGGGCTGAGGAGGCTCAAACTAAGAGTGAAGTCGAGTCCACTTATAGACTTTGTGCTATTCGCGTGGCAAGTGCTTTCCGCACGCACAGCAGCGCCTCTAGAACAAACACCTACAGGAATTCTTTAAAAAATTCCAAGCCTGTAACAAACATTTAAAAATACATTTTTTTAAATTTGAACTTTAATAGTTTTTTGCAACAAACAAAAAAAGTTGGAAATTTGGTGACTTCCAAGAAGTATTAAACATATAATAGATCCATGGATTTTTCCTGTTTTATAATAAATTTTTTATCATCATAGCATCAAAATTGAGAGACTAACTTCTTGTTGTTAGGATGTTGATCAATATTATATATATTTTTTATATGGTCGGACATGACACCTTCACTGCGCTGCTAAGGGTATAAAACCATAAAATAATGTTTTTAACATATTGTTTTCTTAGAAAAAACATAGATTTTTTCACTTTGATACCCTATAAAAAAGAGAAAGGGTCGGCGTGGCACATTGGATCTTGGCCGGTAGGAGGCGCTGGTCTGCATATTAGTTCTTGCTCAGACGAGCTGATTGCTATGAGTTTCACTTGATGGTCGGCAGTGGAAAATGTATTGTTTCGTGGGGCAGCTTCAAGCCTTTGGCAAGGAGGCAGTATCAGGACACGAATCTCCCACTCTACACTTCTTTAGCTACAGAAGTGATAAAGATCACGGAGCAGACTAACCGCCAAGCCCCCCGCGATTCTGCACACCTAGAAGGGGAAGGTCTGGCGACCGAGCCAGATGTCTTCAGCCACTGATTGATAGACCTATATCGTTCTTTACAACTCAGCGTTCATCCCGCACTGGACAGCTGCGTGTTGACCGTGACACACTGGCAGGCGACGTGGTCCATCTGCCGATCTCTTGTTGTCGTGCTCTCTCTATCATTTTGATGACTTGCTTGACATATCGTTGTCTCAAGTTAACCACCTCCATAATTATTTAAACCGTTGGAACTGTGGTCCTCTCCGAACCTGTAGGCAAAAATTCAACTAGAGCTGCTGCATTGACATCACCTGAAAACTTGTACCATCTTACTTTCGAAGTAATAATCAAAAGGGGACTCTTGCGAATAAATATCGATTAGCTAATAAAGTTAGCTGTTTCCGCAAAGCCGACTATGAAACGTTAAGCAATATAATATCTGAATTTAATTAGTCCGTTCTATATATGTGCGCTGACTTGGCCAACGCCTTGTTTTTTTTTAAGTACCATGAACTCGTTTTTATACCCCTGTAGGGTATTATAATTTCAGTCAGATGTTTGCAACGCAGTGATGGAGTCCTCCCCGACCATATAAAGTATATATATTCTTGATCAGCATCAATACCCGAGTCGACTTAGACATGTCCGTCTCTCCGTTTTTCCATTTCTACGCAAACTAGTCACTCAGTTTTGAAGCTATCTAAATGAAACTTTGCAGTTAGTCTTTTATATACTCTCACTTGTATTAATGTCGAAACGGGACGGATCGGACGAATATATCATACAGCTGCCATAGGAAAATCAGAAAATTAAAAAAGAAAAAATAGAACTTCCAGTTTTCAACAGATTTTCATCAAATTTGTGATATAGCCATTTTGTATTATTGAATTTCATTTTACATTTTATGAAAATCTGACTTCTATATGATATAGCTGCCATAGAAACTATCATTGAATATAGAGGATATTGCCAAGCTGTGAGTATAAAACTATATCTGAACAACTGTAAATAAGCAGGTGACTGTAATGAAAGTAGCTGCCATAGAAACTATCATTGAATATAGAGAAAATTGCCAAGCTGTGAGTATAAAACTATAACTGAATAACTGTAAATATACAGGTGACTGTAATGAAAGTAGGAATTACTTCCTTGATTTTTAACAGAAATGTATATCATTTATATTGAATTAATTATTAATGATCGAAGTCCAATCTGCAAGGGTATACAAACTTTATATTTGGCATGCCCACCTTTGTTTTTAATTAATTGAATCATTCGGCTTGGTAAGGAATCATAATATTTTATAATTTCATTTAGTACAATTTTTGACCACGCTTTTTTAAGGGCTTACACCAAGGCCCCGGAGCCATTAAATTGTCTTCCTCAATCGTATACTCTTCTAGACAAAAGTTCCCATATGTTCTATATTATGTTATAATCAAGGAGTAAGGCGGCCACTCGAGCTATTTCACGTTTTGGTCTTTAATCCTTCTTTACAATCCGGGCGGTATGGATCGGAGCATTATCATGTTGGTACGTCCATGTAATATGGCCATTCATCTCAGAAACCTGGGGGAAACTCGAGCAAACTCGTGTACACTCTTGCCGACTTAAAAATGGAAGTAGTAATTATATCCATCCGCTTTATCGAGGTTGAACTTCCTTTCGTCGGAGAAGACTATCAACTTCCACTCCTTGTTCCACGTCACGTGCTCTCAGGCAAATCGTAGTCATGCTTCCTTCAGAGTATCGTTGATCCGTGTTTTTTTTTCAGTCATTTCAAGTGTTTGGCACTTCGAACATATCGTTTAACTGTGGGCACATTTGCTTTTACTCCGCATTGTTCTTGCAGAAAGCTGGTAATTGAGGCAGTTCACAAAATATGTCGCTTTTTTGATACCGTTTTTTGATATTTTTTCCCCCATTCATTTCTGATAACAGATGCTTTAAATTTTAGAATACAAAAAAAAGTTTAACTCCATTCAATCACGCAGTCGAACAATAAATAAAATCGAACTGTACGTTTGCAGACATAAATTTGCAACACCGTACAAAGTATATACATATATTCTTGATCAGCATCAACAACCTGGCATCTAGCCATGTTCGTCTATCCGTCCGTCTGTCCATTTCTACGCAAACTAGTCTCTCAGTTTTGAAGCTATCTGAATGAGTTCGTTACGAGTAATCTTTTATATACTCTCACTTGTATATATGTATATATGTCATGTATCTTTCATAGGAACAATGGGAAACTTTATAGAAAAAAATTTGAACTTTTCCAGTTTTTAATAAATTTTTATAAAAATTTGAGATATATATTATTCTAGAATTTAAGTTTTTAGTTTTATAGAAACTGCCATAGAAACTATTGTTAAATGTAAAGGAAATTGCCAAACTGTGAATGTAACTGTAAAACTGTACCCGTAATACTGTAAATATATTCTTTGTTTTTTAACATAATTATATATAACTGACCGACCAGACAAACTTCGTTCTGCCAAAAACCTTTTGAATGTAACTGTGTTTTGCTACCTATTTTATAGTCATGACACAAAATTCTCCTGAAAAGAACGGGTACCCTTGTGATAGAACAGTGTGTGGAGTTCAGATGTTTTCGATAACCGTGTGTCGTTGCAAAGACGCTATTGGCTGGTATTTCGCAGCATTATAAATACCGAACAAAACCTTTAATTGAAGATTGTGGGGTAGCAATTCTGGCAAACCCAGCAAGCTTAAAAATTCCAGTGGATAGTTAACGACATCATCTTTGTTAGTAATCGAATCTACTGATTTATATGTCCTCAATTCGCTTGTAATTTGTTCTTGAATTTTTAAATTTAATTCATTTGCATATTAATCTTTTGCAGCTAATATAGCTCATTTGCTAAACCAACCATGGCTTCTGTAATTGTGATTTTGTTAACTGCGAGGAAAGTTGCAGCCAGCCAACTTGTCTATGGGAAATTTGTCATTACTTATGTTGACGAGGTGCTTAGAAAATATGTCATCAGATTGGACATTTTGGAAATAGACACACACTATTTTTGCATAAATGTAATACCTTGACATGTTTCCACAAATTGGACAATTTAAAATATTTCATTGAGTTCAACAGCTGGTGTTGATTGTGGAGTCACTGGCAAAGTTTGACGAAAACCTCCTGCTGTTCAAATCTGTTCACGCGAAAAGGGTGCTTATTTTCAAGAGGCAGTGTGATCCGTCTACCTGCCTCGAAATGTCCCGTACGCTGTCTCTCCCTCTCTATCAATTCAAAGAGCTTTCAATCCGCTCACGCAAGCATGGTTTAAGTTTTATGTTATTTAATTTCGCGAAATAGTTCCCGTGTTATCTTTTATCAAGTGTTTCAGCAGTTAAAGCCGCCCCCTTCAGTTCATGGTCCTTCGAGCCTCAATTTCGGGCAGCTCTGGTGGCTTTAACACCGCACAAAATAAAAATTATTTACATTATTGTACAGTGAGGTTTTGCAAAGCTCAATTCGTCTAACTTCTCTGTATGAAATCCAAGTCCGATTGATCCGACAATACCGCAGCATGTAGCATAATTATTTAGCACACATACAATATAAAATAATTAAGTAATTTAAATAAAATTCATAAACATAGATATTAAAGAAACTAAAGTTACAGTCTACAGCTTCTATATAAATAAATATTTCTTCAAAAGACCATACAGCTCTATCCGGAGCTGAGTTATTTCAGACATACGCATATAAACATATACTGGACAAACTTTGCACTATTCTGCACTGATCTTCCACATATTTGCATTCCCCCAAACATACATTTAGCAAGCTTCGTGCTATTCCGCGCCTAGTGGAGAACTCCACAGTATCACCTTCATACATACATATACTGAGCAAGCTTCGCGCTATTATGCAGTCGACAAATCTTTACACTAGCAACTTTCAGAAAATTAAATTCAAAATAAAAATTTAAATTTTGCCGAATAATTTTAAATTACCGGCTAATAATACCATCCACAATTGCTTTACTGCCCTCGAAGGGTCCGGCCTCTCTACTGAGAACTGGAATTGTCTTCTGGTTCATTTGTGCTCCACGAAACTTCCAAGACTGGCGCTCGCATTATGGAGCACTCTACAACTTAGTTCTATCCAAACGGAGCACCATTGAATCCATAGATTCTATTCAACCTCCTGCCATCGAAACCGATAACCTCCAATGTGCCACTGCGAGTACTAAAATCCTTTAGAACAAGGATTATTCCCCGATTCATCCTGATGCTTCAAGGATAGTATCAGCACCGATCCAAAGGATATCCTCGTTCTCTACGCTAGTTATTACTTTTCCCAACGCCTTCATTTACTGGGTGCCTTACGACGACATCAACAGCAGACGTTTCCTGCGTAGATTTCCTATCCATACCGAGTCTGCCAGGGAAACTATCCTTTACGGAAGTGTGGACACGACCGCCACAGTCTTCTAGATGCAGATGAAAGTTTAGCGTATCCCACGCTTTTCCAGGCTAGTCGTTCCTGATGTTTATTCTGCGGTATCCTCCCAAGGGGGGGGAGGGTTATTGTTCTTATTTTTCTTATTTTCAAGACGCAATGTGATCACTCTACCTGCCCCGAAATATGCCGTACGCTATCTCTCCCTTTCTATCAGTTCAACGAATTTTCAATCCCCTCGACCAAGCTAGGTTTAAGTTGTCTGTTACTTAGTTGCAAATTACCATCAACCCAATACGCACGTCGCGTAATACCCCGAAATAGTTCGAGTTATCATTTATCGAGTGTTTCAGCAGTTAAAGCCTCGATGGAAAACAAATACAGTTTTAGGGTAATGATCCTGCCGCTAAAAATACAATTGAATTGCAATACAATTTCCCAAATACAAATTATAACCCGTAGAGGATAGAATAAATAAGTCGGGGCCGTCGTTGGAGCAGAAATGTATCAGCTTTATTCATCTGCATCCATATAACTGAGCTCCCGCCCGCTGTACTTCGCTAGAGCGAGAGTGAGAGATCGACGTCGGTCGGCCGCGGAGGCCCGAGCTTTGGAGCGCGAGAGCAGAAGGGAAGAGCGCGGACGCCGCGGCGCCCCGTCGGAAAGCTTCGTGAGCTGAGGTGGTACAATCCGCTATTTGCTAAGATGTTTTTCCGTTGATTTTGTAACAGGCCAATTATAAATAAGCTACGGTCACACTATTCGTTAAGGTGCGCTCTCTCGTGAGAGCAAGTTACTTTCTCAAGGAAGCTCTTCTCTGGAAAAAGAGGGTGGAAGACAAGCAGCTTGCAAGCAGCAGATCACTGTTTAAGAGTGAGAGAGCTTGAGAAGAAACAACGAAACGAAAAGTGTAAAACAGAACTTAAGAACAAATGAATAATTTAGGAACAAATAAAGTGTTTCGAAACAACAAAATAACACACTGTCACAATCTCGGAAATGGGATCAATTAAATTAATGAAATAATTAATAATGAAATCAATTAATTACCCAACATTTGGAGGAGGAGTAGGAACTGGAACTACTGGACACAGAGTTGAAGAGACTTATGCAGCAGAACCGAAGAAAGCTGGATCGTGGCATTGAATCCATGGAGGAGTTGCATCAGGAAATCGGGAAGGTTCTCGAAAATTCTAGGGTGGTGATTTACAGCGTCGGTTCTAGAATTTGACACGCACGACCAAGCAGCACCAGAAACGTTGAGTCTGAGTATTACGATAACGTGTTTGAACAGGAGGGCGGCCGTAGCAACAGTGCGGCGAATGAGGCACAACGGAGCGAAAGAGATGGCGAGCGTAGTACTGAGAAATGAAAGAGATGAGAGTTCTAGAAATTTTGTGGAACACTTTGGCGATGGTCAACACGGCATTAGCGACACAAATTACGACAGTGGAATTCGACACGATTTCTTAATAGCTGGTTTCTGGTGAGCAATGGAAATGTTGACGAATTTTTTGAGAAAATTTCTTTTTGTGCCTGGATCTCACAATAGGACACAATGGGACAATAGCGGAATTTTGTTAATGTGCAAATTATAGGTAGCGCGGGGCAGTGGCTGCACGCGGATGCAAGACGTTTCGGAAAATCGACAGGTGAGCTGGTGGACCAGACTTCTCGCTTTTGGCGGCAACGAGTCAAAAGCCAAGTTAAGGCGCAAGTTCTAGGCGCGGTTGTGGAAGCCATCGGAGACGTTTGCAGTGTATTTCGAAGAGAAGAGCAGGCTGGTACAAGTTGTCAATATGTAAGGTGATGAGTTATTGGATGGACTTATGGTTGGCACTCCAGCGCTGAATCTACGTAATCAGGTCAAGTTGCAGTGTTTCGAAAACCCTGAAAGGATGCTCAGAGCGTTTGCCGACATATCGTTGCCGGCAAGAGTTCGCTTAACATTTTTTTATGGAAATTAGCTAGCCAACAACTACAAAATGCTTGATAGATACAGGAAGCCCAGTATAACTTATTAAATTTGCTTGTATTCCCAAAAACATTAGATTACAGCCTCAATAAGATGCGTTTAATGGATTAAATAAGAGCTTATTATAAAGTTATGGGAAAATAGTTTGTTATGTTAAAAAAGAAACAACAAAGATTTTTTAATCTCATTATTGTGGCTTGCGAAACTATTTGCTGTAATATTGTGCTGGGATGAGACTTTATGGAATTTTTCAATTTGAAAATTCATTTAGAAACGTCAAAAATGATTACAGTCGAGAACATTGAAACCCATGCAATTTTAGAAGACAGAAATGTACAGTTTCGGTACAAGTTTAGATCAAAAAGGCTTAGGTACAATCTTGGGTAAGAGTATTTTAGGATACAAGCTTAGGTAAGAATAGTTTAGGTACACACTTAGGTGAGAATATTTTAGGTACAAACTTAGGTGAGAAAGGTTTCGGTACACGTTTAGGCGATAATGTTTAGGTAAAATCTAGGTAGAATCATTTGGAAAACAAATTTAGGTACAAACGCAAGAAAGACTATTTTAGGTAAAAGCATTTGAGAACAGACTTTAGGTTCAATTTGGAAGGAACATATTGTAGATACAAATATAGGAACCTTTAATGCAATGGATTTATATGCGGGATAGTTAGGTACAGGTATTATACGGGAATATATTTTAGGTAAAATAAGGTTAGGTCAAGAACAACTAGGTGTGCTGGAAGAAAATTTGTATAAGAAAAGGATGGATAAACATTTTAGGAGACTGTGAAAAAGGAAAACTTTATAATATTGGTGAGCAAGTAAGTTATAAAAATCGTGAAAAGTTGATCAAGTTATTAGAAACACATTATGTTCAAGTAACTCGAAGTCATTTAGCTGTGCACCAAAGGAAGCATTATTAATAAAGCTAGAAGAACACATTAGAGATAGAATTATCCAACCAAGTACACCAGAGTACGCTTTGTACCATCTTACTTTCGAAGTAATAATCAAAAGGGGACTCTTGCGAATAAATATCGATTAGCTAATAAAGTTAGCTGTTTCCGCAAAGCCGACTATGAAACGTTAAGCAATATAATATCTGAATTTAATTAGTCCGTTCTATATATGTGCGCTGACTTGGCCAACGCCTTGTTTTTTTTTAAGTACCATGAACTCGTTTTTATACCCCTGTAGGGTATTATAATTTCAGTCAGATGTTTGCAACGCAGTGATGGAGTCCTCCCCGACCATATAAAGTATATATATTCTTGATCAGCATCAATACCCGAGTCGACTTAGACATGTCCGTCTCTCCGTTTTTCCATTTCTACGCAAACTAGTCACTCAGTTTTGAAGCTATCTAAATGAAACTTTGCAGTTAGTCTTTTATATACTCTCACTTGTATTAATGTCGAAACGGGACGGATCGGACGAATATATCATACAGCTGCCATAGGAAAATCAGAAAATTAAAAAAGAAAAAATAGAACTTCCAGTTTTCAACAGATTTTCATCAAATTTGTGATATAGCCATTTTGTATTATTGAATTTCATTTTACATTTTATGAAAATCTGACTTCTATATGATATAGCTGCCATAGAAACTATCATTGAATATAGAGGATATTGCCAAGCTGTGAGTATAAAACTATATCTGAACAACTGTAAATAAACAGGTGACTGTAATGAAAGTAGCTGCCATAGAAACTATCATTGAATATAGAGAAAATTGCCAAGCTGTGAGTATAAAACTATAACTGAATAACTGTAAATATACAGGTGACTGTAATGAAAGTAGGAATTACTTCCTTGATTTTTAACAGAAATGTATATCATTTATATTGAATTAATTATTAATGATCGAAGTCCAATCTGCAAGGGTATACAAACTTTATATTTGGCATGCCCACCTTTGTTTTTAATTAATTGAATCATTCGGCTTGGTAAGGAATCATAATATTTTATAATTTCATTTAGTACAATTTTTGACCACGCTTTTTTAAGGGCTTACACCAAGGCCCCGGAGCCATTAAATTGTCTTCCTCAATCGTATACTCTTCTAGACAAAAGTTCCCATATGTTCTATATTATGTTATAATCAAGGAGTAAGGCGGCCACTCGAGCTATTTCACGTTTTGGTCTTTAATCCTTCTTTACAATCCGGGCGGTATGGATCGGAGCATTATCATGTTGGTACGTCCATGGAATATGGCCATTCATCTCAGAAACCTGGGGGAAACTCGAGCAAACTCGTGTACACTCTTGCCGACTTAAAAATGGAAGTAGTAATTATATCCATCCGCTTTATCGAGGTTGAACTTCCTTTCGTCGGAGAAGACTATCAACTTCCACTCCTTGTTCCACGTCACGTGCTCTCAGGCAAATCGTAGTCATGCTTCCTTCAGAGTATCGTTGATCCGTGTTTTTTTTTCAGTCATTTCAAGTGTTTGGCACTTCGAACATATCGTTTAACTGTGGGCACATTTGCTTTTACTCCGCATTGTTCTTGCAGAAAGCTGGTAATTGAGGCAGTTCACAAAATATGTCGCTTTTTTGATACCGTTTTTTGATATTTTTTCCCCCATTCATTTCTGATAACAGATGCTTTAAATTTTAGAATACAAAAAAAAGTTTAACTCCATTCAATCACGCAGTCGAACAATAAATAAAATCGAACTGTACGTTTGCAGACATAAATTTGCAACACCGTACAAAGTATATACATATATTCTTGATCAGCATCAACAACCTGGCATCTAGCCATGTTCGTCTATCCGTCCGTCTGTCCATTTCTACGCAAACTAGTCTCTCAGTTTTGAAGCTATCTGAATGAGTTCGTTACGAGTAATCTTTTATATACTCTCACTTGTATATATGTATATATGTCATGTATCTTTCATAGGAACAATGGGAAACTTTATAGAAAAAAATTTGAACTTTTCCAGTTTTTAATAAATTTTTATAAAAATTTGAGATATATATTATTCTAGAATTTAAGTTTTTAGTTTTATAGAAACTGCCATAGAAACTATTGTTAAATGTAAAGGAAATTGCCAAACTGTGAATGTAACTGTAAAACTGTACCCGTAATACTGTAAATATATTCTTTGTTTTTTAACATAATTATATATAACTGACCGACCAGACAAACTTCGTTCTGCCAAAAACCTTTTGAATGTAACTGTGTTTTGCTACCTATTTTATAGTCATGACACAAAATTCTCCTGAAAAGAACGGGTACCCTTGTGATAGAACAGTGTGTGGAGTTCAGATGTTTTCGATAACCGTGTGTCGTTGCAAAGACGCTATTGGTTGGTATTTCGCAGCATTATAAATACCGAACAAAACCTTTAATTGAAGATTGTGGGGTAGCAATTCTGGCAAACCCAGCAAGCTTAAAAATTCCAGTGGATAGTTAACGACATCATCTTTGTTAGTAATCGAATCTACTGATTTATATGTCCTCAATTCGCTTGTAATTTGTTCTTGAATTTTTAAATTTAATTCATTTGCATATTAATCTTTTGCAGCTAATATAGCTCATTTGCTAAACCAACCATGGCTTCTGTAATTGTGATTTTGTTAACTGCGAGGAAAGTTGCAGCCAGCCAACTTGTCTATGGGAAATTTGTCATTACTTATGTTGACGAGGTGCTTAGAAAATATGTCATCAGATTGGACATTTTGGAAATAGACACACACTATTTTTGCATAAATGTAATACCTTGACATGTTTCCACAAATTGGACAATTTAAAATATTTCATTGAGTTCAACAGCTGGTGTTGATTGTGGAGTCACTGGCAAAGTTTGACGAAAACCTCCTGCTGTTCAAATCTGTTCACGCGAAAAGGGTGCTTATTTTCAAGAGGCAGTGTGATCCGTCTACCTGCCTCGAAATGTCCCGTACGCTGTCTCTCCCTCTCTATCAATTCAAAGAGCTTTCAATCCGTTCACGCAAGCATGGTTTAAGTTTTATGTTATTTAATTTCGCGAAATAGTTCCCGTGTTATCTTTTATCAAGTGTTTCAGCAGTTAAAGCCGCCCCCTCCAGTTCATGGTCCTTCGAGCCTCAATTTCGGGCAGCTCTGGTGGCTTTAACACCGCACAAAATAAAAATTATTTACATTATTGTACAGTGAGGTTTTGCAAAGCTCAATTCGTCTAACTTCTCTGTATGAAATCCAAGTCCGATTGATCCGACAATACCGCAGCATGTAGCATAATTATTTAGCTAAATATATGCACACATACAATATAAAATAATTAAGTAATTTAAATAAAATTCATAAACATAAATATTAAAGAAACTAAAGTTACAGTCTACAGCTTCTATATAAATAAATATTTCTTCAAAAGACCATACAGCTCTATCCGGAGCTGAGTTATTTCAGACATACGCATATAAACATATACTGAACAAACTTTGCACTATTCTGCACTGATCTTCCACATATTTGCATTCCCCCAAACATACATTTAGCAAGCTTCGTGCTATTCCGCGCCTAGTGGAGAACTCCACAGTATCACCTTCATACATACATATACTGAGCAAGCTTCGCGCTATTATGCAGTCGACAAATCTTTACACTAGCAACTTTCAGAAAATTAAATTCAAAATAAAAATTTAAATTTTGCCGAATAATTTTAAATTACCGGCTAATAATACCATCCACAATTGCTTTACTGCCCTCGAAGGGTCCGGCCTCTCTACTGAGAACTGGAATTGTCTTCTGGTTCATTTGTGTCCACGAAACTTCCAAGACTGGCGCTCGCATTATGGAGCACTCTACAACTTAGTTCTATCCAAACGGAGCACCATTGAATCCATAGATTCTATTCAACCTCCTGCCATCGAAACCGATAACCTCCAATGTGCCACTGCGAGTACTAAAATCCTTTAGAACAAGGATTATTCCCCGATTCATCCTGATGCTTCAAGGATAGTATCAGCACCGATCCAAAGGATATCCTCGTTCTCTACGCTAGTTATTACTTTTCCCAACGCCTTCATTTACTGGGTGCCTTACGACGACATCAACAGCAGACGTTTCCTGCGTAGATTTCCTATCCATACCGAGTCTGCCAGGGAAACTATCCTTTACGGAAGTGTGGACACGACCGCCACAGTCTTCTAGATGCAGATGAAAGTTTAGCGTATCCCACGCTTTTCCAGGCTAGTCGTTCCTGATGTTTATTCTGCGGTATCCTCCCAAGGGGGGGGAGGGTTATTGTTCTTATTTTTCTTATTTTCAAGACGCAATGTGATCACTCTACCTGCCCCGAAATATGCCGTACGCTATCTCTCCCTTTCTATCAGTTCAACGAATTTTCAATCCCCTCGACCAAGCTAGGTTTAAGTTGTCTGTTACTTAGTTGCAAATTACCATCAACCCAATACGCACGTCGCGTAATACCCCGAAATAGTTCGAGTTATCATTTATCGAGTGTTTCAGCAGTTAAAGCCTCGATGGAAAACAAATACAGTTTTAGGGTAATGATCCTGCCGCTAAAAATACAATTGAATTGCAATACAATTTCCCAAATACAAATTATAACCCGTAGAGGATAGAATAAATAAGTCGGGGCCGTCGTTGGAGCAGAAATGTATCAGCTTTATTCATCTGCATCCATATAACTGAGCTCCCGCCCGCTGTACTTCGCTAGAGCGAGAGTGAGAGATCGACGTCGGTCGGCCGCGGAGGCCCGAGCTTTGGAGCGCGAGAGCAGAAGGGAAGAGCGCGGACGCCGCGGCGCCCCGTCGGAAAGCTTCGTGAGCTGAGGTGGTACAATCCGCTATTTGCTAAGATGTTTTTCCGTTGATTTTGTAACAGGCCAATTATAAATAAGCTACGGTCACACTATTCGTTAAGGTGCGCTCTCTCGTGAGAGCAAGTTACTTTCTCAAGGAAGCTCTTCTCTGGAAAAAGAGGGTGGAAGACAAGCAGCTTGCAAGCAGCAGATCACTGTTTAAGAGTGAGAGAGCTTGAGAAGAAACAACGAAACGAAAAGTGTAAAACAGAACTTAAGAACAAATGAATAATTTAGGAACAAATAAAGTGTTTCGAAACAACAAAATAACACACTGTCACAATCTCGGAAATGGGATCAATTAAATTAATGAAATAATTAATAATGAAATCAATTAATTACCCAACATTTGGAGGAGGAGTAGGAACTGGAACTACTGGACACAGAGTTGAAGAGACTTATGCAGCAGAACCGAAGAAAGCTGGATCGTGGCATTGAATCCATGGAGGAGTTGCATCAGGAAATCGGGAAGGTTCTCGAAAATTCTAGGGTGGTGATTTACAGCGTCGGTTCTAGAATTTGACACGCACGACCAAGCAGCACCAGAAACGTTGAGTCTGAGTATTACGATAACGTGTTTGAACAGGAGGGCGGCCGTAGCAACAGTGCGGCGAATGAGGCACAACGGAGCGAAAGAGATGGCGAGCGTAGTACTGAGAAATGAAAGAGATGAGAGTTCTAGAAATTTTGTGGAACACTTTGGCGATGGTCAACACGGCATTAGCGACACAAATTACGACAGTGGAATTCGACACGATTTCTTAATAGCTGGTTTCTGGTGAGCAATGGAAATGTTGACGAATTTTTTGAGAAAATTTCTTTTTGTGCCTGGATCTCACAATAGGACACAATGGGACAATAGCGGAATTTTGTTAATGTGCAAATTATAGGTAGCGCGGGGCAGTGGCTGCACGCGGATGCAAGACGTTTCGGAAAATCGACAGGTGAGCTGGTGGACCAGACTTCTCGCTTTTGGCGGCAACGAGTCAAAAGCCAAGTTAAGGCGCAAGTTCTAGGCGCGGTTGTGGAAGCCATCGGAGACGTTTGCAGTGTATTTCGAAGAGAAGAGCAGGCTGGTACAAGTTGTCAATATGTAAGGTGATGAGTTATTGGATGGACTTATGGTTGGCACTCCAGCGCTGAATCTACGTAATCAGGTCAAGTTGCAGTGTTTCGAAAACCCTGGAAGGATGCTCAGAGCGTTTGCCGACATATCGTTGCCGGCAAGAGTTCGCTTAACATTTTTTTATGGAAATTAGCTAGCCAACAACTACAAAATGCTTGATAGATACAGGAAGCCCAGTATAACTTATTAAATTTGCTTGTATTCCCAAAAACATTAGATTACAGCCTCAATAAGATGCGTTTAATGGATTAAATAAGAGCTTATTATAAAGTTATGGGAAAATAGTTTGTTATGTTAAAAAAGAAACAACAAAGATTTTTTAATCTCATTATTGTGGCTTGCGAAACTATTTGCTGTAATATTGTGCTGGGATGAGACTTTATGGAATTTTTCAATTTGAAAATTCATTTAGAAACGTCAAAAATGATTACAGTCGAGAACATTGAAACCCATGCAATTTTAGAAGACAGAAATGTACAGTTTCGGTACAAGTTTAGATCAAAAAGGCTTAGGTACAATCTTGGGTAAGAGTATTTTAGGATACAAGCTTAGGTAAGAATAGTTTAGGTACACACTTAGGTGAGAATATTTTAGGTACAAACTTAGGTGAGAAAGGTTTCGGTACACGTTTAGGCGATAATGTTTAGGTAAAATCTAGGTAGAATCATTTGGAAAACAAATTTAGGTACAAACGCAAGAAAGACTATTTTAGGTAAAAGCATTTGAGAACAGACTTTAGGTTCAATTTGGAAGGAACATATTGTAGATACAAATATAGGAACCTTTAATGCAATGGATTTATATGCGGGATAGTTAGGTACAGGTATTATACGGGAATATATTTTAGGTAAAATAAGGTTAGGTCAAGAACAACTAGGTGTGCTGGAAGAAAATTTGTATAAGAAAAGGATGGATAAACATTTTAGGAGACTGTGAAAAAGGAAAACTTTATAATATTGGTGAGCAAGTAAGTTATAAAAATCGTGAAAAGTTGATCAAGTTATTAGAAACACATTATGTTCAAGTAACTCGAAGTCATTTAGCTGTGCACCAAAGGAAGCATTATTAATAAAGCTAGAAGAACACATTAGAGATAGAATTATCCAACCAAGTACACCAGAGTACGCTTTGTACCATCTTACTTTCGAAGTAATAATCAAAAGGGGACTCTTGCGAATAAATATCGATTAGCTAATAAAGTTAGCTGTTTCCGCAAAGCCGACTATGAAACGTTAAGCAATATAATATCTGAATTTAATTAGTCCGTTCTATATATGTGCGCTGACTTGGCCAACGCCTTGTTTTTTTTTAAGTACCATGAACTCGTTTTTATACCCCTGTAGGGTATTATAATTTCAGTCAGATGTTTGCAACGCAGTGATGGAGTCCTCCCCGACCATATAAAGTATATATATTCTTGATCAGCATCAATACCCGAGTCGACTTAGACATGTCCGTCTCTCCGTTTTTCCATTTCTACGCAAACTAGTCACTCAGTTTTGAAGCTATCTAAATGAAACTTTGCAGTTAGTCTTTTATATACTCTCACTTGTATTAATGTCGAAACGGGACGGATCGGACGAATATATCATACAGCTGCCATAGGAAAATCAGAAAATTAAAAAAGAAAAAATAGAACTTCCAGTTTTCAACAGATTTTCATCAAATTTGTGATATAGCCATTTTGTATTATTGAATTTCATTTTACATTTTATGAAAATCTGACTTCTATATGATATAGCTGCCATAGAAACTATCATTGAATATAGAGGATATTGCCAAGCTGTGAGTATAAAACTATATCTGAACAACTGTAAATAAACAGGTGACTGTAATGAAAGTAGCTGCCATAGAAACTATCATTGAATATAGAGAAAATTGCCAAGCTGTGAGTATAAAACTATAACTGAATAACTGTAAATATACAGGTGACTGTAATGAAAGTAGGAATTACTTCCTTGATTTTTAACAGAAATGTATATCATTTATATTGAATTAATTATTAATGATCGAAGTCCAATCTGCAAGGGTATACAAACTTTATATTTGGCATGCCCACCTTTGTTTTTAATTAATTGAATCATTCGGCTTGGTAAGGAATCATAATATTTTATAATTTCATTTAGTACAATTTTTGACCACGCTTTTTTAAGGGCTTACACCAAGGCCCCGGAGCCATTAAATTGTCTTCCTCAATCGTATACTCTTCTAGACAAAAGTTCCCATATGTTCTATATTATGTTATAATCAAGGAGTAAGGCGGCCACTCGAGCTATTTCACGTTTTGGTCTTTAATCCTTCTTTACAATCCGGGCGGTATGGATCGGAGCATTATCATGTTGGTACGTCCATGGAATATGGCCATTCATCTCAGAAACCTGGGGGAAACTCGAGCAAACTCGTGTACACTCTTGCCGACTTAAAAATGGAAGTAGTAATTATATCCATCCGCTTTATCGAGGTTGAACTTCCTTTCGTCGGAGAAGACTATCAACTTCCACTCCTTGTTCCACGTCACGTGCTCTCAGGCAAATCGTAGTCATGCTTCCTTCAGAGTATCGTTGATCCGTGTTTTTTTTTCAGTCATTTCAAGTGTTTGGCACTTCGAACATATCGTTTAACTGTGGGCACATTTGCTTTTACTCCGCATTGTTCTTGCAGAAAGCTGGTAATTGAGGCAGTTCACAAAATATGTCGCTTTTTTGATACCGTTTTTTGATATTTTTCCCCCATTCATTTCTGATAACAGATGCTTTAAATTTTAGAATACAAAAAAAAGTTTAACTCCATTCAATCACGCAGTCGAACAATAAATAAAATCGAACTGTACGTTTGCAGACATAAATTTGCAACACCGTACAAAGTATATACATATATTCTTGATCAGCATCAACAACCTGGCATCTAGCCATGTTCGTCTATCCGTCCGTCTGTCCATTTCTACGCAAACTAGTCTCTCAGTTTTGAAGCTATCTGAATGAGTTCGTTACGAGTAATCTTTTATATACTCTCACTTGTATATATGTATATATGTCATGTATCTTTCATAGGAACAATGGGAAACTTTATAGAAAAAAATTTGAACTTTTCCAGTTTTTAATAAATTTTTATAAAAATTTGAGATATATATTATTCTAGAATTTAAGTTTTTAGTTTTATAGAAACTGCCATAGAAACTATTGTTAAATGTAAAGGAAATTGCCAAACTGTGAATGTAACTGTAAAACTGTACCCGTAATACTGTAAATATATTCTTTGTTTTTTAACATAATTATATATAACTGACCGACCAGAGAAACTTCGTTCTGCCAAAAACCTTTTGAATGTAACTGTGTTTTGCTACCTATTTTATAGTCATGACACAAAATTCTCCTGAAAAGAACGGGTACCCTTGTGATAGAACAGTGTGTGGAGTTCAGATGTTTTCGATAACCGTGTGTCGTTGCAAAGACGCTATTGGTTGGTATTTCGCAGCATTATAAATACCGAACAAAACCTTTAATTGAAGATTGTGGGGTAGCAATTCTGGCAAACCCAGCAAGCTTAAAAATTCCAGTGGATAGTTAACGACATCATCTTTGTTAGTAATCGAATCTACTGATTTATATGTCCTCAATTCGCTTGTAATTTGTTCTTGAATTTTTAAATTTAATTCATTTGCATATTAATCTTTTGCAGCTAATATAGCTCATTTGCTAAACCAACCATGGCTTCTGTAATTGTGATTTTGTTAACTGCGAGGAAAGTTGCAGCCAGCCAACTTGTCTATGGGAAATTTGTCATTACTTATGTTGACGAGGTGCTTAGAAAATATGTCATCAGATTGGACATTTTGGAAATAGACACACACTATTTTTGCATAAATGTAATACCTTGACATGTTTCCACAAATTGGACAATTTAAAATATTTCATTGAGTTCAACAGCTGGTGTTGATTGTGGAGTCACTGGCAAAGTTTGACGAAAACCTCCTGCTGTTCAAATCTGTTCACGCGAAAAGGGTGCTTATTTTCAAGAGGCAGTGTGATCCGTCTACCTGCCTCGAAATGTCCCGTACGCTGTCTCTCCCTCTCTATCAATTCAAAGAGCTTTCAATCCGCTCACGCAAGCATGGTTTAAGTTTTATGTTATTTAATTTCGCGAAATAGTTCCCGTGTTATCTTTTATCAAGTGTTTCAGCAGTTAAAGCCGCCCCCTCCAGTTCATGGTCCTTCGAGCCTCAATTTCGGGCAGCTCTGGTGGCTTTAACACCGCACAAAATAAAAATTATTTACATTATTGTACAGTGAGGTTTTGCAAAGCTCAATTCGTCTAACTTCTCTGTATGAAATCCAAGTCCGATTGATCCGACAATACCGCAGCATGTAGCATAATTATTTAGCTAAATATATGCACACATACAATATAAAATAATTAAGTAATTTAAATAAAATTCATAAACATAAATATTAAAGAAACTAAAGTTACAGTCTACAGCTTCTATATAAATAAATATTTCTTCAAAAGACCATACAGCTCTATCCGGAGCTGAGTTATTTCAGACATACGCATATAAACATATACTGGACAAACTTTGCACTATTCTGCACTGATCTTCCACATATTTGCATTCCCCCAAACATACATTTAGCAAGCTTCGTGCTATTCCGCGCCTAGTGGAGAACTCCACAGTATCACCTTCATACATACATATACTGAGCAAGCTTCGCGCTATTATGCAGTCGACAAATCTTTACACTAGCAACTTTCAGAAAATTAAATTCAAAATAAAAATTTAAATTTTGCCGAATAATTTTAAATTACCGGCTAATAATACCATCCACAATTGCTTTACTGCCCTCGAAGGGTCCGGCCTCTCTACTGAGAACTGGAATTGTCTTCTGGTTCATTTGTGCTCCACGAAACTTCCAAGACTGGCGCTCGCATTATGGAGCACTCTACAACTTAGTTCTATCCAAACGGAGCACCATTGAATCCATAGATTCTATTCAACCTCCTGCCATCGAAACCGATAACCTCCAATGTGCCACTGCGAGTACTAAAATCCTTTAGAACAAGGATTATTCCCCGATTCATCCTGATGCTTCAAGGATAGTATCAGCACCGATCCAAAGGATATCCTCGTTCTCTACGCTAGTTATTACTTTTCCCAACGCCTTCATTTACTGGGTGCCTTACGACGACATCAACAGCAGACGTTTCCTGCGTAGATTTCCTATCCATACCGAGTCTGCCAGGGAAACTATCCTTTACGGAAGTGTGGACACGACCGCCACAGTCTTCTAGATGCAGATGAAAGTTTAGCGTATCCCACGCTTTTCCAGGCTAGTCGTTCCTGATGTTTATTCTGCGGTATCCTCCCAAGGGGGGGGAGGGTTATTGTTCTTATTTTTCTTATTTTCAAGACGCAATGTGATCACTCTACCTGCCCCGAAATATGCCGTACGCTATCTCTCCCTTTCTATCAGTTCAACGAATTTTCAATCCCCTCGACCAAGCTAGGTTTAAGTTGTCTGTTACTTAGTTGCAAATTACCATCAACCCAATACGCACGTCGCGTAATACCCCGAAATAGTTCGAGTTATCATTTATCGAGTGTTTCAGCAGTTAAAGCCTCGATGGAAAACAAATACAGTTTTAGGGTAATGATCCTGCCGCTAAAAATACAATTGAATTGCAATACAATTTCCCAAATACAAATTATAACCCGTAGAGGATAGAATAAATAAGTCGGGGCCGTCGTTGGAGCAGAAATGTATCAGCTTTATTCATCTGCATCCATATAACTGAGCTCCCGCCCGCTGTACTTCGCTAGAGCGAGAGTGAGAGATCGACGTCGGTCGGCCGCGGAGGCCCGAGCTTTGGAGCGCGAGAGCAGAAGGGAAGAGCGCGGACGCCGCGGCGCCCCGTCGGAAAGCTTCGTGAGCTGAGGTGGTACAATCCGCTATTTGCTAAGATGTTTTTCCGTTGATTTTGTAACAGGCCAATTATAAATAAGCTACGGTCACACTATTCGTTAAGGTGCGCTCTCTCGTGAGAGCAAGTTACTTTCTCAAGGAAGCTCTTCTCTGGAAAAAGAGGGTGGAAGACAAGCAGCTTGCAAGCAGCAGATCACTGTTTAAGAGTGAGAGAGCTTGAGAAGAAACAACGAAACGAAAAGTGTAAAACAGAACTTAAGAACAAATGAATAATTTAGGAACAAATAAAGTGTTTCGAAACAACAAAATAACACACTGTCACAATCTCGGAAATGGGATCAATTAAATTAATGAAATAATTAATAATGAAATCAATTAATTACCCAACATTTGGAGGAGGAGTAAGAACTGGAACTACTGGACACAGAGTTGAAGAGACTTATGCAGCAGAACCGAAGAAAGCTGGATCGTGGCATTGAATCCATGGAGGAGTTGCATCAGGAAATCGGGAAGGTTCTCGAAAATTCTAGGGTGGTGATTTACAGCGTCGGTTCTAGAATTTGACACGCACGACCAAGCAGCACCAGAAACGTTGAGTCTGAGTATTACGATAACGTGTTTGAACAGGAGGGCGGCCGTAGCAACAGTGCGGCGAATGAGGCACAACGGAGCGAAAGAGATGGCGAGCGTAGTACTGAGAAATGAAAGAGATGAGAGTTCTAGAAATTTTGTGGAACACTTTGGCGATGGTCAACACGGCATTAGCGACACAAATTACGACAGTGGAATTCGACACGATTTCTTAATAGCTGGTTTCTGGTGAGCAATGGAAATGTTGACGAATTTTTTGAGAAAATTTCTTTTTGTGCCTGGATCTCACAATAGGACACAATGGGACAATAGCGGAATTTTGTTAATGTGCAAATTATAGGTAGCGCGGGGCAGTGGCTGCACGCGGATGCAAGACGTTTCGGAAAATCGACAGGTGAGCTGGTGGACCAGACTTCTCGCTTTTGGCGGCAACGAGTCAAAAGCCAAGTTAAGGCGCAAGTTCTAGGCGCGGTTGTGGAAGCCATCGGAGACGTTTGCAGTGTATTTCGAAGAGAAGAGCAGGCTGGTACAAGTTGTCAATATGTAAGGTGATGAGTTATTGGATGGACTTATGGTTGGCACTCCAGCGCTGAATCTACGTAATCAGGTCAAGTTGCAGTGTTTCGAAAACCCTGGAAGGATGCTCAGAGCGTTTGCCGACATATCGTTGCCGGCAAGAGTTCGCTTAAAATTTTTTTATGGAAATTAGCTAGCCAACAACTACAAAATGCTTGATAGATACAGGAAGCCCAGTATAACTTATTAAATATGCTTGTATTCCCAAAAACATTAGATTACAGCCTCAATAAGATGCGTTTAATGGATTAAATAAGAGCTTATTATAAAGTTATGGGAAAATAGTTTGTTATGTTAAAAAAGAAACAACAAAGATTTTTTAATCTCATTATTGTGGCTTGCGAAACTATTTGCTGTAATATTGTGCTGGGATGAGACTTTATGGAATTTTTCAATTTGAAAATTCATTTAGAAACGTCAAAAATGATTACAGTCGAGAACATTGAAACCCATGCAATTTTAGAAGACAGAAATGTACAGTTTCGGTACAAGTTTAGATCAAAAAGGCTTAGGTACAATCTTGGGTAAGAGTATTTTAGGATACAAGCTTAGGTAAGAATAGTTTAGGTACACACTTAGGTGAGAATATTTTAGGTACAAACTTAGGTGAGAAAGGTTTCGGTACACGTTTAGGCGATAATGTTTAGGTAAAATCTAGGTAGAATCATTTGGAAAACAAATTTAGGTACAAACGCAAGAAAGACTATTTTAGGTAAAAGCATTTGAGAACAGACTTTAGGTTCAATTTGGAAGGAACATATTGTAGATACAAATATAGGAACCTTTAATGCAATGGATTTATATGCGGGATAGTTAGGTACAGGTATTATACGGGAATATATTTTAGGTAAAATAAGGTTAGGTCAAGAACAACTAGGTGTGCTGGAAGAAAATTTGTATAAGAAAAGGATGGATAAACATTTTAGGAGACTGTGAAAAAGAAAAACTTTATAATATTGGTGAGCAAGTAAGTTATAAAAATCGTGAAAAGTTGATCAAGTTATTAGAAACACATTATGTTCAAGTAACTCGAAGTCATTTAGCTGTGCACCAAAGGAAGCATTATTAATAAAGCTAGAAGAACACATTAGAGATAGAATTATCCAACCAAGTACACCAGAGTACGCTTCACCCATTGTGTTAGTGAAAAAGAAGTCGGGGGAACTTAGAATTTGCATAGATTTTAGAAGAATGAACAAAATGGCTACGGATAATATTAATTAGTTAATCAATTATCCGATACTATAAATTGACGACCTTTATTATAGTTTAGTGGAAAACTCGGTATTTCCGAAATTTGATCTTAGGAATGGCTACTTTCATGTATTTGTTAACAAAGAGTCTGTGAAAAACACAGCGGCTACTACCGCTTTAGGAGAATTTGGGATTTTGCGGATACCTATGGGTCTTAAAACCGCTCCACAGGTAAATCCAAATATTTGTTAATGACATTTTTCGGACATGATAAGGTGGTAATCTATGTGCATGATATTTTAATTACCAGTAAAAATCTAGAAGAGCATTAGTAGAAGTATTTAGAAGGTTAATTGAAAATAAATTAGAGTTGAGAATGGAAAAGTGCAAATTTATACAAGATTTTCTAATTTTAATAGATGGAATTAAGTCTGGCAGTATGGATTTAGAAGCTATACAACACTTTTCAATTCCAGCAAAGGTGCAAGAATTTCAAAGTTCTAACACTACTGCCACAAAAACAGCGCAAGCAACAAGATAAGCCGAACGGGTGCCATAGTCTATACAGACTCGGACCTGGAGAGCGTGCAGCTTTTAATATTCATCAGAATTTCACAACAATTTGTTTAAATTGATGTGCAAATTCGATTTTTTTTATCATGCAAGCTCCGCTATGACGAAGAATGGGCAGACAATAATAGAAGAAACGATTACCGTTAGCCGTTAAACATTTGAAATTGCTCACAGGCAACGCTGGGGTCGAATGGGTTAATAAGTTTACGCGGCACCATGTTTGAAGAGTATTAGGATCTGTTTGTAAATCTGGCTGACAGGCGAGGTCCTTGTATTGCACGCTAAGCTTGACGTCATCAGCGTACATAAGTAATCCGGAATCAGTCAAGACTTTGGGAGGGTCTTTTATAAATAATGTAAACAATAAAGGACTTAAATGGCTCCCTTGCGGGACGCAAGAAGTAACCCTTACAACATTAGATAAATTATTCTTAAAGAGGACCTTTTTCGTCCTGCTATTCAGATAACTTGAGATCCAACTAAGGATATGAGCTGGAACACGCATTAAATCGTGTTTCCTAACAAGGAGAGAATGGTTAACCGAGTCAAATGCTTTACTGAAATCAGAATAGATTACAAATGTCTGAAAGTTAAAAGATGAGAGCTCCAAAAGATTTGTTGTTGTTGATCTTCGCTTAATAAAACCATGTTGACATGGAGAAATAAATGATCTACAAAAGTGCTGCATTTGGGAAATTATTATGTTTTCGAAACATTTTGGAACGGCCGACAACTTAAATATTCATCTATAATTCTTGGCATCCGATTTGCTTCATTTTTTGCAGAGAGGAATAATAAATGATTCCTTCCAAATAATGGGAAAGTGGGAGGTTTCTAAGGATAAGGTATAAAATTTCAGAATGGAATAGAATAGGGTGTCGGCACAATACCTTAGAACACTGGCTTGAAACGATGAAGATCTAAACGAAGGAACCTTCCGTTTAAGCTAGGACTGACAATTAATATCGATTTGAGCATGCTTTTAGAATAAGTCTGATTTGAATCCAAAGAGCATGAACAAGTTGTGACTGCCTGTTGTCGTACGGGTAGCTCAGGGAATTATATTAGTTTAGGCGTGGTTGCTGTAAAAAATTCCGACCCGATTCCCAAGAAGAACACCGTAAGTTAAAGAGTAATCTGTTTATTTAATCGTTAATGGTTACATAGATCGGCTAGAGTGTTAGGGCCACCGAAGTTCGGCTTGTGGATGGTGCTCGTCGGGGTCCGAGCGCGTGCCCTGTAAGTAATCCTCCAAAGAAAAGGTATCGGTTTCGGAAATCAACTCACGGAGACGTTGTTGTTATCCAGAAAGACGTATAGTTGTTGGACCGGAAAGACAGCTAGAGACTTTTATTTGTTGGACACGAAAGTCAGCCGGAGAGAGTTTTTGTTGAACCCGGAAGTCATCCAGAAAGAGTTGTTATTGTTGGACCCGAAAGTCTGCCTGAGAGAGTTTTTGTCGGACCCGAAAGTCAGCTAAAGAGAATTGTCCTTGGATCCGAAAGTCAGCCAGGAAAAAGTTGTTATTGTCGGACCCGAAAGTCAACCAGAGAGAATAGTTCTTGGACCCGAAAGTCTGCCAGGAGAGAGTTGTTATTGTCGGAGTCGAAAGTCAACCAGAGAGACGTGTTGTTGTTGGACTAGAAAGTCGGCCAGAGAGGGTTGTTATTTTTTCGCAGTTGACTACTGGTCCGCTATATATAGGGCTTAGCGAGATTTAGTGTTCCCGACGCCTGCGCGAGTTTTGCCTTTGTTAGTGTTCCCATACCGTTCTAATTATTGGTATGGTATTATTTTCCTCGTGGCCGACACGCTTGAGATTGCTGCGGAAGCAGCCGTGGCCACTAAGAGCCTGGGTTGGGTAGCGGTAAGCGGAACGTGCCCGGCAATGACCAGAGCCGCATAATTCGAAATGGTTCGGAACGCGGACGCTGTCCTGAGGGCGCACAGCCTGTACCTCAACTTCACTTCTTCCGCCCACACCACCGCAGGTTACATAATCTGCGGGGTCACCACCGAAGATAGCAGTCTCCTCGTTACCTCCTTTGGCCCTCTCGGGTTGAGCAGCATCCTGCTGGCCTTCTTATGGACGTAGTCAAGATACTCCTTGAACGACAGGCGAGTGTTGATGAGGACCGATGCGATCGTATCATGGTTCCTTCAACCAGCACGCTGGATGACTCCACCACCTTTCGGCTTGAGATCAGGACGGCCTCCGTTATATGGCCCCCAGCGCCAGACCTGCGACCGCTAGCCACGCTTCTATTGCCTGTAGCGAGCTCCTTGGCTACCACTACTATGGTGGCAAAGCCTACCAGGTTGGTTGCATTTGGCATTGGCAGCCATAACTCCGTCGTTCATGGAATTCCAGAGCAGGGGTTCAAAAACGGAGCCCTGCGGGACTCCAGCTGAGACTTTGTATGCTCTGGAAGCCTGGGTCGGCTCCAGCATGAGTACTCTATTGCTGAAGTACCTGTACCTGAGGTACGCCGGGATATTGAAGCTGCTGAGTGACTCCATCGTACTGCCCCAGTTTGCCGAATACTCCGGTTGCAAGCGGCTTCCACGGTGTCCGCCAGCTTATTGGCCATCGGCCTCGTCTGCCGAAAATCCCTCCAGGGCGTTTGCAAAGGCCTGCGTCCTGAAGGTGTCTAGCCGGAACGCCTTAATGGGTAGGATCGATCGTCCTGCGGTGCCTATTGACTCAATGGCCTCATGGTCACTGACTGTGTAGGCCTCGCTGATGACGAAGGTTACGTCAATTATCGAAACCACTCCTGCACAGCTAAAAGTCGGCCGGAATCCTTCGTTCAAAAGAACTAGGTCCAATTAGACTCTGGTCTCCAGTACCGCTCGGCCTCTGGCATTGGTCTAGGAGGTTCCCCATTCCATGGCCCAGGCGTTGAAGTCGCCACCGACCACCACATTGCTCCATCCCCGCATCCTGCCGAAGAACTCTAGCGAGAGGCTGGGTGCCAGGTATCAGCTGATCACCGCAAATTGGTTCACAGCGTACCCGCGGCGCCGCGGCCGCAAAGTTAATTTGGGGCCCGAAAGCGGCGCAGACCTCCTGCTTGGTATTGATAGGGTCGATGTCGCGTTTCTCCAAGATTACCACCAATGCGCCCTCTAATGTGGCACGCACTGACGGTGATTTCCCGAACATCTCCTCAATATTCTTTTTCATGCAGCCAGCGCTTTCGGTGCAGCCTTTAGCCACCTCCAGAAGCAGGTTTCCGTTGTTGGTTCGGCAAACCTTGGACACGCTGCCCAACTCAGACAGCTGTTTGTTTCCCTCGTGGTGACCAAGCCGAGCACCTCACTGTAGGACCGCTCGCCTGCAGTATGACGGCGTCGGGGCGAGCGCAACGCGCTGTCCTCGGCTTTTTCGCCACTGGGATTTTGGGATTCTGACACTCGGGTGTCCTGGCGGGATTGTATCATCAGTTTCCCCAACCCAAGGAGATTTTCCAGGCTGGCTTCTCGGGAGGCCTTGCTCTTTTGGCCGGCGGGCTAGCAGGGTCTCGCGTCCTCTTAGAAGTCGTCATGGAGCCTGGCACCGAGCTCGTCTCACCCTGTTTGGTACTCCTCCTAAATGCCGCTACCTCATCCTCTCCCCTCGGTACCCGACGTCCCGTTTATCGGGACACCGCCTAAGCGAGGGATCGGATTTTGATCGGTTCCGTGACCTTCCGTGGATAATTATTGGCCGAGTTGAATCGGACTCTGATCGAGATTCGAAACTGGCGGGGAACTTGGCGACGCACGTTTTCCAACAATGCAGAGCTGTTAAGCGCGAATTAAAAGCTCCCAGAGCTTATGCTATACAACTCTGTGATCGGCAGCTCACAGCTGATTTACGTGGCGAGAAAAAAAAGCGGGGATCGTGGCTTGTGAAAAGCGAAGGAAAAGAGGAGAAAACAGAATGAAGGAAGGTGAAAGGCGGGAAAAGAGTTGATCGCAGATCGCGAGAGAGTTTCCCCCCATCCTTGCCCATACCGGTGGTGGGCCCAGTGAGATCGGGGGGGCGCGCGTGCTCGCTCTTGAACTCAAATTCTTTCGTTTTTTCTTTCTTCCCTTATGCTACAGCTATTTTCCATTTCTTCCTTCTTCTGTTTCCTTATATTTATTTATGCATTATTCGACCTTGTTATTAATTATTTCACCATAACCCACCACCAAACATATAGAATAAAGAGTAGTAAATAAGAATGCGTATGAATGAATAATAGAAATAAAAACAAACAAAACAAAAAACAAAAACATGATAATAATGATAATAAGAAAACTTATGTCAAGTGACTAGGAATAAAAAATAGAAAAAAATGGTAAAAAATTATCAGACGAATGCCAACATGACCATGTTTCGCCTACCTAAGCTTGCCCTTATGGACCACCCTCCCCTTAATGAGGACTGTGGTCCCCATGTCCGCTTCCACAACTTTCTCTTCACACAATGGAGAAAGTTTGTTGCCTTGTCGCCTGTTGGATTTTACCAGGACTTTTTCATACTGTGGTTCATCCGACTGTGTTTGAATTACGTCGGCTGGCCTCTTGTCGATGACCGAATGGATAGATTTATTATATCTGGCTGTTGCCAGTAAGATTAGCTTGACGGTGTCGCTGATGCCTTTATCAATTTTAATGCATTTTGCGAGCTCCACCAGAGTGCTATGGAAGCGCTCCACTTGTCCGTTTGAGACACTGTGGAGGGGCGGTGCATTTAAAAAGCTAACGCCGAAATGGTTTTCCAGCATGGTCAAAATGGTGTGCGAGTTTAACGATGTTTCGTTGTCGCTATATATGACTTTGGCTTTAAGGAAAACATACATCAGCATTAGTAATGCCGGTTTCAGATCCTCTATGATTCTAGAGGGAAATAGTTGGACCATGGCAATTTTCGAGAATTTGTCAATGCACGTAAGGAAATATTTTTTGTCCGTGGAAAAAATGTCTATTTGTAGCATTTCTCAGTAGTATGAAAACCTCAGAAGCGGGACAGCTTTGATCTTTAATCGTTTATTAGGGTCATTAATTAGATTAAATTAGGGTTAAGTGACACCTGTCAATCCCTAAAAGGGTAGGGTAATAAAAATGGATTAGGGTCACTAATTGAATGGTGTGAGGACACGTGAGAAAACGATATCGAAACGTGTTCGATCCAGGCTCAATCATCTTCCCACGATCAAATCACAAGCCAAAAAGGGATGGAGGGGGAAAAGGTCACATGTCACCTGTTCACAATGCATTGAAGAGGGAGGGAAGAAAGGGTCACCGTCAACCGAGATTTTCATTTATGATAAAAAAAGGGGTCACGTGTGTGCAACCCCTTCCAACAAAGGAAAAGGTTACAAGCACCAGTGCTCACCAGTGATACCTGTGTTCGATCACCGCAATGAAAAAAGGGAGGAGTGAAAAGGTTGCATGCCACCGCTCCACTCACGCCTATTCAAGAAGAAATGGAAAGGATAAACACGTTTGATCATCAACAAAGAGGGATGGAGGGTAAAAAGGTTACATAACACATGTGCGCCTCATTTTTATTGTTGATAATAAAGAACACTTGTATTGACATGAAAAAACTTGTTCATCAACGATTCTTCAATTTAAAAAAGGGAGGAGAAGTTAGTTAGCTTGGGTTAAAAGATGGGATCGCGGAAGGTATATTAACCACGTTCTCAAAAGTCGTTTGGAATGGATGAAAAAATGGGAAAATTAACAACCCATTCTCAAAAGTCATTTTCCAACGAAGAAAAGGGAAAGTCAATCAAGACAGACACCATACCCCATCCATTTAAAAATCAATTAAGAGACAAACATTTTTCCTTTAATTAAGGGATGAGTTGACACATCCTCTATATCCATTAACAACGAAAAATAAATTCATGTGCTGAAAGAAAAAATTTGAAAAGAATTCCCAACTCCCAAATAAAAATATAGTTTTTATATTTTCTTTTAAAATATTTATTTATTTATTCAAGTACAATGATTCAAAGCGATGTTCTAAATTAATATACATTTTTATTATTTTTAAGCATTTGAATGAGCGTACAGTATAAAAATGACATGCACAGGTATCAACTCCATGGCTTACATCATTTTGAGCCCAAAAACAAGATGAGAAATGTTCTCCATGTACATTGCTAATCATTGGAGTATCAGATATCCTTTTACAGAAATAACTTAATGACTCTTCAAGATATTTTACATGTTCAGGGAAAATTTTTTGTTTAAACATTTTCAAAAAATTGTTTATTTTTAATACAATGATTTCAATATTCGATGTATTATTTATTCCATTGTGTGCAAACATTTTGTAATATTATTAAAAAATTTTATTAGACTTGTTGTTTGATGACTTTTATTCCTTGGACGTCTGCTTGAAACGAATTCCAAAAATTGAATGATGAAATGTTTTTCAATGTCTTAGACAATACGTTGCACTAATCCAGTCAATGGAGTGTATTCAACTAGACGATCCTACCTTTGTATTCATCTCACTAGGAGCAGTTAGTTCAGTCGAAATTTTAACATCAATCGGTCCCGATTTGACTGACTCATTCTGATAGGAGAGATCGATAACAACAATAGGTGCCTTACTCTTAAATTCCATCGGTGATAGAAGTGGATGGGGCTCTCTATTGTAGTAGCTCTCTTGAAATCTTGCATACATATCATACAAGACAGCGAAACGATTTTCATTGTATTTAATATTTAAATCCTCATAGGGATAAACATCGGAATTTAGATATACCTTCGCATTTCTCAAATTGTTTGAAATTAGTTGACCATCTAAGGTAAAAGCAATGATAGCAAACCGAGGTCTTTCTCTATTTGCAGCCAGCTTGACATTCCATACATGATGTGTTCCCTGTACTAATGTTGGGTTTATATAACAATCCCAACTACGGAATGAGAGGGGGAGACGACTACCACTTTTAACTACATTGAACATTTTAATTTTTGCACTATCGCTTGGAACAATATGAGGCACTTTCCAACTGATACTATGTATTGCAATATTATGTGTTTTACCATCAACTGTTTTAATCTGTATCATCTGTATTTTTAGCTAGTAGGAGAATGAGTTCATGTTTACAATTTAATACAACTTTCTTATAGTCTTCAGCGAATCCCATTAACATTTTAAGTGGTACTGAAAAGGTGAAATGACCACCAGACTTGACATCATCTCCTCCATTCCATCCAGCATTGCGATATAAATGACCCTCCTGTTGTCCGATTGAAAGAAAGTTTTTGAGAGTTGATGTAATACCAGTGAACCTGGTCCTATCCAGCTCACATCCATTCAACTCATATCTTATTTCATCCAAAAAATATGCCATGGAATTATTTTTAAGCAGTCCATCAACTCCGTTTGTAGTAGTTGCTCCTGTATTTTTATCAATAATTCTGGTAAGAGTGCCTTCAAAGTGGAGAAAACTTTCACTTGGAAGGACATATAAATCTTGGTTTTGTATTGTGATGCGAACTTCATCATTTGTTTTAAAGTTTTGTTGATATGGATGATATGTATGAAATTCCTTTTTAATGATGCTGTCATCATTGATAGGCTCTTCTTGAACATGGAAAATTTCATTCATTTGATTAGTAATTTAAAAACTTTACTTAATATTAAAGCCAAGTGATTTTAAAATCAATTTATTTTTTAATGATAGTGCAGGTCGTTGGTTTGAAGCTCCTTGAGATGGCGATGTTTCCACTTCAGCTTTTGATTTATTAATGTCGATAAGGGGGCGAAGGACTTGCTTTTTATTGTATATTATCATTCTGTTGGTCGTAGGTGGAATGGAAACAGTTTCTCCACGCAAATCAACTAAATCTCCGTTCTGATCAGTTATTCGTACTTCTAGTGTGCTTATTTCTCTGCAGCTCACAGGTAAATAAATTAAATTCCGTGGTGTAATGTTCATTTTATAACCAGGGGGCACATTGATTCCAAATTCATGAAGCACATGATTTGGTCTATTCCCTACATATGATCCACTAATAATATTGCACTCCAATCTAATAGAATTAATTTTTAAAATATTTATAGGATTATCCGAGCTGTAAATTTCATTATCATGTGGTCTTAATTTTCGTTTATTAAATCCGAATAGTTGTCCAATTGATCGTTCATGGTTAAAATATACTGTTTCATTTTTAGTGACAACTTGAACTTGAAATGTAAATGTTGATACTCCTTAAGCTTATTAAAAATATATTTAGTGATGTCATCAAACTCATATGAACCCACAGGTATTTCTATGACTTTATTCCCAATATGGAATAGATTGTTCCTCATATCCACATTCGGTATTGAATTAAATGTATAAAAATCAATGAGAGCACATTCATAATTTCGTTTTAATTCAATTTGTGGGAAAAATGTTTCACTAATAACAGAAGTGTTTCCTGTTAAAGCAATTGTCAGCGATGTTGTCATTATGAAGCTTGATTCTTAACTGTCTTGTTAACCATCATCTTAGTACAGTTATATGATTATTAATACATATTTTTAAAGTATAATAAATTGATCAAATCCTTTTCGATATCGTCCAGTATTCATTTCATCATCTTTCGAAATTAGTAGAAATCCATATTTTTCCTCCCAACACTTTCGTGAAATTTTCATAGAAGACTCATAGTCCATGTCATTGTTTACATGATCTTTGTATATGTGACGCATGTTTAAATCGTCTTGCTTAAACATTATTATAAAATTTGCATTATCCCGAATCAAATGTTTCGGTATATGTGTATAGGTTTGTGATAAGTAGAATGAATCAATATTTCTATGACGTCCCATGCAAAAATAGTTACGTATATTGTCCTGCTTTTCACAAGCAACATCATCAAATATTAAAATTGAATTATTTTTAGCTTCCTGTGGGGATAAAACTTCATCATTCGCTGAAAATGTGTAGTATCCCATCCCTTGTATTGGTTTAATTAGTTTTTCCAAATACTGATATTTCGGTTGATACAAGCTCTTTGAAAATACATAAATATTTTCAAATTTGAGACCATTTGGACTTTCGATAAGGCTTATCATCACATTCGTTTTTCCACAGTTTGATGGTCCAACAATTAATGCTCTAATTGTATTTGGTAATAAAGTACTGTGGCGTGGAGGTTTATTCTCTTCATGACCTCCACCCTCAATATTTCTAACTACAATGCTTTTATTTTGTCTTAATAAACGCATGTTATTGTGATAAGTACTTCATTCAATGACAATCTTTTGATAATTGAGGTTGATATAAAATGGGTAAACATCTTTATAACATAAACAGTAATAAAACAAATGTCAAACAGGGTACTGGTCTCGTAAATAATATAATTAATGCTCTTCCCTTTGAGGCTCATTTACCTGGTTATAATTTTTGTGGACCTGGTACTAAGCTAGAGAAACGATTAGCCCGAGGTGATAGTGGAATTAATGGTTTAGACGAAGCGTGTAGAATCCATGATATAGAGTATTCAAATAGTAAGGACTTGGGTGATCGCCATAAAGCGGACTCTATTTTAATTGATAGGGCTTGGGATCGTGTAAAAGCTAATGACAGTAGTATTGGAGAGAGAGCTGCAGCATATTTTGTAACAAACATGATCAAGGCTAAGAAAAAGTTTGGAATGGGAACAAAGCAAATGAAAAAGAAGGTAGTAAAAAAATCGCTTGCATCAATAATCAAGCAAGCGACGAAAGAATTGAAAAAGAAAAAACCGCTGGACATATTGAATGCTATAAAAGTAGCACGCAAAGCAGTATCAAACACAATGGGATGTAGGAAAAATGTTATAGTCCCACGGGTTATCAATGTACCCAAAATAGGAGGCTTCTTGCCACTTGTTCCAATTTTAACAGCTCTAAGTGCTGTAGGAAGTTTGGCTTCAGGCAGTGCGGCAATTGCAAAGACAATTAACAATGCAAGAATGGCGAAAGCACAGCTGCAGGAAAACCAGAGACATAATAGAAAAATGGAATCAGTTGCGTTGGGTGAAGGTTTATATTTACAACCATATAGGAAAGGATATGGGATTTCAGTTTCAAAACATAAACAACAAAAACATACTCAAAAAAACTATTAAATGAGCTACCCAACAGAGCATTATCCAACTTTGATTTCGACTATATATATATATCTATATATATATATATATATATATATTGCATCAAGGTTTATTTTTCAGTACATTTTTCACATGCAAAGGAGTAATATCATTTCACTTTATAACTATACATCACTCTCAAATTTATCACAATGAATGAAAATATTTTAAGTCAATTGACAAAAAGTAGAAATGCTCTAAAAAAAAAAATTCTCTGAATTAAAACTACATCAAAACCAAAATAATATGGGACTTGAAGAAACATTTAAACCTATAACAGAGCCATTACATGAACTTATTAATGATAATAAAAATTACATCATTTGTTACCCAAGGATTATAGAAATACAAAGAGTGAAATAAAAACTAATGAAAAAAATACATCATCAGACTTTGACACTCTTCATATGAATAAGAAGAGGAAACTTTTATTTTATGATACAAATAAACTAAACTCAAGCCCTAAATATAATGATTATAAAGTCAAATCATATGATTGGGCGATGAATATTAATGATGAAGTTGATGTTGATGATGATGATGATCAATTCTATTCTCAACCAGCTATAGAGGAGGAGGAAGAGGACCCTGTCTCTCCTATTTCATCACCTGTGGCAACAAGTAAACTCCCTCTTCACACAACCCCTTCGATAATTGAACATTCATCGAAACCTGAGGAGGAGAGTATACAAAATTTCAACATTAGTGAACTGGCAAGAGAACGTGTTTTGGATAAGACATATGGTCCTAGAAAAAATGAAAATGGACAATTAATGCTTGGGAGTAGTCATATAATTGTTTCAAACAATACAATTAAATTTGATGATGGAGAAAACTGGCAACTTACAAATGGATTATATTCTTTAATATTTCATCATCTTCCACAAAATTATAATGCAAATGAATTGGAAATTTATAGACAAATTTTAATTAAAACGAATGTCTATCGAAGGAACTTTCTTACAAATGGACACGTGAAAGGAACAAGGGCTTTGAAGTATTCGGAAATTATTAAGCCTCTTTTAACTAAATCACCTATTGCCGAATCTACACCAAAATCTAATAAATCAATGATAACTGGGACTGGATTCATGAGACTTGATATGAATAAGCCAAATTATGTATATTGGGATGATCCCAATGAATTGGTTGAGCGATTACAACTATTAATGGCATCACAATCTGCAGGAAATACAAGTCACACAAATGAAATAACGTCTATAATTGAAGAATTAAGAGAGGCTCAAATAATTCATTAATATACTATATATATTATATATTCATCATTTATGAAGAAACGAGGTTATAATCATCATGTCCGTTGACAAGTTAGGACGCTATATACATGAAAAGCAGAGCGCTACTCAGTTAAAACGATACGAGAAAACAGGACCAGGACTCTATCTAGATACGGATGGCAACTTTAATATTCAAAGAAGACGTATTAAAAATGGTGATTTTCCAAAAGAGAATGGTGATATAGTTATCAAGGAGTATGTTGATCAGGCTATACGCGAGCTAAGATTTTCTCTAACATCATTGATTTCAAAATATCAAGAAGAAACTGGTCAAAGTTTTAACGGTCTTGAGGCGATTGATACTGATACAGAAGGCAACTTTAATATACATAAAAAAGGTGGTCCTCAAAATGAAACTGTAGCTGACAATGAATATGTTGACAACTCCATAAAGAGCCTAAGGGATTCAATTATTTCTCATCAACAAGAATTCATTCTAACAATACCTGATGTTGCAACTGCAGATATTCAAGACAGATTGGATAGACTTGAAGGAGTTATTTCAAGCATGATTGAAAAAATTAGATTTTCTAAATAACTCATTTTTCGTTAGAATATAGTGTATTACAATATAAGTCATTTAATGTAATTTTAGTTTTAATTTTAGTTTGTACTTAAATATGAGTAGGCGGGGTATTATTAATGAATTACACGCTCCATCGCGTAAACATTTTTTACGTCGTAAAGTCATTACAAAGGGTATTGATCATTTATTTCAAGTTGACCTGGTAGAAATGGGGAAGTATGCTTCATCAAATAATGGATATCGGCACCTGCTAACAGTTATTGATACATTTTCTAAATTTGCTTGGGGTGAAGCAATTAAATCAAAAAAAGCAAAAGAAGTAACTGAGGCAATGGAAAAAGTATTCAAGGCAGGTGGTAGAGTACCTAAGAATCTTCAAACAGATGATGGAAAAGAGTTTTTTAACTCTCAGTTTAATACATTAATGAATAGATATAAAATTAATCATTATTCAACCTTTAGCACCCTAAAAGCTTCCATTGTTGAACGATTTAACAGGACATTAAAAGAACTCATGTGGAGAGAATTTAGTTTTAATGGAACTTATAAGTGGATTGATATGTATAAACGACTAATTTCTGTTTACAACAATAAAACACATAGAACAATAAAAATGGCTCCTATTAATGTAAACACTGGGAATGAGAAACATATCTTGGAAACAGTATACAATAACATAAAAAAATTTACAGGTAGCAAACTTAAAATGGGTGAAAATGTGAGAATTAGTAAATATAAAGGGGTATTTGAAAAGTCATATACTCCAAATTGGAGCACAGAAATCTTTAGAATTGTAAAAATACAAAATACTTATCCCACAACATACTTACCTGAAGATTTAAAGGGTATTCCTATTAAGGGTGGATTTTATAAAGAACTGAAAAAAACCCGTTTTCCTAATGAATACCTAGTTGAGAAGGTGCTGAAAAGAAAAGGTGATAGAGTTCTGGTTCGCTGGCTAAATTTTCCAAAAACTGATGACAGTTGGATTGAACAATCTGAAATTTTGTAATAATTGAAACACATGGAGAAATATATATATTTTTTTTTTATTTATTTTTTTTTTTTTAAGTATTTTTAACAATTTTATCTTTAGTATTATATACATTAGACTTTATTTTCTAATTTAATAACTTAGATTTAAACATTTAAACAATAAAAAATAAATTAAAATACAAGCTTAAAGCAATTGTTTTATTTACATATTTTTTTATTTTTATTTATAATTTTTAATTTAATTTAGTTTCTTTAAATAGTAATCTGAACTAAAATGTTCTATAAGGTTTACCATTTTTTTGTGAATCGCACTTTCATTGTCTTTTAACTTTCTTTTTAGGTTAGCTGTAATATTACTGCTTTGAGAGCTCTCAATTTGGCTTTGCCAAACCCTTGATCGAGCTTCCAAAGTTGACATATCCTCTACATTTTTTTGTTCAACTGTTGAATAATGACCTATCGCCAGAGTTGAAACTCCATCATCACATATTATTCGTTTATCGTCTTTATTGTCTAATGTAATTTTAGTTATTTTTACTGTACTTATATCATGTCCTCTAGATCTAAAAATATGCATAGAATCAGATTCTTGCTGACCAGTAAACAAACAACTTTTATAGCCATCAAATGTTATTTTTTGTAAACAACTACGTTTTATACCCTTGTTTTTTTTTAACACACTTCTGAGGCTGATTACCTACACTGTCCGATGTGTAAGCATACATTTTTGATCGCAACCCTACAAATTCTGTCATTGATCTACCATTCAACTCATCCTTGAAGAAACCTAACCGTTTCTTATTACACTGTACAAAATTATACTTCCTAGCCAATTCATCTGAATAGTCAGAGGTATCAAATTTATACTCAACATCATTCCTAATGTCTGAATACAAATCTTCCGTTTTTATTGAATAAATAAATGAATCGGTGTCCATATAATTCAGTTTCAGTGCTTCATTAAATTTGGGTTTCATATACGAATAATGAAAATCACACATTTTCCATTTGGATAATTCTAAAATTACGAAACCCAAGTATAATGGTTTATCACAAACGTTTCGTAATTTTTTTAGTTGAATGGCATACAGTTTGTCAGTAAACTTTGTTGCGCTATGAAAATTGGAACGACTTATTAAGTCCCTCGCGCATAACCTTGGACGTCCGCCTTGTGGGCCAATGGGTGGAGCTTCCCATTCAGTGACTAGACGCACATCAACATGCTTCTGGCTATTCTGTAAACATTTTCCATAAATGGAGTTGTTTAGGAGCTTAAAAAAGTCCTTTTCAAAAGTATTTTTAGCCCTGGTTCTATGCTCTGTGTTAATATCAATATATATTTTCAACCAGGGCTTCTGTTTAAATTGAATAATGGAGTGAATCTTTTTAAGCTTCAAACCATTCAACATACACTGTTGTAAAGTTCTATAATGAATAATATATTTCTCCTTGTCATGGAGATCTGCTATTAATTTTTTAACATTGGAATTTATTGTGGGGAGCTTGTTGGCTGGACAAAATGGAAGATCGTTGTGTAGATCATGAAGTGAGTATGGATATTCTAAGTCAACCTCAAGAATATACCCAAACTCACTGTCCTCGCTAATGTTGTTAACGTTCAACGTTTCCAAGTCATTTGATTCCAGCCACTTAAACTCCCCATAGGGTAGGGGCTCAGACATCGCCCAACCATACAAATTATTAGCATCTACATACATTAAAAACTCAGACTCTTTTGTGGAATCAAAATCTTTAAGGTATTTGTGGTTTGCCTTGGTATACCAACCCCCTCGAATTCCACACTGAATATATCTAATCATATCGATATCTGTGAGCAATTCGAGGGTTATTTGCGTACTTTTTAGCATTGCATCCCAAGACAAACCAGGAATTGTGTGAGCAGGATCAAGCTCATGTATTTTTAAACAAATTACTCTAAAATTTTCAAAAATATCGGACAACAATAAAACATCAGTTTTTAAATAAAGTTCAAGGTAGTCTTTAAGTGATTGACACTTGAAGTGACTCCAAACTTTACACGCGTGTGCGTAATCAGCCTCAGTACATTCTGTTTCTGTCAAATGACTATAAAAGTTTTCACGAGATGGAAGAGAAGATTCTTCAAGTTTTTGAGTTGAATCAAAATACTCGTAGGGGAAAACACCTTTCCTACGAAGAAGGGAAAAATCTTCTCTGTTTGGGTATTGACTCTTTAAAACATTTAAATGTTCATAATTTAAATTACTAGCCAGAGTCTCTAGACTAGAGGACATAAATCGGAAAGAGTCTAAAAATCTAATTTCTAATGTATTATTTCCTACAGGTATATATTTGGAAATTGCAATATATAATTCCTTGTTCGTTGGAATTACAAGAATTTCACCTTCGGTTTCCCCGAGCTCTTTCACAAACAAATGCGCATCGTATTTTAAAAAATTGTGAAAGAACACTGGAATGAAATTACCAATTTTAAATTTGAGGTTGCACTCATTATGAGCTGCACCTCGAAATCTACCTGTAAAATGACAGTGATCCCGCACTTTGTCATTAAATAGTTGACCCTTGCAAATATGGCAATTAAGTGAATCGTTGAATTTAGAAATATCCTGTTGGGTCATGTTTAATGGTACTATATTAGTCATATGATTCTGATATATATCGGACAAATCGGACGTTAACGAGTCAATGAAAGTGCGACTCACATTCGCACCTGTCTTTAAAACTAACTTATCTAAACTAGAATCAAATGCACACTTTATGTAGTATGCAAATGATATGGCTACATGTTTATTAATTATTCTAGTTTTTTCACTTACTGCTACTGACATCGGCTCTAGTATACATTCAAAATCAGCATACACAATGAAGGGCACCTCCAGCTGGCGATTGAAATTTGAGTACTCCAGCTCTGTCGCATTGGGATGTGGTGCTTCGGTGACCACACTGCTACATATTTCCGCATGTTTTTCTGCTCTCTCGTTATTCGTTGAATAACTCAAGCATTTGTTGCAGAAGAATCGTTGCATCTGCCGTTTTCCCAATTGCGAAGACAGTAATCTAAAAAAGTAATTTAATAATATTAATTAGTATTTAATTTATATTTATATATTTTTATTTATTTATTTATTTTTATTATTTATTTTTTTTTTGTGTTTTCTTTGTACTTACCTTGACATATTTCTAATGTAAACGTAATGTCCAGGAACGTTAGCCGTTGGTCCATCCAAAAACAATAAGTTAATGTGGATAGACTTTTCCACTCCATCCGAATAATGTGGTCCAATCACTTTATTTTTTTCCTCATCAAATCCAAACACATTTAAACTAATGTGTGGATTTTGAGCTGTGAAGTTTTTTACTTCTTTTACTTTCACTGGGAAATTTGGGCCGGTGAAATCCAACATTATGTTTCCTTGAACATAAATTACAGGTGATTTATCCACCCTGTATGTTGAGCATCGCTGCGGCTTTTCATTTTTAGAAAAGCTCGAAAGAATTGCCCACTTAAAACAATACTCGTCATTGTTTTGGACATTTATAACTGCATTTTTTTTCTCAAGAATTGCAAGCAACTTGAAATATCCAGATCCTTTCAATGGATCACATTTAAAAAGGTTCATTTCCACTCTGAGGATGCGAGTTAGAGTCCATCCGCTATCCCTTTCTTGGAACTCGCTCATTTTTACTTCAAGTTCCTCTTTATGGAAATTGAAATATGCAATTAAATTGGATGCTGACGTAATGAATGTCATTTTGCTCTGAAATGACTTTGTCTCCACACGTGTATCATGCTCTTTCACAAGCATGTACTCTCCAAAGATCTCAAAATTGACTTTTGAGCAATGATGTGAGTTCAGTACTCTTTCCATATGAGGGAGTAATGCAAGACCCGCTTCATTAAGGAATTCAGCAGGGTTTCTGACTGCAGCTCCCTCATTCACATACATGTACTGGAGGATTCGTCCCTTGAATCCATCCAGAATTTGCTTCACGCAACCATTCACATGTTGTGTGGCAAACAATTTATGGGCTTCTGTGCGGATATGATTTTTCCATTCCACACCCCTAGGTAAATCAATCTTACAATATTTGCAGTGAATTCCACTGTTGGATGTGATGGCGTTGTTGGTGTTGTTGGCGTTGGAGGAATTCATTATGTTGCTTTTGTTGGATTCGATGGTGGTGACGATGTTGATATTATTTTCTTGTTTTCGTTGATTAATATGTTTTGGCTTTCACTTTGTTTGTTTGTTTTTTATTTTTTGTTTATAATTTTTTGTAAATGTTTATATTTTTTGTTTTAAAATGTTTAAATTTTTTATTTTGTAAATGTTTCACGTACACTTGTTGATATGTTGTTATTTTTTTGTTTTCGTTGGATGTTTTTGGATTTCACTTTGTTTTTTAAATGTTTAGTAAAAACTTTATGTTTATAATTTGTAAATGTTTATATTTTTTGTTTTAAAATGTTTAAATTTTGTAAAACTTTTCAAAAACAATTTTTTTAAATAAAATGAACGCGAAGACCGTCGTGTTTGAATCGTTTGGAATACAAACTATATGTGAAACCTAAGTTTCTAGGACACTGCGTTTAGGTTCTATAGACTCTTTCACATGAGTTTGCAACAACAACAACTTGACCGCATTGGAAACAGGTTGTTTTATCTTGGGTGGTGACAATATGGGTCATCCTTTATACACAACACCCATCCCATATGTTAGACTAGGGTCAGGGAAGCATCGAAATTGTGTACATGATTTACCAAGAGATGTTCTTACGTTTAGAAGAAGGGGATCATTTTATTTGTGGGAAATCATTCTTGAATACATTTACATATCATTATGGTTATATAAGGAAGGAGGATCTACTTTTATTCCTCAGGGATCAGACCCTTGGGTCCCTTGGGTCCCTTGGGTCCCTTGGGTCCCTTGGGTCCCTTGGGTCCCTTGGGTCCCTTGGGTCCCTTGGGACCCTTGGGCACTTATGAAACACCTCATACCCTTTTTGGGATGGATTGAATGCAGCTTATTACTTATTCAACCTATATTCCATTTTAGAAGGGGGTTGCACACAAGTGACCCCTTTTTTTATCATAAATGAAAATCTCGGCTGACGGTGACCCTTTCTTCCCTCCCTCTTCAATGCATTGTGTGATCGCAGGTGTGTACAGGCTTCTTGAACGGGCATGAGTGCACATGTGACATGTGACCTTTTCCCCCTCCATCCCTCCATCCCTTTTTTGAACTGGCATGAGTGCACAGGAGACATGTGACCTTTTCCCCCTCCATCCCTTTTTGGCTTGTGATTTGATCGTGGGAAGATGATTGAGCCTGGATCGAACACGTTTCGATATCGCTCCGTCGCATTCGCACTCGTAGCCGTATCGACTGCGTCCTCGCGGCGGTAGCGCATCTACACACGTTTTCTCACGTGTCCTCACACCATTCAATTAGTGACCCTAATCCATTTTTATTACCCTACCCTTTTAGGGATTGACAGGTGTCACTTAACCCTAATTTAATCTAATTAATGACCCTAATTAACGATTAAAGATCAAAGCTGTCCCGCTTCTGAGGTTTTCATACTACTTTTCTCCTAAAAGGGATTGGACTGGTGTCTCGCCAAGCTCATGCTTTTTGGGGTGTCTGTCATATTTCGCCTTAGCGCATGTTCTACAATTAGCGACGATTTTGCTCGCTGGCTTAGCCATTTTTGGGAAGAAGTATTCTGAAAGTACCTGCTTCACATTTTCTTGGGCCGATCTGTGAGCTCTGTTGTGCTCAACAGTGAGGACTTCTCGCCTTTCAGCGACTGCAAAAATATACGTCACGCGGTTTTTGCAGTGCCAAAACTTGGTGGCCGGGAATCGCCGAACCAATTCGTCCTGTATCATTGCTAGCGTATGCAAATCGCAATGAATGGCGTTTACGCCCTTAGGAACGATAGTATCCGCGAGCTCTTCGAGCAATCATTCTTTGCAAGTGAATTCGATGCTATGTCGTCTCTTGTTTCCAAAGAGTACGAAGCTGCGTTTCGACGGAAAGCGTGCCTCCTCCAGAGTTATCTGGTTTTGACAGCAATTTAGGGGCTTATCCGTTGTTTCAATGGTGTTGGTGAGCGACAGCTCACTGTGAATTGTGCCTGCGCTTGAAAAAGCTTCTCCCAGAACGTTAAGTTGCTGTCTTGAGAGGGCATCCGCAACGAGGTTTTCTTTGCCGGGGTTGTAAAATATTTTGGCGCCGGACTCGTCGATGCGGGCTTTTCATCGTTTGATTTTCGCATTCGGATTGGATTCCGATACTGCAAATGTCAACGGTTGGTGGTCAGTATAGATATTTATATCTTTTACTGCATATAAGTAATGGCGTAATTTGGCTAGTGCACAAACTATGGCTAACAGCTCACGATCGTTAGTAGCGTTGTTAACTTCTCGGTCCTTTAGGGTCCTAGATATCATAGTAATGGGTCTTCCCTCTTGGGATAGTACCGCGCCAATGCCAAATGCCGAGGCATCCGTCGTTAGATCGAACGCCTTCTTGTAGTCGGGATAGCTGGGGATGACATCCTCTGAAGCCAGAATGTTACGCAACTTATGGAAAGCAAGCCGTTGCTGCTCGCTAAATTGCACCTGGATATTTTTGGATCTGTGACTACTGACACTTCCATGCTCCCCTTTAAGAATATCAGATATGGGCCTAGCTATTGATGCGAAATCTTTGATGAAGCATCGGTAATAACTGGCCAGGCCAAGGAACGATCTCACCTCGAATACATATTTGGGTTCGGGGAATTCCTGAATGGCCTTGGTTTTTTCTGGGTCAGTTGTGGCACCATTGTTGGTGACAATAAAGCCGAAGAAATTAAAAAAAAAAATTAGATTTTTGCGTTGACACCCTCATGTTGGCGTCGTGCAGGCTCTTAAGAACCCAATCTACATGCCGTATGTGAGCGTTTTCGTCTTCTGGAATAACGATGACATAGACATAGCAAAATCGTTTTTTTGCAAAGTCGTTTTTTCGTTCGCCAAGCATTTTGATAAAGGCCTCTCTAGCTAGAGGCGGCACGTCCGAGCTATCAATGTTGGTAAAATTGACGTCGGGGCACGATTGGAATTCTAACTTTTCTACTTCGGAACCCAATTTGAGGTGACCGGAAGCTAGACAGAGCGATGCCCCTGCCTGTTTCAACAGGTCAAGGCCAATTATGGCCTCGAAGGAGGACAAATCTGGTGATATGAAGAACGTGGCCTTCAAGTTAAATAGGAAGACATAGCATATAGCATAGCATAGGTGACGCCTAAAGCCTCATATTTACCCCTGCTACTCTTCGTCTGATTTCGGGTAGCAGGGATTTTCCCCTAAAAAATTAATAGCGTCCGAATCATATTCATGGACTGCATCGTCATTGATTTCTTGTGCCGCGCTTGAAGCTGCGGCGGTGTATTTGTCTTCGATTTCGTTTGGGCCCTGTGTAATGTGGTTAACCCTCTGCCTCTTGTCCGGGCCGGGTCCGAGGCCGGCTTCCTATTTTGGTAGGCGGGCGGTTGAGATGGCTTGAGCATCCTAGACATTGAAGGGTCAACCTCCATGGGCTCTGGCGTGTACTCACGACGCCTGTCGTTCTTCGGAGCGGAGTGCACCTGAGCCTTGTGTTGTTTAGTGAAGTGCGGGTTTTTGCCCGAAATGAAAATGCGGAGCGCATCATCCCGGAATTTCTCGCTGCCGATGCTTCGTACGACATAGTTGCCTTATTAATGAACAAGGTGAGCTTTTTCTGAACCTCGTCATAGTATTGTAGGAGCGTGAGGCTTCCCTGTCTGAGGGTGCCCATCTCCTGCTCACTATATGTGAAATCGAGGCGGTCTATGATCGCATCGAAATTCAATATTGTGCCAAACGAGGATAGCACTGCATCGGCAGGGCCCCTAATCTTACTCCTAGTTATGACTACTGCCTGATAATGGCGTGAGCTATTAACATAATTCCTAAATATGTATATATATGCGGCTACTACCGCTTGCCGCCAAGAGACGTATGTTTCTTGTGCCCCCGTAAATTCGGGCAGGCATTTAACGGCATCTAAAGGCTCGTTGCATTGAACATTGTCTTTGATGTCTATGTGCTCATAAACCTTGATTTTTGGAGCCTCTGCTTGTGTGAGTGCAACTTGCACCGCTGCCACTTGGGCGGCCAACTGCTCTATAGCTTGGTGCAATTCTTCTTCTTTGCCCACCCTTTCCGCCAGGGCATGGTTAACCGCGGCCTGAATTATAGCTTTAAGCTGTGGGGTACGCGGATCAGACTATCAGACTCTGAGTCACTAGCGTATGGTTTGTTTTCCCTGTACTGCAGGAATGGAGAGCTCATATGTGGCCAAGTTAAATCGCACTGGTAGAGGAATGCTTGCTCAAGCTATTCTGCCCACGAAAGCAGTTGGCATGGCAAGAGTGTGCGGGGACGGAGCCGCCGCTTTAGCAACAAAGTATCAGAGCTCGTCGAACCGAACTGGTGCCCTGTCAAGCAGCGATAGGGTTAGGGGTATGCGGGGACTGAGCCTCCGCTATGAGAAACAAGAAAGTGAAGAACAACAATTTGCCACACAAATGCATATGCAGCCGTATCGGGTTCCCAGCAGTGGAGTGGGGGCAATAAAAAATGTACTACGAGGCAAATACTAAGAATATAGGGTCTAAGCAAAAAGACACAACGAATAATATAAATGAATTCACAGTTTATGAATATCCAAACGGCAGAATAAACGGCCGATACTTAGTGAAACATAATTTTAAATAAATTCACGACTAATTTATTTGTCATCGGCGGCCTAGCGCTCAGGCCGAGATATCTAATATGGCAATACAATAAAATGCAAACAATACACAGACAGATATAACAGCATAAAACAAATATTATTATCGTATATATAATTCACCATTTAAATTGTCAATCAAATAATGAGTTAATTAATCTTTATTTAATAGAAAGTTAACACAAAATTATTGAACTGGATCTGCAGAAATTATTTTGGCAGCGATTTATTTACTTTAATTTGAAGCTACTCTAATGCAGATATAGGAAGCATATAGTTGGAGGTGCTCACTTACATGTTTTCCCTATTTGTTACAGTGGGTACTTTTCAATGTTGGGCGCCAATAAATTAAGTGTTGTTCGACGGACAAGACGATGAATTGCCGTCGGCAATTTATATTCCTCCACGGGTGGTCCCTCGGAGTTGGAGATATAAAGTTGGGGGCGGACAACAGGTCCTTTGATTTCTTATAGCCGGCTGGCCATAGAATACCCAATTAGGAAGATTATGTTTGGAGGGATAACTGTCCCTCTTTATCTGCTGGCCTAGGGACTCAGACAGATTTGTAATGATAAGGCTTTAACGACGGATCATCGGAGTCTGGTTTAGGAGCGATGGCTCTTTATTTGTCAAGTATTAAATCAGAACTGAACTTAAAAGCTAACAAAAGTAAAACTCATAGCGGCCACTCCAATGGGCCGTGCTTGCCGGCTATTCACGAACTTCCGGCCAGATGCTGGGCCAGCAATTTGGCCGGAGCGAGACCGGTTAACTTAGTTAACTTATACCATGCGCTTGGTCCTTCGTGTTTTTGTGTCTCTTACTAATATTATTACTGGGGCGATGAACTCAACTATTTTCCACGATGAACTGGTTCACCGCTTTAGACAAGTTCTGAATTTTGCACCAAACTAGTTATCCGACTGTTGGCTTCCACTCTCTCCTCCGCAGATTATAGTTGTTTTTTTTTTGCATTTCCGAAGCTCTCTCCATGTGTTCCGCGGCTTTCCTTCTTATCTTTTTTAACCTTTCCCATCTGGTCTCTATGTCTTTCTCCTTGAGTCCGGATGCTTCGGTTACTCTATCGAAGGTTAAGATTGGTAGTCTCAGCTCTTTCCCTAACTGGGAAAATCTTTCTTTCCAAGTGGGCTGGGCAGAATTTTGTTGATTCCGATGTGCTGCTGTTGAATATTTGGCAGTTTGCGCAGTCTAAAACGAACTTCTTCACGTCTTTCGTTAATCGAGGCCAAAAGAATCGGTTCATAATCCCTTTCAGCGTCTTGAATGTCCCTAGGTTGCCTGATTCTGTCGTGCTGTGGTTCTCCGTCAGTATTTTTGGAACCTCTTCCTCCGATACGCACAGGGATTGTTGATCACGTCTGTCCCCATGGAACTTATATACCCAGCTTCTCTGACATCTTAATGTTTTTAGCTCGATCGGTGGTGTTCTGGACAGCGTGTCTGCTACTAGGTTCAGCATTCCGTCCCTATACTGGACCTCGAGATGAAATGTTCTCCGACCTCGGCATCTTGCGTTAGTTTCGCTCCTATTCCCAGATCGCTGGCGTCTGTATGCAGTTTAAATTGTTTTGTGAAGTCCGGGCATGCCAGTACTGACGCTTGTGTTTGACTTTTTTTAGCTGCTCGAAGAATTTTTGGTGCCTTCCGCTCCATTCGAATTTCTGACCTTTTCTAATCAACTCCTGCAATGCTCCCGCCTGTTCTGTGAAGTTGGGTATGAATCTTCTGTACCACGATGCCATCTCAAGAAAGCTATGAACTTCGTTTTTGTTTTTTTGGTAATGGTAAGTTTTGGATTGCCGATACCTAGTCCGGGTCCGTCTGGATACCCTGGTCGCTTACTACGTGCCTGAGGTATTTTAGTTCTTTTAAAAAAATGAAATTTGTCTGGATTCTGATGTTTGCCTGTTGCAGTCTTTGGAACACCTGCAGCTTTTCCAGATATTCCTTCTTACTTCGGCCTGTTATTTTTATATTATCCAAATACGTAAACGCAAGCGGTTCCATTTCGGGTCCTATAATTGTATCTAACACCCTTTGGAACGTTGCCGGTGTTGTTGTTAGTCTGAACGGCATAACCGTCCATTGGAACAGTCCTCGTCCGGGTACTGTGAACGCTGTGTATTGCTGTATGTATTGCCTCCTTTCCTTTTCCATTGGGATTTGCCAATATCCTGACTTAAGGTCAATTGTGCTTATACGTTTTGCTTCCCGGAGTTGGTCAAATATAAAGTTCTTTCTTGGTTCAGGGTACAGTTTTTTTCAGTCTTATCGTTCAACATCCGGTAGTCGATGCACACTAGTTGTTTTTTTTTTTCGTACCAATACTACCGGTGCACTATATGGACTGCGTGATCGTTCCATCAGCATTAGCAGTTCGTCTATCTATTTGTTAATTGTTTGCTGTTGCTTTGAGTTTAGCGGATAATACCGTTGTTTTCTTGGTTTGTCATCCTTCAGGTGCATCTTGTGTGTTTTAACACTGTTGCTTCCAAGAAAGTTTGTACCTCCTCATCGGATGCTTCCTCATGCTCTACGGGCCTTATGTTTCGCTTCCTCCCCGTCCTCGTTTTCCACCGTTCTTATCTCCAGTTCCAGTTCGCCACACCTTAATGTGCTAACAAAATTCCTCATGCGACTTCCGTTTGGATCATGAATGTTTAAAAACCTCTTAAAATTAAATAAAATCGTTTGCCCACGCCCTGTAACTTAAAAATTTCGTTTGACCACCCATAAAAAAAATTGTTAAACAAAAAACGATTGCCCAGCTTTGCCTACGAGTCGGACGTGTTTTTCTTTTGCTCTACCTTCGCTCAAAGTTTGATCAGTGTTTCTGTGATCTTTATTTATCCTAAACATCTTGATTATCATATATAAAGACAGTGACTTTAATCTCCGAAAACAAACCCGGCGAAAATTAGTGGTTTTCTATACGCATTTTGCTTTTGTTTTCTTGTGCTGTGCGTTTACCGCGTACCGCTGCATCGATTCAGTGTTATTGTTGCTGCAAGCGATCTGCATACCGCGAACAATTACACAAACTCATTATTTTCGAGAGCTTAGATAAAAGCTTTAAAGCTTACACAATTTAATTGCCTTACTACGAATTTATCAATAACTAGCTGCCCGGCAGACTTCGTACTGCCTCATCGATAAATAAAAGACCAAATCTTTTGTATAAAATGATTTTAAAACAAACAAATCGAATCCGTATTTAATAAAAAAGCATTTATTGAATAAAGCATCAATGGTAGGTGAATTGAACCTCCTTGTGTGTTCACCGGCAGGTGTTTTGTCAGCTCGAATAATAATGTTATGGCTATCAGATGGCATCCGATCCAATGCTATTTTGAACATGTTTACTAAATTGTTATTCTGATGAAGAAACATTTGTAATTGTTGGACAATGGTTCTCTTCACTGTTGGATTGTGAGCACAACGATTATTAATTTCCGCATCTGAATTGCCCATAAAATAAATTTGTAAAAATTGATGATCTGCATCAGGTAGTGGTAACAGAGTTCCCAGTAAGTGATAAATTTGTCCTTGTATCTGTAATTTTTAAAAATTTGTCCATTAATTATTTCCGATATATATTTATTTTAGTACAAACTTGAATAATATAAAAAAATATTCTTATATAATACCTTGAAAGTGGGCATGAAATTGTCTTGTATAATATGTGTAGCACCAAATGATGTCATCTGGAAACAGTTGTTATATTTCTGAATGTTGGTCAAAAAGTGCTTAGAATCATTTCCAATCCCAGAAACTAAAGAGCGTAAAGGATCTGGTGGTGGGACCAATTGTGGCAATTTTACTTTGCCTTCAGCACAACATAATCCAGTAGATTCACCAGTGTATTTTAACGCCTTACAATATTTACAAATTGTTTTCATTTCCCCAATTGTTACTGATTTGTCGGCACAATAATCAATTGCCGGATCATAGTGGAATGCAGCTCGTTCAAGAATCACAGGAGCACTGCGTCTGCGGATTCGCTCAATTTCATTATGTCTAGCTTGCTGTTGTTGTGTTTGATGTGCACGAACTCGTTGCATTCTAAGCCTATCTCCTACATTGTCACTCACTAAAGAACGCAATTCTGACATAGCAATACGACTATTTTCTTGATCTCTCTGTCTCTGGTCATCAGTGCGGTTAGCACGTGAGGTAGCTCTTCGCACATTTGATTGACTACGACGACCTACGTTAGGTCGTCTTCTCCTCGGCATCGTAAATTGTAATTGAGAAAATTTCCCGCTTATTTAGCAGTAAAGTGTCACTATCACAAAAAAGAGCACATTACTTGGAATGTCACTATCACAAAGGATCACCAAAGTAAAGAAAGTTCTCGCGCACGTAGCCACAAAGATAGAAGGATGCATTCATAGATATCGTAACTCGTAACACAATATAATATCGTAATACTTTTTTCCGTGCTCTGACTGAAAAGCGACAGACAGGATGGATTGACATATTAGTTGGTTGTCAAATCTAATGTCAAATATTATGATTGCGTTCAGAAATTTAACTTAAGATTTATAATTTAACGTTTGTGACAAAACTTAAGATTTATCTTTCGATTTCTATATAGTCTTATTAAAAAAATAATCTGACAGATTAACAACTGAAGTTAGCTAAAATTAATTTTCTCGAAGCTATATGAAGCTGTGAGACTATGCAATTTTGTCGCGTTCGCGATTCACTTTCACTTTTTTTGAGTTTCGGAACGCGATATTAGATCCTCCAACGCGCATGCGAATTTGAACTTTATACAGCGGTAATAAATTACAAATTGACTCTCCATTTTATTTAGAAAACGTTTGTATGGGAAATAGAAAAATACTGTTTTGAGGATTTTCCCGGCAATTAATCGAATTTTTCTCACCTTTTAAACCTTCCCTAGACCTCCACGAATAATTCAAGACCAAGATAAGATAAATCCGTTCAGCCATTCTCGAGTTTTAGCGAGACTAACGAACAGCAATTCATTTTTATATATATAGATTAAAAAAATAATCTGACAGATTAACAACTGAAGTTAGCTAAAATTAATTTTCTCGAAGCTATATGAAGCTGTGAGACTATGCAATTTTGTCGCGTTCGCGATTCACTTTCACTTTTTTTGAGTTTCGGAACGCGATATTAGATCCTCCAACGCGCATGCGAATTTGAACTTTATACAGCGGTAATAAATTACAAATTGACTCTCCATTTTATTTAGAAAACGTTTGTATGGGAAATAGAAAAATACTGTTTTGAGGATTTTCCCGGCAATTAATCGAATTTTTCTCACCTTTTAAACCTTCCCTAGACCTCCACGAATAATTCAAGACCAAGATAAGATAAATCCGTTCAGCCATTCTCGAGTTTTAGCGAGACTAACGAACAGCAATTCATTTTTATATATATAGATTAAAAAAATAATCTGACAGATTAACAACTGAAGTTAGCTAAAATTAATTTTCTCGAAGCTATATGAAGCTGTGAGACTATGCAGTTTTGTCGCGTTCGCGATTCACTTTCACTTTTTTTGAGTTTCGGAACGCGATATTAGATCCTCCAACGCGCATGCGAATTTGAACTTTATACAGCGGTAATAAATTACAAATTGACTCTCCATTTTATTTAGAAAACGTTTGTATGGGAAATAGAAAAATACTGTTTTGAGGATTTTCCCGGCAATTAATCGAATTTTTCTCACCTTTTAAACCTTCCCTAGACCTCCACGAATAATTCAAGACCAAGATAAGATAAATCCGTTCAGCCATTCTCGAGTTTTAGCGAGACTAACGAACAGCAATTCATTTTTATATATATAGATTAAAAAAATAATCTGACAGATTAACAACTGAAGTTAGCTAAAATTAATTTTCTCGAAGCTATATGAAGCTGTGAGACTATGCAGTTTTGTCGCGTTCGCGATTCACTTTCACTTTTTTTGAGTTTCGGAACGCGATATTAGATCCTCCAACGCGCATGCGAATTTGAACTTTATACAGCGGTAATAAATTACAAATTGACTCTCCATTTTATTTAGAAAACGTTTGTATGGGAAATAGAAAAATACTGTTTTGAGGATTTTCCCGGCAATTAATCGAATTTTTCTCACCTTTTAAACCTTCCCTAGACCTCCACGAATAATTCAAGACCAAGATAAGATAAATCCGTTCAGCCATTCTCGAGTTTTAGCGAGACTAACGAACAGCAATTCATTTTTATATATATAGATTCAACATAATGTCAACCTGTTGTGTCACTGACTGCCCACATGGCGACAAAATTACTTCGCGGCAGGCCACTGTTTATTGTTGGCTGTGTACCAACGCCCCGCACCCTGGCTGCGCCGAACTTGGGCATATTGGCCCGTGCATCACTGACCGCATATATCAAATCTGAAATGCATATACATATCAAAATCTGAAATGCGGATGCGGATGAGGCAAACCCATCTGGAGTTTCAATCTTTGGCAGCTGGTTTCAAAAATCTAGCAATCCTTTTCCAGAAAACGGAAACCTATTTCAGAAATATTAAACTGATAAGTGACACACCAAATAGCAATATGGGAGCTCTTTCTAATAATCTCTTACATGTTGCAAAACCTACTGTTTGGGGGCCGAATCCTGCCAGGTGAAGATCCTTTTTTCTGGTGGCCAATTTGTCCCACGGCGCAGTCGGCAAACTCAACCCGTAAGGCTGAGTGGAAATTATAAGGCGGGGGCGTCGTGGGGTAATTTTGGACACGTCCAGTTTATTCGCATGCATACATGAGACTAACAAATCGATACTAAATCTAAACTTAGAACCGATCTCCCGGTCGCTTTGCCTCGTTAAAGCGGGAGCGGGAGATCGTCGGTACTCGGGATGCGAGAGCAATCCGGGGACCGAAAGCTCGCTCCTGTGCAGATGCGGCACAGTGGGCCCCTCACGTAAACATCCTGCCCCCCCTTGCAATCACTCGGATTGCTAAATGGTCGTTGCCGCGGTCTGCAGGGTATCCTGGCGAGCGGCGAAAAAAATGCCGGGGAGTGGCGAATAGTCCTGGAGAGACGTCGACGTCCGAAGCGGATGAAGTTCAGGGGCAGACTCGGCATTTTGTTGGACTGGACCTCTCGTACGTCTGCCCCCGAATCTTTTGCGTGGTGCAAAGTGAAGGCATCTGGAAAACATATATCAGTTAGAAGAGTGGTCGGGAAACAACGCGAGTTAGGAGCACGGTGTGATCCGATGCTGCGATCGGGGTGCTGGAACTGGACTTCCATGCATATGCAGGAGCGTATTGTGATTTTGATTGCACGTCTTGCATCGCTCACCACTACGGCACTTGCCTTGGGAATGTTCGTGTGCCAAACAGTTGGAACAGTAACGGTTGATGGACACCGTGCTGAGCCTCTTCTCAGCACTAAGCATGAGGGACTTTTGGCATTTTCGAAGCGGATGGATTCCGCTACAGACTCGGCAGCTATAGGAGTGAGTGCCTGTGGTACGCCTGCTTTTGATGCCATCGTATGGAACCCAGTAATTTGCGGAATTGGAAGAAGTTAAAACTCGAGCGGAGAACGACGAGATTCTTGGGATCGATACTGTTACTGGGTTCGAAGGTTCAGGAGTAATCGGAACGGTGGAGAAACCGTTGCTGGGATGCAGCATGGTGTGATGCCGTCTGCGGCACGTATGGAAGGAGTGGGACCTTGGGCAATCCCGCAACTGGTGACCTCGTCCCAAGCAATTCAAGCAGAGTTGCTTTCTTCGGACGATATTTGACCGCTGGAATACGGTCATTTCGAGAAAACGGGGACATTTACGCAGGGGGTGGTTTTTCCCGGAACACAGGTCACACCTTCTGGGTGCTGGAATCACCCTGAAATCGGAAGAATGAAGCCGGGGCTGTTTGTGATCTTAGTAGCCGACCTCGGCTGTAAAAATGCCCTGAACCGGCAGGCGTGACGTCGTCGATGCCCTCAGCGTACGATGGCGTTCGGTCAGAAACGCGTCTAGCTCTTTCCAAGTTGGAATGTCGGTCTTATAATGGAGAGATTGCTCCCACAGAGAAAGCGTTACTTTTGGAAGCTTGGATGAAATCATATAAACGAGAAGAGAGTCCCAACCCTCAAATTGAATTGAGGACATCTCTAATGCGGTGAGGCAATTTTGGATGGTGCCTTGTAGTTCTTTCAGCGCGACTCCGGACTCTAAGGAGATAGCCTGGATGTTGAAAAGGATTTTCAACTGGCTATTGACCAACAACCGCCGATTCTCGAAGCGGTCGGTGAGGCTTCGCCAAGCTGAGACGAACCCGTCATTTGTGAGCGGGGCTTTGGAAACAATGGTGTGCGCATCGCCAGTTGTTTTGGATAGTAGGTGGAACAGTTTCTCCACCGGGGTGAGACGCGAGTTGTGAATATATACCGCAGTGAATAGGTCTCTGAACGTGGGCCGCCGAAGATAGTCACCAGCGAAAAATTCGGTGTTCACCGGTGGCAGAGAACAACCCGTGGAAGGATGTGGTTGCAAGCTGTCGGAAGTCTGAGTGGACTGGGAGGTGCCCTTCTCTGCTGTTTCTTGAAGTTGGGCAACACATCTTGAATAGACGGAGTAACAATCGTTGTATTTGGATTCAAGCACTGTCGCGGCGGACGTACTATCAGCGGACACGGAAAAAAGATCGGTGCAGCTCTCGTAGCTCTTTTCCACCTTTTCCCACAAGGCTCCAATCTGCTTGCGATGGACTTGGATTATGAAGGGAAAAAAAATTGCAGATTCGGAAGTGGCGGAAGTGTGAATGTGTGACTCAAATTGATTCACCCTGTCAGTTGTGCCAATAAACTTTCTTAACCCAATGTCAATTGCGGTTGGAGCCATCAATCTGCGGTGGAATAAGTGAGTCTCGAAGAAGAATTCACGGAAATTTGCTAACTGCTCGTGGAATTACGGTAGTGGGCCTCGGAATCAGCTGGGACGGCGGCGGAGATGCGGATTGGAAATTCGTTTACACTAGTCCCGGGGGAAAAACTTGGGCGAGGTTGGCCGTAGTTAAAAAAAAAATGACAAAGAACAATAACGGAATGCCGAAATAAATAATTTGAGCGCCGATTTAAATAAAATGAATTGTGGTGGCAAAACCAATTTAATTGTTGCCGCTGGAGTGCAGGCGTTGGAGCGGAAAGCTTGTCCGACGAAGAGGTTGATTTTTTTTTTAATATTAATATTTAAGAGCCGAAATGGTGGAAATATAACCTTGGCTTCTGTTCAGGATAAAAACTCAGTGGGTTATGCCGTCGTCAAAGCAGTGCGTAGGTGCGGGACTAAGAAAACCCGAACGGCATCAACAACAACGTAGCCACTGCGGCGGCTAAGTTGAATAAATGGGGAAAAATAATCGCGGACGCTTCCGTGCGGGATTAAATTCAAATTCTGGACTTATTGTTGGGTGTTGAACTATTGGTTAATTTCAAAAATTATCAACCGCAGATGTTCAACTATTTCAGCGCTGGAAAGGTGGAATCAAAACATCAGCTTTTGGTCGTGGACAAAAAGCTCACTGGGTTTAGGCGACGGCAAGCGGCGCCTATGTGTGGGACCCAAAGAACTAAACGGCAACAACAACACGGCCGCTGCGGCGACTAAGTTGAAAACAATTAAAACGCTTGCGTTTGGGTGAAATTATAGTATCGGGATTAGTTCCTGGAGTCGTTGGCGGAAAATATATTGGAAAATATATGGGCATGCATTTAATAGGAACAATGTGTACGGGCACAGTGGAGCGTCGAGAAGTGGACTGTATTGAACTCCGCGAAAAGGAATATTTGGTATGGACACGGCAAAAAGACGACAAAAAATATGTCGCGGCAGCGGCGGACGGTTCGGCGAACAGAGTGAACTACCGAAACAAGTGCACACCGGCTGTCCGATATTTATTATGCCCCTTTTTCCGGCAACACGATTTCACTGTTCACGGTGGGGTTTTTATATGCACGGAATTATGATGTGCAAGAGGTTAGCATTCGTGTGTGAGTGTATGTGTATATGGGGGCTGCACATAGGCCTCGACCGTTGAGAAGTGGGTACAAAATAATAAATAAACAGAAACAAGCGCAGTCGCACCTGTGTTGATTGAATTTGGATGTCGGTTATGCTTGTACTTGTATAACAAATGTTAATGTCATCAACTGCAAGCCGCAAATGTTGAATTGTTCCGAGTCGAAGAGCTGGACTTAAAAGCTCGCTTGATCGCGAAGAAAAGCTCGCGGCGTTATGCCGACGGCAAGCGATGCCTATGTGAGGGCCCCAAGAAACGAAACGGCAACAACAACAACACGGCTTCTGCGGCGAAATTGAAATGGAAATAAACACTCGCGTTTGCGTTGGGCCTTTATTGGTGGCGCTTTGCGTATCAGAGGGTTTTTGTATGTTTCTGAAATCGGAGGTAGAAAATATCATACATGCATACAATTAAGAAGTTCTGAGTATGGGTAGGAGCTTGTGTTGGCACAGTGGAGCGTCGAGGAGTGGACTGTATTAAGCTGCTCGAACAGAAAATTGTGTATGGAGACGGCACAAAAAGTCAGGAAAACAAATCTGGCGGTGGAGGAAAATGGCAACGCACACAAGCGGTCGCCGATGGAAATTTTCGCGGAACGGAGGCGAATGGAAATTGTAATTCTTCACTGCCTTGGTGTCAGGAAAACTAGGACTGGGAGTTGACACGCAAAAGAAGGAAATCTTGCGAGAGTGCGACCGAAATTGAATGTTCGGCCCACTGTTGCAGATCGGCAGCGAGGATAGACGGAGAAGGAAAACTGGTACTTATCTTGGCGGATATGCCGGGAGCTGCTGGTGATTTGGAAGATATCCTGAAGTATATCCCTCGTTGTTCCTCGTCGTTGGATTTAGGGTAATTTAAGTTAGCATTTCATTTAAAAGTTTTAGGTTTTTATATTTGTATTTTTATTTAGTTGGAGCAGCAATGGTGCCGCTCCAATGATCGAAATGTCTCTGATTTTTACAATATTTTTTAAGTCTAATTAAGGCTAGGTCTCATAGCTGCGCTGCTCGCAGGCAGCGGCAGAGAGACGGCTATGTATCTATATACTTATATATATATTGCTATGCGCTCTCAAGTGTAGGCGCGAGGGGTATGCATATGCTATCCGTTCGTTGCAGTTATGCCGACGCTAGCATTTCCTGTGTGTGGGCTAGCCATAACGATCGGATTACATTTCGGCCACTTAGGGGTTATGACCGGTACTTGAAATATGTAAACACTGCAACAAAGTGTTACGCACTGTAAGTATTTTCGGTACAGTGGGTATTCAATATATGTGCATACTACATCTCCCTCCTTTTGAAAAATAACGTAATATAATGAAGTTATTTTTATAATAAAAATTTCTAATTAATACATTTTTTTTTTTTTTTTTTTTGTGTTCGATTATCTTATCAGAATTAAAGAAAATGAAATTATTAAAAAATATGTTTATTTATTTATTTATATATGTGTGTCTTTGTATGGCCATACTAAGTACAATTTATGAAATAAAGATTTTTTATCTATCCTTATGAACTGTTTGTTTCCTATGTTTATTATTTGTTATTATAAGGTTGTCTCTATCTCCTATTTCCGTTACTATATACGGACCTGTATATTTAGGATCTAATTTATGACCTGTCTTGTTTTTTAATAAATCTTGGTCACCTACAGATATATCTATATCCCTTACTTTATGATCATATAGTATTTTATTTATATTCTTATTTGCTTCTAACATAACTCTAGCTCTTTTATAGGCTACTTCTAATCTATACTTACTCTCCTTAGCATAGTCATCTATATTATATAGTGCTTCTATACTATCTATGCTATTAAAATGTTTCGGTAAATTACTTGTTTTACCGAATACTAGCTCATATGGACAATAAGTATGTGCCACAGAGGGGGTCGTGTTGAAACAAAAGACAAAATATTGAAGCCATACGTCCCAATCAGTTTTATCAACCGTTATGTAAGATCGTATGTACTCATTGAAAGTTCTATGACTTCTTTCTATTGTTCCAACTGTCTGGTGGTGGTGTGCTGTGGATGTAATATTTTCAATCTTTAAATATTTGCTCAAATCGTCTATAATTGAATTCTTATATTCTGTTCCCATGTCCGTAATGAACGTCTTCATTGGACCGTACTTCAGGATAAAAGGTTCAAATATTGCTTTAGCGACAGTATTAGCATTTTTATTTGGAACTGGTATGGCAACTAAATACTTAATCTTACTAAATACTTAATCTAAATACTTAAATACGTTAAATCACATATTAAAGTGACTGCATACTCATTGCCATTTTCTGATTTTGGCAGTGGACCAATGGTGTCCACTATCACTCTGTCGAAAGCATTTATTGGTGTGTCTGTAATTGTTAAAGGAGTCTTTATGTGTTTAGTTATTTTGGCTTTATGGCATTTTTGACATTTTCTTACGTACTCAGTTATATCTTTAGACATGCCTTTCCAGTAATAGTGTCTTTTTACTTTGGCCAAAGTTTTTGATATGCCAGTATGACCTCCTTGAATTGGATCATCATGAAATGTAGACAAAATTGCTTCTTTTTCTTTTAAATTTGTTATTTGGGTCACCGGGTTGAATAGCGCTACTCTTAATGTTTTCAAGATTTTATTGGCCATTAATTTAAAATTATCTATTGAAATATGTTCAAAGATATTTTCCCACGGTGCCACTTTGAGTTGGCTGATTTTATGTATACCGGCTTGCATTTCAAGCCTTTGGAAAAATTGAGCTAAGTCAATAACTCCATTAGTATATAAATCGCTAACATCATATCTTGCAGTAATTTTTCTGCCTTGTTTAAATAAACAAAACGAATTTTTTATCTCCAAGGTCATTACTTTACGTACTTCATCATTCTTTATGACGTCGTATACGTTGGGCTTAGAAGCTTTATTTAAAGATTGCATAGGCAATTCTTGTTTTTAATTTTCCGCGCGGAATTTTTGTCTACTTTGATATCTGGTAGTGACTTTCAATATATTTCTAGTTATACTTTTTAGATCTTTGATGGTTATCCTTGATAAAGCATCAGCTACATAATTATCTTTTCCCTTTAAATATTCGACTGTAAAATCGTATTCTTCTAGTTCGAGCCTCATACATGTCCGTTTAGAACTGGGATTGACCATTGAGAAAAGGTATATTAAAGGTCTGTGGTCTGTTTTTATTAAGAAATGTTTTTCATATATATATGGTCTGAAATGTAATATCGCCCAATGAATTGCAGCTAATTCCTGCTCAGTAGTACATTTGTTACTTTCACCTTTTGTAATTGCTCTTGATGCGTATGCAATGGAAAGTTGGAGACCATTATGGTTTTGAGTTAAAACCGCTCCACATGCTTGCTTACTTGCATCTGTTATTATACAGAATTCTTTAGTGAAATCTGGGTATTGTAGCAAGGTAGGTTCCATAAGTTTTGTTTTTAAGTATTGAAATGCATTTTCACACTCATCCGTCCATTTAAAAGGAACATTCTTTTTACATAATCTTGTTATGTGCCGTGTCGGCGAAATTTTTTATAAAACGTCTATAATAGTTACAAAATGCTACGAAACGTCTAGCACTGTCCGCGTCGTGCGGAACGGGGTAGTTCATAATGACATCGTATTTCTTGTCATCTGGAAGTATTCCTTTATCAGTGCATTTATGACCTAGAAAAGTCACTTCATGCATAAAAAATGAAAATTTTTCTGGATGTAACTTTAGGTTGTATTTCCTACATTTCTCAAAAATATCTGTTAAGTTCTTAAGCATATGTTTTTCGGAACAGCCAATTACTATTAAGTCATCCATATAAAGGAATGCTTGAGAAGGTTCTAGACCAGAGAACGCAATAGTCATCATTCTCTGAAACGAATTAGGGGCTATTTTTAATCCGAAGGGTAATCGCGTGAAACGATATGAGCCGTTGCTCGTTGAAAAAGACGTTACATCTCTTGAACCTTTTTCTAGTTCAATTTGATGGAATCCTGACATTAAGTCAAGACATGAAAAGTATTTTGCTCGATCTAGTTGATCCAAAATGTCATCGATTCTAGGTAATGGGAATTTATCAGATAGTAATTTTTTATTTATCTGGCGGTAGTCAATTACTAATCGCCATTTCTTTACATTTGATCCGGGGGATGATTTCTTACGAACAAGTAACAATGGGCTATTGTATTCAGATACTGACGGTTCGACAATCCCGTCAGAGATTAATTTATTTACTTGCTTTTGTATTTCGTTCACCTGACTATGTGGGCTTCGATAGTTCTTTATATATACAGGTTCATCATCTTTTAATCTCAGTTTCTGTTTATAAAAATTATTTGTGGTTATTGATTCGGTTTCCAATCCGAATATATCGCTATACTGGGTGCATAAGCTAGAAAACTGTGACTTGAACTGTGGAGGGAAGTTTTTTGAAAGTTGTGATAGTACAGATTTTTTTCTATTGTCTGAATTTGTGTTGACTACATCGTAGTTCGAAAGTGATTCATATGTTAGGTTATTAGTACGGACTAATTGGTCGGTATTTGTTGTGTTTAGTAGTCTTATGAAGGCATTATTAGATGTTGCTATGGTATTTGCAATATAAATGCCATGCTGAATTTCCTGATTTGGAATGAATACACTGTCTTCTTTTGAATTAAGCTCAATTTTCCGAACAACTTGGGATCTTGCTGGCAGAAGTATTGAATTATTGCCAGAACTATAAGTTATTGGTACATTAATTGGAAATTTTAAATTATTGGGTCTAATTATAAGCCAATCTTCAGATGGCTTGAAGTCTAATTGACAGTTGAACTTTTTTATAAAGTCGATGCCTATTATTCCATCGCATGGAATTGGGAAATGTGAATTTAGGATATGAAAATCGTGTGGAATTATGTATTTAGTTGTCTGTATTTCCTTTGGATTTGGTTATTTCTTGACTTATGCCTTTTATGTCTATGATGTGATCATCTTGGATGTTTCGGAAGTTATCCGAATTTTCTTTTAAAATGGAAATGTCTGCACCTGTATCTATTAAAAAGATGAACTCTTTTCCAGTAGCTACGTTGAAAAATGAAACGAATATATTTTGGCTGAGATTAATGGTGTGAACTCTGACTTCTTTTATTGTTGAGTATTTAAAGGGCTTTGGGAGTTTCCCGAAGTGTTTTGGTTAGTACTTTGTGTAATTCTTACATTACTTTGATTATTGCCATTGGGGCCTCGGTACTAGTTTCCACCGCCTCTATAGTTTCCTCTATATTGGCCTCGTCCTCCCCTGTTATTTTGGTAATTGTTGTTGTATTTATTGTAATTACCACAAGAATTACCTCTATAATTTCCACGTCCGCGATTTGAGCCGCGCTGTGAATAATTCTTGAAATATAGGACAGTATTTGACTGTCCAGTTGCTTCAGTGCAACTATTGACAAATTTGGTAACAGCATCGTTCATAGTACTAAAGGTGCCAGCTTGCATGATAAGTTTTACCTTATCGATTGTGCAATTTTTAGTCATTGCTTTGACTGCATGCTCCGTGAAATAACGTCTGGCTAGCTCTAAAGGTAAACCATCCGTTATATATGCACCTTCTAAGGCTTTCACCATCTGCTCAATTTCTTGTGTATATTGGTTAGCAGTTTTATTGCGCTGCTGTAGGTTCATCAGCTTCGCTGATAGTACTTCTACAGTTTCGCCTTTGACGTTGCCTCTTAGTTTAGAAATCACTTCAGTAATTGTTGTTTCATTACCGATTAGATTTCTGGCGAGACCTTTTAGCTTTGTTTTTATTATGGATATAGCTAATTCTTCGTGCTCGCCTCTTATTGATTCTATTATTTGTAAAGCATCAATGAAACTTGTTAAATTTTCAGCCTTACCATCAAAAACTGGTATAAGCTTGGATGCTGTATTAATAAAATCAATATTTGATTGTGCCATTGTGACAAAGTTATTTTTTTGTGTTCTATTACGCTGGAGGTATCTGAATCTGTTGAATTGTCCAGATCAGTGTATACCGCTGGAATAGTAAGATTATTCAAATCTTCATCCTCTATTTTGAGGTTTACTTTGGGAAGCTCTTCTGACTCTGATTCATTCGCTTCTGTCGATTCTGGGTCAGGTGCAGTGTCAACTGCTATTGGGGTGTTTAGAACGGTTGGTACCGATATTTCTAAACTGTACTTTTGTTTAACAAATATTAAATTAGATCGTAGTCGAATCAAAAGATTTAACCTTTCCCTGTGATTATGTATTAGCATTCGTGCTTCATTAAAGCACTCTACTAATATTTCAACATGCTTCCTAACCGTGTTCTTTTGGATAGGTCTATTCTGGGTTAGTGACTTATATGATCTGTCAAAATTAGTTTTAATGTTTGATAATTCTGTGTACAATTTGTTCCATTCCATGCCTTTAGTTTGGCCGTACTTTGTGAGAGGAATATATTGAAATATTTTATATTACAATTACAATTATTACATAGACAATTATTATGCAGCTTGTAAATCTTATCAAAAACAGCGGCGCACATAATAACAACAATGATTATTAAAAGTACATGTACCCAATATAGATCAACGTTGGTAGTTTCTACCTTGTTGATGACATTGGCAGTGGAATCCACTGTTTTTATATCCAACGTCATTTTGGTGGGTTTTGCATATACTTTTATTTGTGTTTCATTACAATTATAAAGGTCTTCTGTTGGGAATTTACTTATCGCATTACTGCGCATTTAAGTTAACAAGTTTCCTACCTAGTTTTTTTGCGTAGCTTTACAGGCTACACGTCTAATCGAGCAGAAAAGGTTCCGCTCAATTTTACAAAATATTATATTATGGATATATAAAAAAAATATGCATCGCAGTGGAATCAAAAAAATTATGCAGCGCAGTGCATGGGAAAAAAAATTTTTGCTCCCAGGCTTGGTTTACTTCTTCCTTCCACGTCAGCTGGTCGTCGCCGGTTTGGCTACGCTGACGCTCCCTCGAGGGCGAAGGTGGCGGTCGTGCCTCCCACGCTTGCTGTTTGCTGCTACTCTTCCGGGTTGGTCTTCGTACTAGTCTTCGGCTTTACGCATGTGCTATTGCATGCTGCAGAGTTGAGAGATCCGGGGCAGTCGTTCGGGCAGACCTGTGGTCGTTTCGGCAGAGTCTTGGAAATATTTTGTTTCGATATTAGTTTTTGGTTTTTCACTTTTATTTGATTTTCCGAGTGAGTTGTGCTCTGTGGTACTCTGTTTTGGAGGGTTTCTCTTAACAATTCAAGCTCTTCATATAGCTTTTGCGCTGTCGTCCATGCGGGCGGTGTTGCTTGAGTAAATAGCAGCCACTTTATGCGGGCTATTCTCTTGTTGATTTTTTTTAAGACCTCCACGTACCATTGCGCACACTCTACTCACTCAGACGTGTTTTTTCCGTATCTCCTTCAGGACTTATGTCACGGTCGCCATGAAGTATATCCCTCGTTGTTCCTCGTCGTTGGATTTAGGGTAATTTAAGTTAGCATATCATTTAAAAGTTTTAGGTTTTTATATTTGTATTTTTATTTAGTTGGAGCAGCAATGGTGCCGCTCCAATGATCGAAATGTCTCTGATTTATACAATATTCTTTAAGTCTAATTAAGGGTAGGTCTCATAGCTGCGCTGCTCGCAGGCAGCGGCAGAGAGACGGCTATGTATCTATATACTTATATATATATTGCTATGCGCTCTCAAGTGTAGGCGCGAGGGGTATGCATATGCTATCCGTTCGTTGCAGTTATGCCGACGCTAGCATTTCCTGTGTGCGGGCTAGCCATAACGATCGGATTACATTTCGGCCACTTAGGGGTTATGACCGGTACTTGAAATATGTAAACACTGCAACAAAGTGTTAAGCACTGTAAGTATTTTCGGTACAGTGGGTATTCAATATATGTGCATACTACAATCCTTCATCAAAAAATCCGGCTCGAAGGACCAATGTTTGGGGGGCGAATCCTGCCAGGTGAAGATCCTTTTTTCTGGTGGCCAATTTGTCCCACGGCGCAGTCGGCAAACTCAACCCGTAAAGCTGAGTGGAAATTATAAGGCGAGGGCGTCGTGGGGTAATTTTGGACACGTCCGGTATATTCGCATGCATACATGAGACTAACAAATCGATACTAAATCTAAACTTTGAACCGATCTCCCGGTCGCTTTGCCTCGTTAAAGCGGGAGCGGGAGTTCGTCGGTACTCGGGATGCGAGAGCAAGCCGGGGACCGAAAGCTCGCTCCTGAGCAGAGGCGGCACAGTGGGCCCCTCACGTAAACACCTACAAACCCTGCGAGCCCCCTTCTGCTGTTCAGTCCACGCAACACACCTAATGTTTATACCACGGGTATTGCCGATGACTCAGCTGCCGATGATGCTGCTTCTGGTTAGGTAGTGAACGTGACCCCTTGACACGGACTAGCCGTGGTCGTCGCATCTCCGACCTTGCAGCCCACATAAGGATGCTCACTCTGTGATTGGCCCGGCAGTCACTACTACATCTCCTTCAATTTTTAGCCCCAGACCACACCAGTCAACGATCTCTGGAGTTGCTGTAAAATCTGACCTAATTTCTGAACTGGTTTCCATAACCTACTCTGATAATACTTTGGAGTTTGTTGCGGCTCACATTCAAGTTCACTACTACTTCCTCTATGTTTCATGCTCTTATATCCCGCCCGGTCTAACGCTTCTATTTATCTTCAGCACCTCTCTTTAATCCAGGGAATTCACTCAACACTGGGTGTTAATGACGATTTGATAGCTATGGGTGATTTTAACATTCCCTCCATATCTTGGATGCCATCAACCGGACCTAATTTATTTCCTTCCCACTGCACCTCATGACTTAGTTCATGGCCCTATTGACCTTTCTTTAGGGCAATTGAATCACGTTCAGAATTTCGGTGATAAAATCATGGACCTCATCTTTGCGTCTGAGTTTCCCAAAGCTCTCGTCTCAAGAATAGACCCTATCTCCTATCCTGAAGACTCTTATCACCCCACACTGGAGATAATTCTTTAAGTGTCGTCTCCTCTACTTCCTAGTCCAGCAGTTGAACCTAACTCTTTTCGCTGCTTCCGAAAATCTAATTTCAATTGCAATAACTCCTATCTATCCCTAGCTGATTGGACTTTTTTAGATTCCACAGACGACCCCATTAACATGGTTAGGCGTTTTTATGATATTTTATATTCTACTTTCGACATGTACGTCCCATCCTTGTCCTCACCTGATGCGTCCCACAAACCCCCATGGTTTTCTCGTCGTCTTTCATATCTTAAAAACCTAAAGTCTAGACTTTACAAGAAATTCACCAGGACTGGGTTCCAGGTCGACTTTTCTAAATATGTCAGCTCGCACAAATTTCTTGACTCACAATTCTGAATGCTACAGAAACCACCTAAATCGGCGTAGAACTGAGTTCCAGGCTAGTCCTAAGCAATTTTACGCGTTTGTTAATTCAAAACGAAGATCCCAACTTTTTCCTTCTTGTCTTCATCGCAATACTAGTCCGCAACTAATGAGCCTGATATAGCAAACCTATTCGAATATTTTTTCCAGTGTACGTACTCATCCATTGGCAACAAAACAACCTCTGAGTATCCTTATTCTCTTCCACATTGTAATTCCATTTTCATGCCAACTATTAACGAAGACGATGTTTTTCAGAATGTCAAGACATTAAAGCCTTCCTTCTTGAGATACTTTGCTGCTGCTTTATGTCGACTTCTGTCAATTCCCTTCAGCTTTCATTTTTTCCTGAAAGTTGGAAGGAATCTTTCATCAGTCCTCTCTATGAAAAGGGCAGTAAATCCGATATCGAGAACTACAGGGGGATTGCAAAGCTTAGTGCTGTTCCCAAGTCTTTTTGAACATCTGATTACAGCCCAGCTGCAGCACCAATGCCGATGAATTATGTCCCCCTCTCAGCATGGCTTTATGAAAAACAGATCAACAAACCTTCTTGAATTTTGTGCTGTCATTAGAAACGCTTTCAAATTGAATTTCCAAGCGGACGTTATCTTCACCGACTTCAGGAAAGCTTTTGACTCGGTAAAAAACTTATGCTTTTTGGTTTCTCTGTTTTTGTTGACTAACTGGACGGCAACATATTTATCCAACCATACTCAACGTGTTGAATTCTTATTCACATATGCTTCTGCAAACGGACCTAAATAACATGCTGGTGCACTAATAATCTCCTTTTTCTCAACAACTCCAAATGCAAACTTATGTCGTTTTACCGGAAGAATTTTCTCCACGCTTAGTACTCTATAGGTGCGATCTATCTTGAACGCCTCTATACGGTAACAGATCTTGGAGTTCTGTTTAACCGTATCCTTTGTTTGCTCTACGAGGATTAAGCTGGGACCCACATCGTCGTCTTCCTCCATATGCAGACAGGCTACGACTTTTATGCGTTCCCACCCTAAAAGATCGTCGAACCTGCCACGGTGCGGTGTTTATGTTTAAGCTTATAAACGGACAAATTTGCTTCACCTACCTGTTAAGCAAAGTAAGGCTTTCGGTCCCTGCAAGGCATTCTTGTCATTTTCGTCCACTCGCCTTAACGTGTGTAAGACGAACCATAACGAGCATGATCCGTTCCGTGTTCTATGTTCCATGTACAATAAAAACTATTTTCTGTTACATGTTGAACTGCCTATTGAAGTTAATGTGCGTAATTTGTTAAGTCACCTATTCTTGCCTCTGTCCAACTGATGTGAGTCGGAGCACATCAATAAAAAAAACACTCCTTTTGTCGTGCAGAGGTAAGGGTATATGTAAATTTATGTTATATTATTATTATATTATATTCGGAAAAAGCTGGCATGTCTTGTGCAATTAGCTGAAAATTTTAATGTTAAAAGTTTTAGTAGAAATTTTGACAGGTAGAAATCGAACCATTTTCATTATTTTTTTTTTAAAGGTTTAATATTTTTTTGGGCGATACTTTGCGTTTTTTTACAACAAGTACTTTAGGGAACCCAAGTTAGGGATTGCACAGTTTTAAACATTAAACTTAAAATAATATTACTTAATTTTCAGAGGTTTTTATTTAGTTCTAAGAGGTGGGAAAACGTTTTTTGTTAAAAAAAAAAACGACATTTTTGAGTTTTAAGGGATGGGCACACGGCTTAATTAAATTTTAAGAGATGGGCAATCGTTTTATACTAAGAATATTTAGTTTTAAGGGGTGGACAAACTATATTTGTTATTTTTTATGTTGTGGGCAAACCGTTTTTTTAATATATTCAGTTTTAGAGGGTGTAGAGTCGATATTATTTAGTTTTATGAGATAGGCAATCGTTTTTTGTTAAAACTATTGTTTTGAGAGCTGGGCAATACATTGTTTTCTTCACAAACCGGATCAAATTTTCAATGTTCCATATTTTTTTTAGTTTTAATTTATTCAAAATTCTAAGGGGTGGGCACTCGTGGGTAAACGATTTTAATGTAAAAGTTTGGAAATAATGAACTTAGAGTTTTTTGAACATTTTTGAAGTTTCATACTTTTGAAACTGGTCGTGGGAAAAAAGTCATTGTTGGGCAAACGATTCCAGCTTTCAAATTTCGAAAACAAAATTTTTCGACCTAGCTTCATTGAGCTCAAATATTACTTTATCAAAATAAAGGGATATAAATGAAAAGGTTACAGTTTGGAAATGAATAGCAGGAGCCATAATGATTTTAAAGCATTTTTAAATAATAAGAGGGCAAACTGTTACTTATTCCAAATTATTTTTAGAAGTAACATAAAAGCCTACCTGATTACGAAAACGCCGTAACGTACTAATGTTTGATAAAAATGAGCATAAACCTGTAATATTTTCAGACTATATGGATATAACCAAATTTAAAGTAATGTTACAAAATGAATTAATAATAATAAATTATAAGAACCCAATAATTACAGATGGTTTTGACGTTTATAAATCAAAACCTGTTTCACAAAATAATGGAAAATTAGTCATTAATCACCATGTCGCGAAATGTAGAAATACATTCTTTGAAATGACTAATTTTAAGATATAACTTTTTAATAATTTTTGTACTTTACTACTGCCTTCCCACACAGTACATGCTTGTGAAACAGTTGGGACTTCTCGCAGTTGTGAAACTTCGATTCCTACAGAGCTTCATCTCCATCCTTCATCCGATAACAGCTGATCGGAAAGCTGTGCGCTATCCAAAACATAGACAAAGCTTGTTAAAGTTGCGGAATAAGTTAACAATTATTTTAGGCACTATATTAAAATGAATTAGAGGACGAAGAATTGGAAATTCTAGATTGATTTTTCTGTAACAAGGAGAAAACACGCCGAACAGTACGGTAGAGGCTCACAAAAATGCTAGAAGCTGCAAAATAAAGTAGAAATTTAAGTTTTATATAAAATATTATCAACCCCGAAAGGGTTTATCCAGACAATAGAATTATTGAGATAAGTAACGCCATACGTTTTATTTTAACACGTTTTTTTCGTACTGCCTTTTGAACTGGCTTCAGGCTCTCTTAAATTTCGTTGAAAAGCCAATAAGAAAGCGCTCTAGAGCCAGCCGCCGATTGTTTGTTTGCACACGTATTCTCGTGGTTCAAACGATACCCTTCACTTTATAAGTCCTAAGTTCATTTTGGAAGGCACCATATTAAAACAATAATATTTTATATAATAAGTATTCGAATATAGTCGATTGGATAGTAATGAACGGATATACTTAGATAATAATACACAATAATACACGACATCACATTGGAATATTACGGTATTAAGCGTGCGATACGTGAAAAATATATAAGACAACAGATTCAATTTTTAGTGCTGGTGCTTGCGAACAGAAGCATACACAAGAGCGATTGTCGTTGCTTTAAAAAAAAGCCTGATATTGCTAAATGAATGTATTGCCGTTACTCATCTTAGTAATTCTATTATATTTGGTTTATCTGACATACTATGAGCTTTAGCGCCTTCCATATTTCACTCGTTCTTTGCCATCTCTGTTTACATTTCCGTAGTGATTGTTCAAAGTTTCAATGACAAGAAGAAGAAATCAGTGTTGCACCTAAGAACTATCGCCTAACTATCGTTAAAACAAGTCCATCAAATTCTGATGCACAACGGATAGAAAACAATATGACAAATTCGGAACGGGAAAACCTATGGACCATCCATTCAACGTATGGGGGAAGGCAAATGGATCTTTGTGGACTATAAGCTAAATATGCAAATAAAACCGCATCTAATAAAACAAGTTAAGAAACTAAACAAATAGACTTTGTTTTAAGTCGGTGCTCCTTTTATAAGCAGTCAAAAAATGGTCAACGAAACTCATCTAAATCGAACAGTTCTAGAAACTTTCAATTGTAGAACAGTAATTAATAAAATTTCAAAAATAAAATATTGGATTACAATTTAAGCAAACTAGAATTTCACCATATTGAATATTATTTCTGTCATAATGCTTTTACTTAAACATAGAAAATACATATGCCAAAGGGATTCTATTTTCAAATCACGGCAAAATTAAAATGATATTAATCCTAATAAAAATAAACATATCGAGCAAAACATTTTAGTCGACTTGACTGAACAATTTGCAATCTCTCACAGAATACCCAAACAGGAACGATTCAATATAATAGGGACCAATTAATAAACCCATTAACAGGGCTTTCATGAACAATTTATAAAGGGCTATGAACTTCTTAATCAGCATCCACAATTTAATTGGAAGTCTTCTCACGTTCACATTAATTTCAAGCGTTTGCTGAATATAAACAAATATCAGCCCACAATCAATTAAAAAAAGTGTATATATTGCTTAATTCTAGACATATTTCATGTTTTAAAATAAATGTCTTTAACAGAGGAGCAACGAGGTGTTTACGCTCATGCCCATCGTGTGCTCTGAACGTCATTCTAAATATTTTGCCTATTTATCTATACTACAAAAAGATAACGTCGGGGACTGCAAAAAGACAAAGAGCAAGAAACTGATAGAGGGAATACCGCAAAGAGCACCGTAGGCTACTGGATGGCATCACATCGCTAAGAGACGTAAGCTCAATCTATATGGTCACCGAAATGAAGAAATGAAAATGAGACAGAGTAACTAATAAAGATGAAAAATCCCTCAACAACACCTAAGATGTGGCGTAGGGGCTGGGCTTTTAGCTGAAAACTGGTGGTAAAGTCGACTTTCAGTCTCCCAGACTCATCGATGTTCTTTCAGTTTGGCGAAGGCTAGCTCTAATTAGAGGCTGTAGAAATGAACCTCACCACTCTAACCTACCTTCCCTTTGGTCCTCAAATAATTTCAGAAACACACAAGCCACCAATAAAACCATGTTGCGTTGAAGTTAGAAGTATATCGCTTGCTTGATCTTTCTGTTTCCTCTGATCTGGAACGAGTTAGCTTAGCTCGGGTGGCGTCTCTGAAACAACCAAGAGATCCCTTTCATCTTTTGATGTGATGTGAAGAGGCACATTGGAACTGATTTACAGAATATATCTGACCATCTAGTCTAGATAAACGGTCCACAGTAAACGCATCAAATCGGCTCCTAACTCTACGCGGCTTAAACTGGCATGTAGGCCGAAAGTTACCGTCCTATTGTAGTAGACTCTGCCAAATTCACTTTTTTATCGATTGCTTTTTTTCTGTTGATCCTCTGTTATGCTCTGTAGAACGTGGCATTGCCACTCTGCAGCATGCCATTTGCTATTTGCATTTATATTAAAAGTCAGTCAATAAAATTTTCTCTTTTCGATTTCCAGATATATCAGCAAATCAAAAGAATTCAAGCAAATGGATTAGCGGACAAGATTACTACAGATTAGATGGAAAAACACCCAAAAATATTCGACATGAAATGATAAAACGGTTTAACAGTGAAAGCAACAGACGAGCTCGTGTCTTTTTAATATCTTCCAGGGCTGGAGGTCAAGGCATTAATTTAATTGGTGCAAACAGAGTAATCATTTTAGATACTTCTTGGAACCCTTCGAATGATCAACAAAACATTTTTCGAATATTTCGCTTGGGTCAAAAAAAAAATTGTTATATATATCGCCTTATTGCAATGGTAAGTACGTCAATAACATATTTCAATATTAAAATTATAATTTTGTATCCTTGCTGTGAATTAATTTTATACCCTTTCAGGGTATTATAATTTTAGTCAGAAGTTTCCAACGCAGTAAAGAAGACATTTCCGACCCTATCAAGCATATATATTCTTGCTCAGCGTCAAAAGGCGAGTCGTTCTGGCCATGTCCATCTGCCTGTCTGTCCGTTTCTACGCAAACTAGTCTTTCAGTTTTGAAGCTTTTTGAATAAAATTTAGTTAGTCTTCTATATACTCTCACTCGTATAAATGTCGGAAACGGGCCGGATCGGACGACTATCAAATAGCTGCCATTGGAACGATTGAAAATTTTTGAAAAAAAAAATTATTACTTTTCCAGTTTTCCACAGATTTTTAGATATAGCCAATTTATTTTTTTTTTTAGAATTTCGGTTTAAGTTTTATGAATAGCTGAAGACTATATCATATATGTGTGAATTTTTTTACTTACATTACTTACATTACATTACATCTTTGTTTTTAACATAAATAGGTATATATAATTTATATTGAATTAATTCAAGTGATAGAACAGAAATCTGCAAGAGTATACAAACTTCGGCGTGCCGAAGTTAGCTTCTTTTCTGTTTTATACAGTATTCCATAAACTATCTATATTGTTGATCAACATACATAACCTATTAAACCAAGACATGACCGTCTGTCCGACCTTTTCTATGTTCATCAGTTTCTTGGGTATTAAAATAAAACTTTACATATAGTTTTGTATTGAATTTAGTATACATTTTTCTGGTATCCGATTTTATTAATTTAGTTTAATTACACTTATATTATAACATGTATATTTACAACTATATTACGTGACAAGGACCCTCATTGTGCGGTGCGACCGCCAAAATATAATTAGCACAATGGTAGGCCGCTCAGCACAACCGCTCCCTCCTTCCTACGTTCAACACGTTTGTGGTGCAAACCGGCATCAGCCGGCGTTCGGCTGTCCAGTCTACAGTGTCAAAGGCGTTGCTTATGTCTAGCCTTCCACTAGACAGTAGCTCTTGGGGCCGCCTTTCCACCTCTTGCCCGCGATAGCCGATTCGTGTATTTCCTTGACCGTCTCGATGGCGTCAAGCGTAGACCTCCCGCTCCTGAATCCAAACTGGCTTGCAGAGAGAACCGGTCTCCTCAATGGCTGATATGAGCTTTTCGAACACCTCACCAGTGGCAAGGTACAGAAGATGTGCCTATAGGATGGCTCCCCCGGCGGCTTGCCCGGCTTGGATAGTAGCATCAGCTTTTCCTTTTCCATCTGTCCGGAAAGGTTCCCTCCTCCAGGCCCTTGGAGTACAGGGTTGAAAACTCCCTCGGGTGGAGAGCGATGGCTAGTTTTAGTGCCCGAGCTCCCGGATTCTCGGAAACTGCTCTTTCTAAAAGCCTATTACCTACCGAGGCGGCCAGGTCAGACACCGCCATGACAGTATGTGTTGGAATGTTTGGTAGGGCCTTCAGAATCCTTGCCCTAACCGTGGGGCTCTCCACGGGTGGACTTCCACTTTTGCGGCCGCCACCTGAAGTAATAGTTTTTCTCAGACATTCCAGTTAGTTGCATTGTCACCCAATGCTAGGCTGCTTTTTATATGGACAGACGCTACTAATGTTTAGTTTGGGTGCAGCTTATGCCTGCTGCCAGGCTTATTCTTCCGCCGGCCACTGTGGCTCCGTTGCGGACCACGTAGCCGCCCATTATGGGACCGACGCTGCGTGAGGGTATGGCAGAGGGTACGGCTTTTGCACTTTCGGGGTTCCTCGTTGGCCATTAGTTTCTCCACCCTTTATTACCTCTCTGTCCAACCCTTGAGTTTGGGTTTCACCCAGATCCCAACATCTCCTTCCAAGAGCAGCAGCCCGGGAAGATATGCTACCTCTTGTATCTGCATATCAGATGTGCATGTCATAGCAGGTTTCTTACGTCTGCGCAAGCACTGGCTTGACAGCGCCACTTGACAGTCGAGTAGCCCAGCGCCACCTGGTGGCTGCGGAGGGTTGCCAGAGCGGTGTAATTCTGGAAAGTCCTTAACATTGGGTCGCAGCTGACCTCGCCAAAAAGCTGGCGTGACTGACATATGCTGCGGGGACAGCTACCGCGAGAGAAGATATCGCTAAACGAGGCAACCACTAAAAAAAAGGTCTTCGCGGGGAATGCTCTCACCACTCACTCCGCCGACCCAGATCTCTGGATTTCAAGATCAGGCTCACTGGATCCTCTATGGACTCCAGGGGCTTGACACCGTGCGCAATTTGCGGGAGCACCACCGCGGTGCAACCGTACTCGCGATTCGCATACACCACTCTCCATATACATATGTATATGTATGTTTGTATACAGCTGTCATAGGAACGATCTAAAAATTAATAGGAAAATAGTACTTTCTCAATTGTGTAATATTTTTGTATATGATTTTAGAGTTTTGACTTGAAATATGGTTATTATTTAATTTAATATTTTTTATGTTATCAGTGCCTGCAAAAACTTATTCATTAATTTATTATTACATAAAAAATTAGCAGTAAAATGTAATTAATTCAATTGCAAACATCGATTACCGAAATAGTCTTCTTTTCTTACTTCACATATAATGAAATATGTTTTTTAATCTTTACAGGGCACAATGGAAGAAAAGGTATATTCACGATCAGTTACTAAGCAAGCAATGAGTTTCAGAGTGGTTGATGAGCAACAAATTGACAGACATTATAATATGGCTGAGTTAGCTGAACTTTACACGTAAGTATTATTTAAAATTTTATTATAAATAAATTTCTTTAAAACTTAAGATATATATTTGTTTTTATTTTTGTTAAAGTTTAGACCAACATCAAAATTGTGAGTAACTCGGCAATAGGTTGGGACTTTTTATAATATTACATCTAAGCATAGTAACGATGAAATATCGTTTCACTAACGATATTGCCACAAATTTTTTTTCCAGCTTTATAAAGCTGAATTGGGAATCTTTGTGCTTCAATATTAATAACATTAACGATTTTTTAAAAATTAATGACCAAGGTTCATTTTGTGTGCGGAAAACTAACTCTACGTATTTCAAAAACAAAGGTTGACACCATTTGTGTAAATTAATTTATTTATTATTTCATACAAATGAAATACGCTCCGACACAGCTATTCTGACTGTTAACGGCCTCGTGGAATAATACCAAAAATACATTAATACTACTTCATTATTTCATCATACAATGAAGTCTTTAAACTTCTATTAGGTTTTTTTTTATTTTTTTGTTTTAAACTAACATGTTTTATTTTTATATTGAATGCTTTACACAACATGATCAAAACATTTTATTTTGCACTTCTGTCTACATTATTCATCATCTGCACAAAGAAGTAGGAAGCGAACTATTTAAATAATTCGAAGAAATTCGTTGCAACCTGTCCTAAAAAATACATATCATACATTCTCAGTCTCATCTTTTTTCTAAGAATGTATTAGCGACTGTTCATGTCAGGAGGACCTCTGGTCGGCCGATGCGCCACCGCTGCGGCGCCCCTGCTCACCGAGCTTCCAAAAGCTCGGTAACTATCCTCTCCTTGGTGTTCGCGATCGTTCATCCCGTGTTCCCGATCTTTGCTCGGAAATCGGAATCGGAAGAATTTATGATTCTAGCGGAGAATGACGAATTTTGATTTAAATTTTATGAAAATCGGACTACTATATGATATATAAACATTAAACATTAAATATAGAGGAAAATGACAAACTGATCCAACTGATAAGATCCAATACAAGGAGGACACATAGGCATTACAAAAACCTTGGCCAAAGCCAGAAGACATTACTAATGGAGAGGTATAGCTCTAAATATTATTGAGTGCATACGAAAATATAAAAAATGCCAAAAGCTAAAGCAACAAAGAATACTAGAACACTATTAACCATCACCGAAACACCAATTAATGTCTTTGACAAAGTAGTAATAGACACATTTCTTCTACTTCCAAAATCGAACAATGACAGCGAATACGCAGTAACACTAATATGCGATTTAACCAAAACAATTAGTAGCCATAGCGGTTCTAATTTATTCTGAAGTACAGTCCAATGAAGACGTTCATTACGGACATGGAAACAGAATATAAAAATTAAATAATTGACGACTTGTGCAAATATCTAAAAATACAAAAAATTACATTTATTGGACACCATCACCAAACAGTTGGAACAGTCGAAAGAAGCCATAGAACATTTAATGAATTCATCCGATCCTACATTTCAGTAGATAAAACAATAAGGCACCCTCTATAGCACATGATTATTGTCTATATGAGCTAGTATTCGGTAAAGTAACGAACTTATCAGTACATTTTAATATAACATATAAAATAGAACCACTCTACTCTACGCTAAGGGAATCAAAGTATATGTTAGAAGTAGCTTATAAAATAGCTAAAATAATGATAGAAGATAATAAAACAAAAAATATGGAATTGTATGATAGGAAAGTTAGTTTTTCTTAAAACGAATTGGGACAAAAGTTAGAATTTAAATATATACAGCTTACTATGCTGTTGTAAGGATGCCAATCACGGTCCGGGGTACATACTCAGCCGCACCTGAGTCCCCACAGAAACATTTATTTCATTGGACAGGCAGGATTTTGGTCCCGACGGGACCGGGATAGAGGCCCGGATAGGAGGAACAGCGGTGAAAAGGGGGTGGTGCGCCTGTCACCGATGCCTGCTCGCTCGGCTGAGTGCACGTGCGGCCCTCGGTTTTCGCCTTTGCTGTCCCACGTCGGCGACGATCAGCTGTCTTGCCGATCGCTTACGTGGGGTGTGTGTGGTTGTTTGCTGTCCAGCTACGGCCTCTGCTGCCAGTCCATGTGCGTGGCTTTGGAACTTCGCCGCGAGTGTGGCTCTGCCGGGTGTGTGGCTCCGCCATGTGCGTGGCCCTGCCGGGTGTGTGGCTCCGCCGTATTTGTGTATGGCCCTGCCGTGCGTGTGGCTCTGCCGGGTGTGTGGCTCCACCGTATGTGCGTATGGCCCTTCCGTGCATGTGGCTCCGCCATGTGTGTGGCCATTCCGGGTGTATGGCTCCGCCGTATGTGTGTTTGGCCCTTCCGGGTGTGTGGCTCCGCCGTTTGTGGCCCTGCCGGGCGTGTGGCGTCGCCACATGTGTGAGTGGCTCCGCCGTGGTGTGTGTGGCTCCGCTGTGTGTATGTGGCCACCGTATGGTTGGCTCCGCCGTATGTGTGTGTGGCCCTGCTTTTTGAACTACCTACCCTTTTCCCTCCGTGGGTAACTTAACATATCCCTTATTACTATAAATCTTAGCCTTTCCATACTACTACTAATCTTAGCCTATCTATAATACTATTCTTACTGCTATCTGTACAAAGCCCTTCGTGGGTCTTTCGCTGTCTCTTAAAGCTTATCTTATATTATATGTACATTATTTACATTTACACACTGTAAAGGCATCGGAGAAAGAGATAACATCATAATCTCTGATAATAGAAATAAAATAAATAAAGTACATAAGGATAAGTTGAAGGCTTTTTGTTCCTAACTTTTAAATAACGAAATAGTAATCGATGTAGTAGTCGATGTAACTCGTCGTAGTCCAAATGCTGCTGTTGGCTGGTTGGCCGGTGTTCTCCTAATGATGATTAGGTAGATTAGGTTGTAAAGGTGACTGCCCTTTTTAATCTGCTGGCCTAGAGACTCCGACAGTTTGAAATAATAATATGTTTAAGGGCAAGTTGCCGGATTTAATTTCTATTGGAGCTGGTGCCCTTTATTCAATGAAATATAAAAACGAACTAACATAAAGCTAACATAAGTGAAACTCATAGCGGCCACTCCAATGGATAGTGCTTGCCAGCTATGCACGAGCTTCCGGCCAGACGCTGTGTCAACAATTCGGGCGGAGCGAGCTTTCGAACTTAGTTAACTTATATATAAACAAGTAAAACGATTATCATATATTCAAATTTTTTATATTTAAATATAATAATTTTATACTTAAAAACACACAAAATAATTTAATTTTATATATGTTTTTTTTTTAGTGAGGGCCATGTAGTATGTACACATATAAACAGTACCCACTGTACCAAGAGTGCCTAACGAAGAAACACTGTAACACTATGTTGCAGTGTTTACGTAAACACATGGCATAGTTCGAGCTTACAGTAATACTCGTACGATCACCTTGGAGATTGTTAAGGGTTATTAAATCGGCGAGGATCCCGGTGTGTTTTGCGAAGGCAAGTAGTTTGCCTGGCGTCCTCTTGGAGTCATCTACTTGTCGTTCTTTGGGTTGTTCAGAGACGTCCAGGGTCCGTATCAGGTGGATTTATTAATTGTACGACATTTTTTTCTTGCCTGAGCTGTCAACTTTATCTGTTGAGGCCTCCTGTGTTTCCCGGTCCTGCTCTACAGCACTCTGTAATTCTAGTGCTATTTTTATCGCACACCCAGCACACCCGATTCCTCCGCACCGCATGCAAATCTCCATTATATCTTGCACTTCCTCTGCAAGCTTGAACCTGATTCTTCTCGTGTGTAGTTTTATTTTGCTTCTAAAGTTTTTGTACACCCTGTCCCAGCTTCTCGGACATCTTTATGTTTATCTTGCTCGATCGGTGGTGGTCTGAACAGCGTGTCTGCCAATACGATTAGCTTTCCCTTCCTATACCGGACCCCGAACTGGAAGGGCTGTAACCCTAGTGCCCATCTGGCCACTCTCCCTGGCGGGCTTGGTCCGTTATTATTATGAACGGGTAGCCTTCCAGGTAAATTTTTAATTTTTCGATGCCCCAGTAGATGGGACATTAGTTCCATATCTTCCACTTCCTCCGCAAGCTTCAAAAAATCCGTTAGTATTCTGAACCCGATTCTCCTCGTGTATAGTTTTATTTTGCTTTTGCAGTTTTTGTACACCCGGTCGAGTTTCTCCTCCTTCGGTTTCGAGTTGCCTTAGTTGGGATATTTGGGTCTCCAGCTGCTCTTTATATCTCGGCGGCAGGAAATATTCGTGGAGTTCCGTCGACAGCTGTGCCAATGAGTTGATCTGATTTGGCGTTGTGTTCCACCAGTCGCAGGCTATTCCTTCCAAGATGAATGACATTATTTGCACCAGCTGGTCCTTTCGGCCTATTGTTCCATCTTCTCCAGGACCTCCAGCAGGTTTGTTCTTCTTGGTTTCGGATGCCCCAGATTCGCACTCGGTCCACGTTTTATGTCGTTTTACCGGAAGAATTGCCTCCACGCTTATTACTCTATAGGTGCGATCCATCTTGAACGCATCTATACGGTAACAGATCTTGGAGTTCTGTTTAACCGCACTCTAAATTTTAATGACCACATTGGTATCATTGTTGGTAAAGCTAGAGGGGTTTTTGCCTTTATTAAGCGATGGTCAAAGGAGTTTGATGTTCCTTATACTTCAAATCTTCTTTATATCTCACTCGTTCGTCTTATTCTTGAATATTGTTCGTGCGTATGGTCACCTTAATATGCGAAGTATCCTTTGTTTGCTCTACGAGGATTAAGCTGGTACCCACATCGTCGTCTTCCTCCATATGCAGACAGGCTACGACTTTTAAGCGTTCCCACCCTAAAATATCGTCGAACATGCCACGGTGCGGTGTTTACGTTTAAGCTTATAAACGGACAAATTTGCTTCACCTACCTGTTAAGCAAAGTAAGGCTTTCGGTCCCTGCAAGGCATTCTTGTCATTTTCGTCCACTCGCCCTTAACGTGTGTAAGACGAACCATAACGAGCATGATCCGTTCCGTGTTCTATGTTCCATGTACAATAAGAACTATTTTCTGTTACATGTTGAACTGCCCATTTAAGTTAATATGCGCAATTTGTTAAGTCACCTATCCTTTCCTCTGTCCAACTGATGTGAGTCGGAGCACATCAATAAAAAAAAACACTCCTTTTGTCGATCAGAGGTTAGGGTATTGGTTAATAATGGCAGATACATTGCTATTTTTGTAAATAAATAAATAAATTACTATAGCAACTTTATTGAGGATTGTCTTCATTTAACAGTATTGCAAATAGATTTTATAGCAGTTTTTTTTACGCGCGAGTCCCACTCCCACCTCCCGCCCCACCCACCAAGGGGCATGTTCTAGATAAACGCAATAGAAGGAATATAGATAATAGAACGAGAAAAATTACGATACGATACAAGCTAATTTTAGATTCGGAAGGCTTTCATGCCTTCTATATTTTTAGAGAGGCGATTGTTATCGAAACATAAAACCCTAAAAGGTTCTTGTACTTCAAACTTTCCAACAGTGATGTACTTCTAATACGTTCTAGATGCTAGTAGGGAAACATGGAAATTGAGGTGACCAAGAAGATAGGGGCTCTCTACGTCACCGTTAATAAGTTTATGCAAAAAGTCGATGCAAAGCATTGTCCTACGGTTAGCTAGGGAAGGTAAATTGATTAGGAGAAGTCTACTAGAATAAGATGATTAGTATTTGTTAATCTTCACCTCATAAAACAATGCTGACATGGAGAAACGGCGGATCTGCATAGATGTTGCAAGTGAGGAGTTTAAGGACTGCCGATAACATAGAGAATTTGTTGACATGTTTTTGTTTGCTGCTCCAAGTTTTGTGAAACAAGTGTGGTATAAATAACCATAGGTGTCGATTTTTTCCAAATCGAACATCGATGCATCGCTTAACATCGTATAAAAAAAAAAAAAAAAAAAAACGAAAAAAAAAGCAAAACGCTTTTAGATGTATCGTTAAATTTTGTGAAAAAAAAAATTCTGAAAAAAACGAAAGAAAGCTGATTTCGGCAACCTAAAGATTGTTTTGCATTTCATTCTACATTTAACGATCGTTTCTATGGCAGCTATATAATGTGGTAGTCTAATTTTCATAAAATTAAAATCAAAGGTCTAAAATTAACCCAATGAAAATATATTGAAAACTGGAAACGATATAGTTTTTTTTTGTAAAAATTTTATGATATAGTTGTCCGATTCGTACCGACTTAAACACGAGTAAGTTTCAGCTTAAATACTGAGACTAGTTTGTGTTGAAACGGGCAGAAAGGCAAATAGACATGGCTAGGTCGACCCGGCTGCTGATCCAGAATATATATATCTTATATTTTCGAAGATGACTCCTTCACTGCATTGCAAACTTCTAACAAAAATTATAATACCATACAAGGGTATTCAGTCAATTAGTTTACTTATGTGCACAAATTTAAAACAAAATGATTCCTTAGAATTAGTTTATTATGTTGAGGTGAGTGTTCTTTTTTTATAATATAAGAGCCTAAGTTATAACAATATTTATGATTTTTTAGCAGTTTTATCTCTCAGAAGAAAACAAATATAAAGTTAATTTGCATTTTTGTACTTCTTTCAAAACCATTGCATTCAAATCCATAATTTAAATTTAAACTCAGGTTGTTGAAATTCCTCTGGAAGAGCCATTTTATCATAAAAAAAAAACTTTATCGGTTTCATTTTAGCTTTTCAGATCAAATCTCTTTTTTTTTTTAAATCATACGAGTTATTTTTAAGCCCATCGATTCAAACGATTTAAATTTATCTCATAGGATCATAGCGACACGTTGTAAATGTTTTGATCTAAAAATTGTAATTCGTCTACTTATATGTAATTTGCAAAACGTTTTTGACTCATTCTTATGTTTTTAACCAAATCAATAACATTAACCAAACGATGAAGGCTTATCTCATTCTTTAGTTTCTTAACCGTTGAAGGTTTGATTCAAGAAATCATATTTTTGGTAGCAGCATAGAGTATCTTTTTTAAAAATTTTGATTTGTTTGTCTAAGTTTTTACAAATCATATTGAATCTACAATATGTGGTTTATAGACAGTTTCATACAAAATTTTATATTCATATTGAGAAAATTATTCCGATTCCAAGGCTAGAACGGCTTCCGTTAGGTATCGTTTCCCAAACAGTCTGAAAAATGGTTTCGCAAATTTTTAGGTCTAGGTAATACTTATACTTAATAGGTTATTTTTCGTAAAAGAAAATCAGAAGACTGAAATTTGAAAAATTTTAAGTTAGGAAACATTTTATGCTGGATTTGACCTTGTTCTAGTTTATATTTGTATTATAATATGTCCATAGGGAAGCGAATTTGCTGTTTGCTTGTAGAAATGAGCGGTGAAGCTTTTCACACTCGCTACCAAAAGACCTTCCGTGGGGGTTGACATGCCGGGTCAAGTTCTGAAGACTGTGCTTGGATAGAACCAATGTTTTTGTTGGATAAGGACGTGGAGGCTCCGATCAACTTTTTTCCATTGTCATTGTCGTAGCTTCGAGGTGGTTTCCCCTGGTACTAAAGCAGTCAAAAACACAGACGAACCCCTTTGTGATTCTGCAGGCTTGACTGACATAAATTTCAATGCCAAATGGTCCTGCGGAAATTATGCCCATATGGGTGAAAGGCCTGGAGAACGTGGATATCGCACGTGGCCTATTGCTCAAGGCCTTATTTCGACTGAAAGCTTTTTATTTTGTGTTAGCACAATTAACCTCTCCTGCAAATCAGACAATTTCTCCGCAAGAAATTCTGTTGATGGGTCTATAAGTTGTTTTTAATAGCAAGCAAGCTCCCGCAGAGCCCGAGCTCAAGGATTGTTGGGGGCACTATGACATTAGTACTGTGAGATTTCATCGGGCGTTTCTCAATCTCAGTTGCAAGATGAGTCAATGACTTCGGCAACTGATTTAGCTTGAGGTGAAACCACGACGGACCGTTCCACCAAAGTGTGCTATCCTTAAGCTTTTGGGGTAAGACGCCACAGCATGATAGATCCGCTGGGTTCGATTTGATTTTTGCTGCCATCTTGGCAACAAATGTTAACCAGGCGCACTGAGCCATGCAACCATTATCAAAGAGTAGGTCCAATTAAAAATCTCATAGACGCTGAGTGGCATCTCGGATATGACTGATGCTGCCAGCTCAGTGAGCAGCGCTGCTCCGCGCAATTGATTTGACCAACCCAACCTTGAAAACTTGGGGGTTGGCGTATTACCGTTGTTACATATTGTAACGCAGATGCTGCAGATAATATTTTCAAAAAGTAACTCACCTCTTTCATTAGTTTCCGAGCTGTCCCAGAAAGTACGCCTCGCATTCGCATCGAATCTGGGTCGTCTTTGTTTCAATAGTTAAGATTTATAATCATCCACAGCGAACAATAGAGTAATAATAATTTAGTTCTTGTAAAACAAAAAAGGGCTCCACACGCCATGCGCAAAGCCTAAGAAGATTGATGTTCCGGTATTTGCTTGTAAAGTCAAATGTAGACGTTGTGTGTGTTAGTGAAACCTGGTTTGTTTCCCAACTTAGTAATTTACTAGTAGTAGTAGTAGTAGAATGATCGGGAGGGGCATGCTGGAGGGGTTGCGATTTATATTAACAAAAGATTAAAAACCAAATTAATAAGCACAAAATAACCCTCCGGTAGCTCAATTAAATATTCTACAAAGTCAGAGGATGTGGAAATAAATCGAATATGCTTCTTAGTTGTGCTTACAGACCACACCGATCTGTCGACTATAAAGATTTTATTGACGAGTTATCTAAATAATATAGCGAATACACAATGACGTTTTGATAACTGAATAGTAATATGCTAAAGGAACGTTGAAATACAAATTACTGAAATTAGTAAATTATACAAAACCTAGACACTTTTTAACGACTTCAACTTCACTTATTGATATTTTTGTTGTTAATAATACTGAAAAAATTCTTTTATGTGACCAGTGCAGGATTTCTTTAAACTTGACTTAACATATATGACTAACGTTTTGACCCTATCCATAGTAACCCAAACATAAGCTAAAGCTATAGACATTAGAAATATTGACTTGGATCGCCTAAACCATTAATTGGTTTCATGTGATTGGAACTATATGTACACACGAACTAACGTAAATTCCCAACTGAACTATTCAACACAATTCAAAATTTAATCTTCCAAAGATTTGTGCCAATTAAGCATGAGTTTCTTAAAGTCAAAGGTTCAACACTGGAAATGCCTCAATGATTTGTCGACGTGTTATTGAGTATCGAAGATGGAAAAGGTATAGAATTGTAGGTTATTATTCAGAATTTTAGACCCTAAGAAAGACTTCTAACCTAATGATTGCCACTACGAAGAGTAATTATTTTACACAAAAATTTACTAGTGTAATGACAACGAAACAAAAATGGGGGAACTTATGAAAGACAATAGTAAAACTGATGCAGACCCTATTGTGCCCAAATTTTTGCAATGAAACGTACCTTAAGCACTGACAAATTCTAATATTTACATTTCTGTGAATTATATCTATAATAATAGTTTTAGTTTTGTGTGTGGCTCTCCGTGATGTTCTTGAGTCAGTCCTTAATATAAAGTCGAGATTATATTTTATCTACAGTTAAATAATAAACACTTTCTTAACAGAAAACTTCTTAATGTGCAATAACCAATCTGATTTTACACAATTCAGAAGCCGTACCACTGCAATATTAGTTATAAACCAGAACACTAGACAACACCAGGATAGCAATCGTGTGACTTTCGTAACTCTCTTGAACTTCAGCAAAGCATTTGACACGGTGAACCACGAAATTTTATGTACGAAGCTATCAAAATTATTTCAATTTATGAACACCGCTGTTTAGTTAATCGCATCTTATCCAAACAGTAGAACACAATTTGTGATCACTGACAATGGATCTTCCGAAGATATTATTTTTACGCGACATGTACCTCTTCGCTCTGTCCTGGGTCCACTGTTATTTTCTATGTATGTGAATGACACTCCGGTTATATTATCCAATTATACTGTCTAAATGTATGCTGATGATGTCCAAATGTATGTTAGTTGTCCAGTTGATTGAGTATTTGATTGTGTACATTTGAATTGCCGGCTACGGACATGATACCTTATTGTGGTCGAACCCAGAGGTCATCCCCGAGAGAAGTTGTTGTTGTTGGACTCGATGTCAACTCAAAGAGAAGTTATTGTTGGAGCCGAAAGTCATCTACGGGGGAAGTTGTTGTTGAACTCGAAAGTCAAACACGGGAGAAGTTTTTGTTGTTGGACTTGAAAGTGTGCCCGCCCGCCTGAGCCAACGCTAATGGAAAACAGTAAATACGGCTTAACTTTTAAGAGTTCATTCTTCTGCATGACATAGATTAAATTAAATAAATTATAATTTGGAACGTCAAGAAAAACTTACAAAATAAATAATATTTGACATAATCTTTCATCTTTACTTGTGGAATCAACTCACCCAAAATTGAAAAATAATAGGAGGCACGCCGCATTTTAAGAGCAATTTAATAAGTATAATTAATATTAAAATTATTTTAATAAAATAAAGGTTAGAACAAAAATAAAAAAATTTATAAAAATAATAAATATAAATAAAAATAAGTAATAATACAAAAAATAAACACAAATTTTTTTGTGTTAACTACTAAAGAAAATAAAATTTCTAATAAAAAACTTTATTTGTTATTTGTAACATAAGTTGTAACTAATTAGGCAAAGTAGGGAGATATTGTAAAATTATTGAATTTTCTCATTGACTTGTGCACTAAAAATTAAAAGGTAACCTTGTAGCGCTGGGAAATATTAGTATTATTATAAATATTATGATCATTATCGACAAATCGATTGCACACTTCATCGAGTTCGAGTTGATTATTATTTAATTAATTCATTGAGTTAGTTAAATTATTAATGAACTGAATTGGTTGAATTAAGTGCATTAATTAAATTACTATTATTATTATTATTGGTTGGTATTTTTTCACCTACGCAACCAGTGCGAAAGCTATATATCCGTTCATTTACTATTATTATTATTGGTTGGTATTTTTTACCCACGCAACCAGTGCAAAAGCTAATATATCCGTTCATTTACTATTATTATTATTATTGGTTGGTATTTTTTCACCTACGCAACCAGTGCAAAAGCTATATATCCGTTCATTTACTAAAATTATTATTATTGGTTGGTATTTTTTTTCCCCCCCACGCAACCAGTGCAAAAGCTATATATCCGTTCATTTACTATTATTATTATTATTGGTTGGTATTTTTTTTCACCCACGCAACCAGTGCAAAAGCTATATATCCGTTCATTTACTATTATTATTATTGGTTGGTATTTTTTCACCCACGCAACCAGTGAAAAGGCTATATATCCGTTCTTTTACTAATATTATTATTATTTTTTGTATTATTTTTTCCACCCACGCTAACAGTGCGACATTTCGTTCCCCATTCTGCGGCGTGTGATTACAAGGATAACAATTTAAGAGTTGGATTTTGTGTCGATAGGGGCCACAGCGCGTGCATATTCATCGGTCACCAAGTCGGTTTCGTGATTCGTTTCCTCCAATTGCTGCTGGGTTTCTTATCTTCGAATTTGGCTTTCTTATCGACTCGGTGAGGTCTAGGCCCGCATTCATTTCTAGTCGATTGGTTTATTCAAGTGTGTCAACACTATTAGGTCAGTCGCAACGTCCGTAGTCGAGTATGCCAGTAGGAAACGACAAAAAACCACAGGCGATCCCATCAAACCGCTTGCAAAGATCCCAATCCGTCTCTCCGCGCCGCTCTCCACTTAGGTCAGGGTCCACCGCTGCCCGATCAAGGACGAACAGTAACGACGCTTTAGATGCTCGCCCAGGTCCATCGTCGAGGGTCACTCGATCGACCACGAAAATGGCTCAGAGCGCCATCGACATTGCTTTAAGGAAGTTTATTGCCACGACAGACCGTGTGAGTCAATTTCAGGCTAATATCCACACTCCGGGAACCCCGGAAACTACCCAGGTCTCGCTGTACATGTGTCAAGTACGTCGCGACCAGAATCGGTCACTTTGGGAAAAGGTGGACAGGGATTATGAAAGTTGTTCTGAACTTATAGCGGCATCCGAGGAGAGTACGTCCATCGGGCTAACGCTTCAGTCCAAGTATGAATATTGTTTCTCGATCTACGAAAGATGTGTTTCCAATCTCCAAGAGTTGATCGATAAGAGCGCGCCTCAGGCCGTTCAGGCGTCCACAAGCATTCACGACCCAAATTCTACCGGCTGTCGTCTGCCACCCGTGGACACTGAAGTCTTTACAGGCGACTATCTTCGGTGGCCCACCTTTAGGGACCTTTTCACGGCGATCTATATAAACAATGCGCGTCTTACGCCGGTGGAACGGTTGTTCCACTTGTTGTTTAAAACGAGTGGCGATGCGCATGCCATTGTTTCCAAGGCACCACTAACCAACGAAGGTTTCAGCTCAGCGTGGCAAAATCTTTCGACGCGTTTCGAGAATAGGAGGTTGCTTGTCAATAGTCAGTTAAAAATTCTCTTTAACATCCAGGGTGTGCCCCAAGAGTCCGGAAGCGCTTTAAAGGAGCTACAAGGCACTATACAGAGTTGCCTGACTGCTTTAGAGATGTCATCCATCCAGGACGAAGCTTGGGACTGTCTCCTGGTGTATATGGTGTCATCAAAACTTCCGAAGCTCACACTTTCCATGTGGGAGCAGTCGATCCATAACAAAGCGGAAATTCCTACCTTGAAGGAACTCGACTCCTTTCTGACAGAGCGCTATCGTACGTTAGAAGCCATTGACGATGTCCGTCCCAATGGGCCCGTGCCAGGTCCGTCGAGACTGTCACACGCCAATGGACCCTCACGCAGGCTCAACGCGTACGAAGCCCGGGTGGCTTCGGCGTCAAAAGGGTGTGATCTGTGTTCAAGGGAGAATCACCCTGTGAGGATATGCCCACGTTTCTTAGAGATGAACGTTAATGGGCAGTCAGACTACATAAAGAGGAAGCAGCTTTGCTTAAATTGCTTTGCTCGATGCCATCAACAGCGAGAGTGTACCAGTCCGCAGAGCTGTTTTACGTGCCACACCCGGCATCATTCCTTATTACATCGCAGCAATCCTTTTACAGGTTCTTCAAGTTCTGGGGGACCGTCGAGGTCACCACCCACCACTTCTCCAGCAGGTGCGGTACCCCCCGAAGATTCCTCGGATGTGCAGGTGTGTTTCGCGTCCGGTTCAAGGGCCGTCCTACTAGGCACGGCCATCGTAAACATATGTCATCTGAGCTGTGATTTTCAAGCGCGTGCGCTTATCGACTCCGGTTCCGAGGCGACCTTTGTCACGGAGCGGCTTTTCAACTTCATCAAACATCCATTTCAAACGATCCAGGCCCAAGTCTCGGGTCTCAATCAGACAGTAGCCGCGCAATCCAAGAAGCTCTGTCACTTTTCGATTCGGTCACCTTCCGAACCCGGGCTCCATGTAGAAACGGCAGCGTATGTTCTTCCCCATTTGTCCGGAAACTTACCCTCGTATCCGCTGCCAAGGGATCTTCTAAAGGAACTTCCGGACCTCCCCTTAGCCGATCCTAAATTCTTCGAAAGCTCCCAGATAGACGTTTTAATCGGAGCCGACATCCTTCCGTCCGTCCTCCTGGGGGGCTGTAGGCCCTACTTCTGCGGGTCGCTCCTTGGACAGGAGTCTATTTTTGGCTGGGTGCTTACCGGGCCTGTGTCCATTGCAGGTCATCGCAGCGTGTCCGCGTTCTCCACTCGGGTTTCTCGGTCGGTCGAAGACCCCCTGGACAAAACTTTTTACCAAGTTCTGGGAAGTGGAAGAGGTGCCGGCTGAATTGGTATCCGAAGCTGATTCGGCGTGTGAGAAGAACTTCCTCCGGACCTCGAAGAGAGGCAGTTGCGGGAAATATGTGGTGACACTGCCATTTCATGACCCTGATCACGTAGGAGCGGGGTTGGCAAATTTCAGTTCCTGCGGAACGAACAACGCTTGAGGAAGGATCCGTCACTCAAGGCACGGTATGAGGCCGTTATCCGAGAGTACCTGGATCTAGGGCACATGATCGAAGTTCCAGCCACGAATGATGTTGCCAGCTATTATCTCCCACATCAAGCCCGAGAGCACGACGACGAAGGTGCGTGTCGTGTTCAATGCATCCAGTCTGTCCGCAAACGGGACCAGCTTGAACGACATCCTTCACGCGGGTCCAGTTCTACAGTCCGATTTGACAATCCAAATTCTAAAGTGGCGGTACTTTCGGTACGTTTTCAATGCCGAAATTGAGAAGATGTACCGGCAAATTTGGGTTGATCCGAGCCACACCTCGTTCCAACGCATCCTATTTCGAAATCCAGAGGGAGAAATCCGAGATTACGAGCTAAAGACGGTCACCTTCGGAGTCAGTTGCGCCCCATTTCTGGCGATCCGAGTCCTGCAACAGCTCGCGGATGACGAAGAAGAGAGGTATCCGCAGGCGAGCCACATTATTCGAAATTACATGTACGTGGACGATGTCCTAGCCGGAGCAGACTCCAAGCGAGAAGCTGAGCTGGCTATTCAAGAGTTGGATAAGGCTCTGAGCTCAGCAGGGTTCCCTCTACGGAAATGGACAGCCAATAGCCGAGCAATTTTGACAAATATCCCGAGTGAGCATCTCCTTCGCGCTGACTTCCTTGAGATCGACTCTGAGAGTACGGCGAAAACGTTGGGGGTGCGCTGGAAGGCAACATGAGTTTTTTTTTGTTCCGCCTGAACTGTCCTCTGACGCGCCCCTTACGTAGCGACGGGTCCTGTCCCAAATTGCAAAACTATTCGATCCAGCAGGCTGGCTTGCCCCCTTTATTGTCCGATCTAAGATGTTCATGCTGGACATCTGGCTCCAGGATCGAGGGTGGGACGACGTTCTCCCCCAGGAATCGTCTCAAAAATGGACCGAATTTCTTGAAAGTTATTCCTCGCTCGGTCAGATCCGCATTCCGCGTTGGGTCGCATTTCGGCCAGGACAACAGGCGTATGGTGCGGCCATCTATGTCCGAGTTGAAGTTGGGTCTACGATAATGGTCAATCTGCTCACGGCAAAGACGAGAGTGGCACCGGTGAAAACGGTGTCGCTCCCGAGGCTAGAATTATGTGGAGCCTTGCTGCTGTCCGAAATGGCCGCCTCTATTCTTCCAAAGATGCCCGGGTCCACTGCAGGCTTGCAGTGTTGGACTGATTCGACGATCGTGTTGGCATGGCTAAGCAAGCCAGCGTGTCATTGGACAACTTTCGTCGCTAATCGGGTGACCAAAATTACGCAGTCCACAGATACGGAAAGGTGGGCACATGTTCGCTCCGAACAGAACCCTGCCTCTCTAAGCTCGACAAGGCATTGCGAGTTTTCGCATACGTATATCGTTTCATTCAACGGTCGCGACGAATAACGGGTCCCTGTGAAGAGCAGCTGTCCAACGCTGAGATCGCCGCAGCCAAACGGCTCCTAATTTCCACGTCCCAACGTCGATATTTCCCGCTAGAATACGCCTGCCTGAGCCAAAAACGTTCAGTTCAACCATCCAGTTCCATCAAGAATATGAATCCCTTTCTGGATTATCATGGTCTCATAAGAGCTTGCGGGCGGGTGACGTCCTCCGAGGTCCTCCAATACGATGAACGGCATCCGCTTATTCTTCCGTACAATTGTCATTTTGCACGTCTCCTCGTACATTTTACGCAACGGATAACGCTGCATGGCGGTAATCAACTGATGGTCCGGCTGATCCGTGCGAATTTTTTAATACCCCGGGTAAAGAATCTGGTCAAGTCCGTAATCTTCTCCTGCAAGGTATGCGTGATCCACAAAAGGAAACTACAGACCCAGCTCATGGGTGAATTGCCCAAGGAGCGGACATCCTTTTCGCGTCCATTTACATATACAGGCGGGCCCTTTCGATATTAAGAACTACACCGGACGAGCCTGTCTCGTTACGAAAGAGTATGTGCTAGTGTTTGTGTGTTTTTCTACAAAGGCAATCCATCTGGAACCCACATCCGACCTGACTACCGAGAAATTTCTCGCAGCCTTCTCGCGTTTTGTGTCCCGGAGAGGGTGTCCGCGCCAAGTTCAGTCGGACAATGGGAAAACCTTTGTTGGGGCAGCCGTGGTGTTGTCCAGGGAATTTCTGCTGGCATTGAAGGAATCAGTGACGAGTGCCTATAGTTACCAGCAGATTTTGTGGCAGTTTATTCCTCCGGGAGCGCCCCATATGGGGGGTTTGTGGGAAGCTGGAGTCAAGAGCTTCAAAACACTGTTTTATAAGTCCACAGCCGCTCGAAAATATACTTTCGAAGAGCTTTCCACGCTTCTCGCCAAGGTCGAGGCCTGCCTGAATTCGCGGCCAATCGCTCCAATGTCCGAGGACCCCACAGATTTGCTGGCCCCTCCTCGCCATCGCAGAACCTGAAATAAAGGGTGCCACGACTTCTATAATCAAGCGGTGGCAGCACCTTAAGGCTATCCATCAGCAATTTCAGCTGCGGTGGAAAGAGGAGTACCTCAAGGAGCTCCATAAACGCAATAAGTGGCAAACACCCACAGAGAACCTTGCCGTGGACGATATGGTTGTCATCAAGGACGACAATCTGCCATCCAATGAGTGGCGGTTCGGCAGGGTCGATGCGGTGTCTCCCGGACCAGACGGTCATGTCAGAGTAGTGACCATTCGCACTGCTCGAGGTTTCGTTAAGCGCCCTGTCGCAAAGGTCGTCCTGCTACCATGGGTAGCCGTCAATCGGCCGCAATGACTAGTCTCTTCCTAAATCCATAGTCCTCCGCGCCCCCAAGTCTAAGTCCTACCGCTACCTCCTACTAATTTTGTTTTTATTGTCCTGTCAAGCAGATCAAGCACCATGTCTCCACGTCCACGCAGTGCCGTCGTTCTTGAGAGCAGACGAACTCGAGGTATAAATTCTACGGAAGTGTCGCCGTTTTCTTCGGCTGAGTGTAGAGAAGAGGTTCCGCGCTGTGCTCGCCAACCGCTACTGTGCGAATTGTCTGGCTCACGAGCACTCCGATGGAGCATGCCGCCGGGGTGATCTTTGCAAGGTGTGCCAGCAGGATCACCATACATTGTTGCACATGCACGAGCGTCCGGCACCTCGCCGACAGTCACATCGACCGGCGTCTCCGTCCTCTCGGCGTTCGTCTACCGCACCCCGGCCCACGTTCACCGCACGTGAGTCTGCTCCTAGCGTTCCTCGGGACGCGGCGGTCGCCTCGCAAAGCGCTGCCGACCCGGCAATGGCGCCGTCATTGTCGTCACTGCTGCAGCGGCACAGCGTAAATGTCCTTCCGACTGCGGCAGTGCGGATCGATACCGGGACGCGAGTCTTCGATACCACGGCTCTCATCGACCCATGCACACCGACGAGCTGTATCGACGCCTCGCTGGCTAGATGCTTCCGCCTGCCGACGACCAACGTGGGTGGGAAGCAGATTTGTTCGGCCGTCGTGGGGTCGAAAGTGGATGCCAATCTCCGGCTAAATCTCATATTCAAGATTGAGCCGCACGTGCGTGTCCGCACTCCAATCCGTGCGCTTAGTGAGACCGTGCGGGCTCAGTTTCGAGACATCACATTGGCGGATGGCCGTTTTTATCTCCCGGCGACAATCTCCGTGGTCCTTGGTGCGGACGTGTATCCGAAGGTGTTCCAGCCAGGTTTCCTCAAGGTACAGGACGGACTACCGGTAGCCCAAAGCACAGTGTTTGGCTGGGTCCTGTCCGGAGCCTGCCACCAGTCATAAGAGCAGCGGACCAAGTTGCAGCCCGTATGGTTGCAAGGGCGGCCGGAATGTTCAGGTCAGGAGCCACTGTACGGCCGCCGGGCAGAGCGGGTCGAAGAGCACCGCTCTTAGCAATCCGATCTCTGCTCTGTTAAGCTAGGTTCGGGACCGCGATATGCCGATCGCCGTTGCTCTGTAAAGCTCTGTAAGCATGAGCGCGGAGTTATTTCTGTAAGCTAGGTTTAAGAGTTACTTATGTGAAGTCGAATAAAACAGGCGTGCGTCTCACCACCACCTCCAACGAAGTTCAATTGTTTTAACGGGCCTGTTGTGCGAGCAATTCACTTCAATTTTCTACTCCGGATCTTGAGCAGCCGGCCCCAGCTACACAAACACTCAGAGACTATGTTGCGTGGAAAAGGACAGACGGACATTGCTACATCGACTTGGCTGTTGATGTTGATCAAATATATATTTATATATATATACATATATATTCTCACTGAAATTATAAAACCCTGCAAGAGTATAATAAAGAAAGTTTTTTTAGTTTTCAACTAATTTTAGTTATATTATTTCAGAATTTATGTTTTAATTCTAAACTGCAAATTGGTGACCATGATGAAAGTAGGTATTGCTCCGTTGTTTTTTAACACAACTATATTTAATTTATACTGCATTAATTATTAATGATGGAATTGCAATCTGCAGGGGTATAAAATAAATATGTGTATTATTCTAAAACAATATGTTAAATTAAAATCACCTTTTTTCAGATTAACAACTCTTCAAAAGAATGAACGAACTGTTCCTGTGCTGCCAAAGGATACCATACTAGCTGATTTATTACGACAATCAGACCTTGTTTACAAGTACCATGAGCATGACAGTCTTTTAGAAAATAAAGTAGAGCAAGAGTTGAGTGAACAAGAAAAATCGGATGCATGGGATACATACGAGAAGGAGTTGCATTTTACTTTTGGTATGATTTCATTAAATTTAGCATTGGAGGATATCATAATTTTAGTCAGAAGTTTGCAACACAGAAAAGGAGTCATTTCCGACCATCTATATATATAAAAATCAAAACCACTTTTCGATGTAATTTTATACCTCAAGAACGGGCCCAGCCCTTAGTGATAAATATAAATTTTTGTTTAGTTTTAAACTTATTGTTGTATGCATTTATATAAATGGTATGTCTTGAATTGTTAAAATATACTATGCATGTGGGCGTGTACTTTTCTTAGTTTTATCTTAATATCTGTTCAGATCGGGAGGCCCTCTGCGTCGGCCGCTGACATGCTTCCGCCACCGATCTTGCATAAGCTCGGCCGCTCTACCGCTCTTTTGCTCCCGTATGTCAGCTCTTTGCACACTAATCGTCGATCGAATCTACGTTCTCCCCCTCTTCGGTCCTCGGTATTCCTGTTTCCGAGCCTCACGTGCTGATAAGCAAGCTGAGGGACGGCTAGTCCGCGCTCCACCTCTTGGGCCCCGTTCTCGCTCTGTTAAGCCTAGCTTATCGTTCGGGAGCGCGGCCCTTACGTTTAAGCTTAAACGGTCTTGTGTATGCAGCGAAGTACAGCTGATACGCTTTAATTACCCCACGACGCCCCCGACTTTTTCATTTCTAACCCCGACGGGTTATTTTTATGCACGACGTGGAAAATTCTATTTGGCATCTCCAGGATCTTTAGCGGCAGGATCGCCCAGGATCGTTTTTCAGGGGAACCACTCACTTGCGTTTAATGCCTGCCGCCAGGCACCTCCAGCCATGGCTAATGATTCAGTATCTCCAGCTTTTTGGGCGGGAGATAATTAACCAAAGCCTTAGGTAGATACTTCAGGGCATGCAGCAGTGTATTGTACGTGATAAAACAGTGCCCATTGCCCTGCCGGCCCACTTGTGCAGCCTTCACATACATATGTATATGTATGTACATAATTTAATTACAGTTTCACAATTACAATCAACATTCACAGTTTAGCATTTTCTTTTATATTTAACGATCGTTTCTATGGCAGTTATATGATAGAATAAAATTAAGTAAAAATTCTGAAATATTAAAAACAGACAAAATATCTGATTAGAATAAAATATTTTGAAAAACACCAAAGTTTTTCTGTAATAAGTTCGCAATAGTTCCAATAGCAGCTATATAATACAGTAGTCCGATTTTCAAAATTGAAAACGATGTTAGATGAAAATTAGTTGAAAACTAAAAAAAAAATAATTTGGTTCTGCTAAATTTTCCCATCATTCGTATGGCAGACGGACAGACAGACGGACGGACAGACGAACATGGCTAGATCAACTCGACTTTTTATGCAGATCATATATAGGGTCAGAGATGTCTTTTTCACTGCTCTGCAAATTTCGGACTAAAATTGTAATACCCTGCAACGGTATCAATTAAGATCACACGTATATGCATTTTTTATTAACTATTTTGTTTTTAACTTCCAGAACAAAAAGAAAGCATGGATACTGAAAAGTTTGTATTAGGTAGTTATTTAGTTTTCAAACTAATCTTACGATTTTTTTTCAGGTTGCAAAATAATATTTGTGTTCCCGAATTATCGTCATATTTATCAAATTATCCTAACTTTAATGTAAGTATAAAATTCATGCGTAAAATCGTTTTAATCCGTATATACATTGGATATATATATATATATATTTATATATATATATTTTTTTTTTTTTCATAAGTAAAAAAATATTTATATTTTGCTTTATTTGACTGGATAGTTACAAACGATTTACTTTATTGTAAAGAACACCGACCGATTAGTTTCATGTCTTAAAATGATCCTAACTTTCATATCTAAATTAGGTGGCGTTTCGGTCTCGAGCTTAACAAATACTTAGTGAATTTCAAAACTTTTAAGAGAATTAAAGAGAGCTTTGAAGTTATTGAGTTGTCTTTGATCTTTCTCTTGGATTCAAGTGCATTAGCTTTTGGATAAAAGTGCTCTTTGGATGTGCGATCTTGTTATTATTATTTAAGATTTTTGTTTGCAAGTTTTCGAGTACGAAGTTGATCGTGGGACCGTAAGAATTTGCTTTAAACTAAAGCTATAAATGTTTAGTGTAGCGCTTGGGGGACTTATCTTGAATTTGGTTATTTTCCACTAGATTTTGATGTATTATTCTTCTTGCTATCTGATATTGACTAGTGATATTTGGCTTTACCATTGAGAGGTAGCATGCGGTATATTTTTTATGGTATTAGTACTATGTTTATAGGACTGTGGATATGTCAGTCCCCCAGACATTTAATTTGGACTGTCCTCAGGCAGATAATGTAGGACAAATAACAATATTATGTTCTGGATTAGTCTGTTCATATTCAATTGTATCAGAAGCTGAGTTCTATTCACGCTGCTTAGAATATTTTACAATGAGTTTGTTAGGTAAATTCCTTAATCTATAAATATTATATAGAATTACACTGGCTATTGTGATTTTAAAAGTTATACTATTGCAAATAATGATTGTATTGCAATAAATAATAATAATGAAATCATAAATTTATTAGTTTATTACCTGGTGTGGTTATATTGTATTATAACCGTTTTTAATTATTATTTGATTTTACCATATTCTATATAACTTGGTTCTAAATACGTATTTTTTGTATATGTTTTGGTGTATTTAAATTCTTTACGCTCCTCCTTAATAATTCCAACTAGACATTTATAAAAAACGAGTTCGCCTGTTCTTTGATTGTAAATTTTGTCATCGATAATATGGAATTTATTAACTACATATACTAATTTATTTCGCTGGGGTTATGAGAAATTATCAAAATTTTGTTTGAATTTGTTTTAAACCAGGTAAAAGTTTTGGATTTTAAACATTGTTCGGAATTAACTTGTTTTTGATTACATATTCCCAGTCTCGTCAATTGCATTTCTATATATTCTATAAATTGTTGCAGATAGAAAACTAAAACTAATTCCTGTTGATCCCTTTCCTTTTCTTTTTTGAGCCTATTAATTGTGTCGATTCCGCTATTAAGTACGTTGATTATCATATTTAAATCATTATTATGCTCGGAGTTCTCTCTGTTCTCCTGGTCTAGGGTGCCAAATAAGTTTTTACATGCTGCTCCTACTACATTTAAAAGGCCTCTTTGGTTTCGCCTTATAATTCTTTAACTTTGTATCTCTTTCTTTAATCAGCTAATTATTGTATTTGGGGGACGCTGGAATATTCTCTGTCTAATAGGTTTCCATAAGCATTATATTATTTATATTTATGCTTAAGTAGCTTGTACGAATTTCCATCGCTCCTGTCTTGAATAATCCCATTCTCCATTCTTTGCACTAATTTTCCGGTTTTCTTAAACGGATTAGTTACATTGCTTTTTACCAGTGGAGCATGCCTAAACTTTGTGTTAGTCTTGTGGTTGTAGACATATTGTTTCGAACTTCATGTTCACTACCAATAATCCTTAATTTTTCATTCACCGATTTGTGGAACCTTTTTATAGTTGATACACAATTTTTACTTGTTATAATAGAAATATCTACGCCCTCAGATTTTATCTAACTTTGTATTTGCTGTTGTGCACTAATATTCCTTAATGGAATTTTTGTCGAATTCGTTCGACATTTCTTTGTATGTTGTGAAACTAACTCGCTCCCTTTTCCAACTCTATTTGTACAGGGAAGTAATTTACAGGATTTAAGTAATAGATATAATAGCAACTTTTTAATAATAATATTTTCAGCTAGGCTTATAATTTAACCATATATCGATTAATAAACGAAAAATTGTTACAAATTATTGAATTTTACTATCAAAATGAGTGCTCGGTTAAGAAAGTTCATGGGGCGCTTCTTACATTTTATGGACAGTTTTGTCGACCTTCTCTGCTATTCGGGGTGTTGTGTTGAAATTTTGCAACAAATTTACCTAATTGGACATTAAGCCATTAACACGTTCACGTAATGTGCAAAATGAAGACGGTGCCGCATGCCACACAGCACATGAAACAATGGACCAACTGAGAGGTGCGTTCGGTGAACAGTTTATTTCACGTTTGGGACCGGTCAATTGGCCGCCTAGATCGTGTAATCAAACGCCCTTAGATTATTTTTAGATGTCAAGGCTCATGTCTATAGGGACAACCAACATCGAAGCTTTCATGAGCGAGATACCGGCAGAAATTTTGGAAAGAGTATGCCAAAATTGGACTAAGGCGAAGTCCCGGCCAACATTTAAATGAAATTATTTTTAAACATTAAATTATATTGACCATGCTACCGATTCAAACAAAAATTTCATTCATTTTTCTGAATTTTATGTGTTTTTTTTAATATTTAAAGTAGGAAAGCTCTTAAAAAATCACCCTTTATAATTCTAATATCTTTGGAGGCGTTGTGCACTGTTGCGTCTACGCTGTTTGCGATCTCACCAAGCATAACTTCTTCTGTTTGTGTGGGGTAAGAGCACTCGCTGCATAGTTCTATTTGCCTGGATGCTATTTGAACTTATAATCGAATATGTTTAATTTTATCTTACACCTTTGCAGTTTAATATTTGGTTCTATTGTGTTCAGCCATACCAAAGGCTTATGATCACTGAGGATTTCAAACGATCTGCCCAACAGGTATGATTCAGAATACTTTGTTTCATAAACTCTAGCTATTAATTTTTTTTTTCGATTTTAGCAAATTTATGTCGTGTTCGTTTAACATTTTGTTGGCATAGTAAAAGGGCTTGTGTTTTCGGAAAGAACTGCACCGATGGCTAGATCACTGGCATCAGTTGTTAAGGCAAAGTGTATGAAGGTATCAACGCCGTTAACCATTAACCTTTTATTTGCTTGGGAATCTTAGGTAACGTAAACTTTGTAATAGTATTTGTTTGTTTGGCTTCGGTTTAATTCCAGTCGTAACTAGGAATTAAGTTTACTTTTCATGAACTTCCATTTATCAGGCGTAGCTTCTAATGCGCTTCCCATAATTTTCCGAAATCTTTCCTGAGAGATAAAATGTGTTCCTGCAATGAAGTCGTGAATATTATTATATCTTCGGCACATCTCTGAAAAGTTGCATTCTGGTATATTCGTAATGTCCATGCTTAGCTTAAAATGCAGTTTTTGCAATTGAGGTGCCATCCATTTGGATCTGGTGAAATCCTGTAGCTAAATAAATATTTGTAAAATACGGTCATATACCTAGTTTGTCGATTTTTCTGACCATTTTAGGAATTGGAAATTTATCATTAACAGTGATTTCATTGACGTTCCGGCAGTCGAATACCAGTTTAAGCTGTACATGTTTTTTAAGAACCACCAAAATTGGTGAAAAGTAAGAATATTATGATTTACGAATTATTCCATGTCCCATAATGGTTTTAGTTTACTTATTTATCACTTGATCAAGGCTCTGGGGGTATTGTTTGATGGTACTTCTGAAAGTCAATTTTTCACCTTCTTTGTATTTAATGTCTCTGTAATAACACAGGACCCTTTTTGAACACTCTACCTTTTCAACATTAAGATGTTCGAGTTCACACTCAGAGGATTAGCGCAATTCGTTATTAATTGCGAAATTGACTGATTCAACATTAGGTAATATTGGTTTATCACGTATATTATCATACTTTCATCGCATTCTTTTATTTAAATAAGGCACCTAGGTGCGGTCTTCTATTTCTTTGGTAGATTAGGGCGCTCTGCAGATATATTCGATTTTTGTATTTCTTGCTTTTAAGTACTGGCGAATTAACAGGAAATCATAGCTGTCTGAAAACTTGTGCACGTAGAATTTTTTCGAACGGACATACAGTGTTGGAATTTATTATTAAAGTTTTTGTTTACTCTATTCTTTTTCTTCCTCTAATTTTGCAAAATGATGTTAATTGGGGATTTTTCCTTATACAAATTATTATGAAAATTATTATTATTTTTACTGGGGCTTGATTCTTCTTCCCCCAACGCAGGTTGAATAAAATGTACCTCCGTATTACTTTGTCTGCTCTGACTTTTCCTTTGCTTGGGTGGTCCGCTACTACTCACATTATTGGAAGTGAAGGGTTTGCAATTGATAAGGTGGTTCTGCCTACCTTGTGTTACATCAGTTGAGTACTGGTTCTGGTAATTTTGAATTATATTCGGTATTGAGCTTGATTATGATTTTGATGTAAACTTTACACTGTAAAGTACGAAGTTGAGTTTTGATGTTTCTGTTTATATGATCATTGGTTATTACTCTGATTTCTATTCCCATTGTATCTGCGATTATAACTAATTCATTTTTTTTTTTTTAATATATTTTCTGGATTAGCTTCATAGAGACCTTATTCCGTTGTAGCCTCATCAAATGTGAAATCGTATCAATATCTCTTCGGAATAATGACATGTACACTTTATAGTTTTTTTCAACGTATGCAGGCAGGGTCACTTTTTAGTTCTAATTGGTCAAAGATATTTTTTTATTAAACCGCTAGAATTTCATGGCTTTTAAAGCTTGATTGAATTTATTTCCGAACGCTTTTTAAGTTTTATATTTCCCAGAAATTAATTCTCAAATAACTAAATTGGATTTTCAGAATTGTTCTGACCGTACTTGATAATTTATTGTATTAAACTATGCGCAGGAGAATCTATTCCTGGGAGTCTTTATTAAAGTTAAATTTTATAATTCGTTGACCAGGATAACGAATCGTATAGTCTATCCTTAAGTTGATCGGTAGTATTTAAAAAGACTTCATTTTTGAAACAATCTTACCAACTGCGCCAATAAATTTGAGTGAATAGTTTGACAAAGGTTTTCTTTATGTTGTGATGAATACCGACCGGTTAATTTCGTGTTTATTGAGTGAATTTTAAAAAGTCTGAAAATATTACAGAGAGCACTGGAGTTATTGATTGAATTCTCTTTAATTTTTCTCTCGGATTCAAGTGCAGTCTTGGATACAAGTGGTTTTTGGACTTATGATATTGTTATAGACATTTGAGATTTTTGTTTGCGAGTCCAATTTGGGGTGAGCTAAGGAAATCAAATGTTTGTCTAGCGCTTGGGGATATCTGCAGTTGTAGATAACATCATGTGGCGGAGTTTTTGTGTTTTCCACTAACCTTGGCCTTAAGCTTCTAATTAATATCTTGTATCGAGTGGTGATCTTTCGATTTATAACTGTGAGGTAGCATGAGGTGTATTAATTATTTGCTGTACAGGCGTAAAGTAAGGAATGTGAGGCATGTAGGACTGCGCATACACATACCAGAAAAAGTATGCGTACAAGCACAATGCCCATCTTTGATGCCTTAAAAAACATATTTATATAATTGATAGTAACTTAATTTTTTTTATATTGTTAAAACGTTTATTTATAATATTTAGGTATTTCTGGTATGTGTATGTGACTGTATATATATATATTTGTGGCGTTGTATTTAATTTGCATTAATATACCACTTATGCCTGATAAAGGACTTTTGTTTTAATATTATTTGATACACAAATAACAAATGACAAATATGTACTGGCTTGCTATCTGATTGTAGGTGATTGGTGTTCTTAGTGGAAAACATACAACTGGGTATATAGTAAATGTAAATGTAAAATAGAACCATCGATACATCATTTTTAACATCTATATTTTTTACTTAACATTGATTCTATTTATTAAATATTTAATAATTATAAAAATGTTTTGAAACATATTATGATGAAGAAAATGTGCATTCCTGCAGCTTCAGCAAGGCTTAAAGGCTTATTTCACCTCGCCGTTGTTCTCCCAAGCATGGCATTACATAAGAAACTAACTCCGAAGATAGCCAGGAATGAGATGGGGGGCAAAACGGACCAGGGAAATCAAGCAGACAAAGTGTCAGGGGGGCGCTAGGGGGGGCCCGAGACCAACATCATTCGTTGGACCGCGAAGAAATTCTAAGACATGGATAGAGGACACCGGGTGATCATCGAGGAAGCCATCGAGGAACTTCCTTGCGGAGTACGGTGTTATAATTAGAAACGCATGGAAAGGGATTAGAATAAATCTCGTCTCCACCAAAGATATCCCAGGAGCCCTAAGCTCGCATTTGGTTGCCAAAAGAGTAACCTAACCACGATAGGGTTAGAAACCTGGACCATAACCAAGGCAGAGCGAGAGATTGTTTTCCATTAACCAGCGATGCATTGAACAGCTGGAGAAATCTGACCATAAGTTCCGGTATGGCAGTAAGAAAGCAAAGAGCAAAGGTCTTCCTAACCGAGCCGGACGATGTCCTCGAGGACGAAGTCGACGACATCAAAAAGCTGTTGGACGACTTGGCCATTGACGACGATGCCCCCAACACCACTTCGCAATAATGCCGACCGTCGTGCAGATAATCCTCAAGCGTAGCTCGCATGCTTCAGCCAATCTTAAACTCCAAAATAGGTGCAATATAAAAGCCAGAGATCAGGAAAGGCCATATCTCAGGCATGGTGCTTGAAGAATGCACACATATAAACACAAACTCGACAAGTAGGCCAAGAGCGGGTAAAATTAAACAAAACTTCAATATTTATACTCCAATTTTAAAAAACTGAGATATAGTAGTAGCTAGAATTGTCACGGTCATGATATTTTCTTGCGCTCTCGTTTTGTGAATTATTTTGCAAAAAAAGCACAGAAGTTTTAATTTAATCTTATATATTTTTTTTATAAAATTTTCCTGTTAAATTTTTCAATGGTGTATTTAATTGTATTAATTGCACTATTAAGTCGTGCTGCTAGTGTTTCTCTCTTTAGCCGTTACTAGAGCCATCGCCATCTAAATGTTCCTAAGCTTACTTACTCTTACGCTTTATAGCCGCTCTTCTCATCTTATCTTATAGCTCTATTTCTCTCTCTCTCTCTCTCTCTCTCTCGTCAAAAGTAACAAGTACAGTGGTAAGTCCTCATAATGACTTCTCAAATTGTCTGTGCAACCTTTGTTAGCTGCAAACGGCTATTTCTGCAGGCGACCTATTGGCTGTTGGCTTTGCGACAGCATCTTGCATATCAAGACCATTGGTATTACCGTTGAGCGGCAAGAAACATTGGCTTGGGTTACTGCTGCGAGATCTGTCGCAATGTTATTATTATGACATGGGGTGATTTTATGGAACTATCATCTTTCGCGTTTCTTTTCGAGTTGCTTCTGCATGGATAAAAAAAAATTTCTCCGAAATTGTTCTACAACAAGTATAACAAGTCAAGTTCGTCCACAGTCTCGTTGCCATCGGTACCCTGAAGGGTGGGAACACATTAGATTCCCTAAGGGTGCCACTCTGCTTGCTAGTACATTTTTGGAACTGACCTTTGACGACTGCATAGATTTTATCGTCAATTGACTGTCTCATGCTTAGGGTCTATGCTCTGCGCAAATTGCACCGCTTTTCTCACCGCGAAGACTTCCGGAAAATGCTGCACTGGCTTATGCGACAGCGTCGTCTAACGGTATATTCACGCTCATTCTTCTTCTTCCACCTTGGAGCCGTTGGTGCATATATTGAGTTGTTGAGTAAACACATGCGAGAAATATTTAAAGGGTTGGTTCCGACTCTGGTTTTGAGTGCTTTTTTAGGATCTCAGCGCCCCTGATATGAAGAGTGTCTGCCGATTGATTCTATTCATAAGCTTTTTGTACGTATTCTTTCCCAGGGCCTGCATCACACTAAGACTCCACACTTCATGTGCTGCTAAGCAATTTCTTGGATGCGTGTAGCGCTATCATGATCTTATGCACCCCTCTCCAATACGTCCACGTCAACTTGCTGTCTAAAACAATGCCGAGGTACTTGACTACTGTTTTTGGCCTGGTTGTTTTGAATTTCGTGGAACTTCATATTGGCATATTGCATCTCTTAGGAAAGAGAATCGGGTCGTATCCGAGTTGATAAGGAGACCTCCACCGACCACTCACATATCTCCTTGAGTTTCAATTCCATAATCGAGCTGAGGCCCGATGGACAGACTCCTGTGATAATTATGCTTATGTCATTTGATTTCCTGTTAAATTACTTGACAGGTCGTCAACCACTAGATTTTAAAGGAGGGGTAGTGGGACCCCACCTTTTGGCGACCGTCTGCTCACTCTCAATGAAAGTGGTGCCGCAATTGGAGTGTATCCACCAACAACGTAGAAGATTTCTTATCCAGCGGTTAATGGCGGGGTGCGTGCTGGTCGCTTCTAGGCGGTTGAATGCCCAGAATATCTCACCAACTATATTAAAGGGCTCTCTTAATGAGTAGTGGGCAGTGGACCGTTTTGAAACCTACTTGAACTTCGCGATTTTCTTGTGGGGTTTCTTTTATAGAGGGCCTGCCTATTGGCCCGCGTTGCTTACTGTTCTTCAAAGCGCCCTCAATGGAAGTATCAGCGGAGCGTTGCCTTTTGATGTCAAGCTTTTCTTCCACCTTTATTGCGCATTCGCCCGAGGGTATACTGGAAAGCTTGGCGAAGTGCAGCCTGCTCTCTTTAATTCGGCCCAGGTATGCTTTGCCTTCTGCCATAACAAGCCATACACTTACCTCTAAACGAAAAAGAAAGTGTTTCTTAATAATTTGATCTGGCTCACATCACGAGGGCAGAGGCAAGGATAGGTGTCTTAATACATTTTGTGCATTAAAATCTATGGACAATTCAACGTGTAACAAGAAAGAATATTCATTATAGAGAGAGAGTGAAAGAGAGAGAGAGAGAAAAGGACTGAAGTCTTGCTTCATTTAGAGTATAGAGGAAATATATTCATTAATAAGCTTATGTAATGTGGCAGGGTCGATGGTCCTTAATGCAGGCAAGGCATAAACAATTGTTACAAATATACATATACAGAGCATTCATTTATTATACAAATTTTGCTTCAAATAAAACATAAATTGACGTATAGATTTGTTGGGAAACAGCAAAGTGTTTAGCACTAGGACTGCATGTTATTCAAATAAGTTTGCAAAATTTTATGTTTATCAGAATACGTCAGTAGCAAACATAGTTTGACATCATCTGTGAACATCATTACGTGAACCACTTTGTCGTTGTCGTTGATAGTCGTTGATAAAAATTCCAATCATGAATGGTCCTAGGTGGCTCCCTTGGGAAACACCAGAAGTTACTAGAACACAGTTTGAGAATGAACTCTCTGAAGCAACTCTATGAGTACCATTTGAAAAATATGTTGCAATCCAATTAGTCTACAGGTAAACCCAAAAGTATAAGTTTCTTCAATAATAGCTTGTGGTTCACCGAATAAAAAACATTGCTGATGTTTGTGTAGATAACTTCTGTTTTGGAGCTAATAAGTTCGCGATATCAGACTCGTTAGAAAATACTTAGTATTAAGATGAAGACAATAGGAAAATAGTTGTGATTTTCGATTTGAATTGACAAACGCGTAAAATTGCTAGGGATTTGCCTTAAGCTCATTATTGCAACAGTCGGTTTTGTGAGTTAAGAAGTTGCACCGAGTTGTTAAATTTCTAGAAAGGTAAGCTTGGAGCCCGGTTTTATTGAATTTCATGCGCATAAGTCTTGACTTCGAGTTTTTCAGAGAACCTGGATTATGAGAAACTTACTTGAGAAAAATTATGTAAAATATGTCAAACCAGAGTATAATGTGTCATAGAAACACTTAACCACGTTTGTGAGATCAACAGTAGAAGCAAAGAAGTTCCAGTGTAGGGTGATCATCACCTTCGGGTCAATTTTGGAAACGTAGGAATTGGCAATTGTGTGCATAAGTATTCTCATGGATCAAACGATACCCTTCACTTTACAAGTCCTAAATTAATTTTGGAGGGCACATATTGCCTCCCATATTAAAACAATAATGTTTTATATAATAATTATTCGAATATAGTACATGGGATAGTAATAATATACTTGTAATACACAATATATTTTAAACATCACATTGGAACATATGGAAAGACAACGATTTCAATATTTGGTGCTTGCGTTTTCGAACAGAAGCACACACATATTCACGCACACATACGCAATTGTTTTTTCTTATGTTTACTCATACACAAGCGCGAATGTTTCTGCTTTCAAAAATAGCCTCATATTGCAAAACGAATGTATGGCCGTTATTCATCTTAGTACTTCTATTGCCTTTGGTTAAATTCACCTAAAGCAATAATGTGGTCATTACCACCAATGGTTGAATGATTGCTCTGTATTAAAGATAAATGCTGAAGATGAATGTATATGTCGTAGATAAGTTTGATTTAATTTGAAACACTGTTTTCAATTATTAATTATGAGTCCCTCAGTGTATAGTTTAATAAGAAATAAATGATCTTTCTAAATGATAAAGAGAGAAGCTTTTGAATTGAGAGCGTGGTGGGAAGGGGAGCATAAGACCTGCTGAGTGTGGCGCAATGCTGGAAAGAATAGGAAGAGCAAGAGGATGAGAAAGGCAATTGAGAAAAGCCCTCAGGAGGGACGGACGTAAAAAGAATCAATGCGACTCGCTGCGCGTTGTGAAATACAAAATGACTGACGAAACTAACCCTTTTTCCCGACATCAGAAGTTGGATCACAGCCCATACAAGACAACTCGGAAAATAGCTGGCGCAGGCTATTAGAATCACAAAATAGAGTGATAACCGAACTACTCAAAGCCACGCCGCAGCCACCGCAGTCGACAACGAAGTTGCAGAAGCCGACGCAGCATCATGGTGCAAAACGGCATCCACAAGAAGGTGCATCCTTGGTGATGACGCTCAAGAAATCGCTGCTCGGTAGTGCTTCGCAGCGGCTTTTGTAAATTTGTTTTCCTGGAATGAGCTGGTTGCAATTCTGAGAATTGTTCATGGAACGCTACGAAGGCAAAGAGACGCCGGTGGCAGTGTTGCTTAATATTCTCAAGGGACGTCTCAATGCAAACGAATGCCACTCGGTGTATTCCAGTCGATTAATTACATCATTATTGACCGATGAGGAGATCGCCGTATCCCTAGTCTTGGCTCATGCATCACAAATTGACCCCAGACTGCAGCGCGTAGCGTTCACTACAAACATAAAAACGCTTGCTGAGCTGCAACAACAACTTAAGGGCCCCGAAAAAAGAGGTTCAAAATGCAGACGCCGATTAGATGCCATGCCATTACGGAAAACTTAGACATAAGGCAATGGAGTGTCACAAAAGGAAAACAGAAGATCAAAACTAGATCAGACCAGGCAACAGACTGACGATGGCGCCAGATAGATCAACGGTAACTTGTTTCAAGTGTGGCGGCGCTGGACATATCGCGTCAGTGTGTACGACTGGACCAGCAACAGCAAGCCGAAGCAGCAACAAAAAAAAGGGTGGACTTGTGTGTATTACAACAGCCTAATATTAAAAAGTGAACATTTTTGCAAACGGAGATAGAGCACTTAGGTTTTCTCATAAGTGATGGCGAGCTAAAACCCAATCCTAGAAAAAAAATAAGCACTGACCAAAACGGCCCAAGCCAGGATAACTTTAGGAAATTTGTCCCTCATTTCTTAAATGTGATGAAGCCTCTTTATTAGCTAACTTCAAAACTAAACGAATTTTACTGGTAAGAAAAGCATGAGAAAATTCGCAAAAAAATTATTAAAGTGCTAACTAGTGACCCCGTGTTGATTATATTTGACCCAACTTACCAATAGAGCTGCATGCAGTCATTCGAATTCCAGGTAGAATACAAGAAAGGGCGTCAAATGGCTCATGTTGACTGCTTATCCAGAAATCCCATCCCTGTAGTAGCGCAGGAAAGTTCAAGTAAGGTAGTGTAAGTACGAGTTGTCTTGGCAACTATAACTCACAACTGGCTTATATCCGAACAGAAGCGTGATCAGGACATATGGGAAATCATGACCGGTTTAAATAGTGATGAAATGCAGAAAGAAATAGCAAATTCTTATGAAATCAGGAATAGTTTGCTGCATCGTAAAATTCAAAGAAATGGGAAGACACAATGCTTGCCAGTTGTACCCAGGGCATTTAGGTGGTCAGTTGTTAATCATGTTCACGAGGCTGTAATTTACTTGGAGTGGCAAAAAACTCTAGATAAAGTTTATGAGCAGTATTGGTTTGTAGAAAATTATATGACATGTAAATTGTCAAAATCAGCGTTAGGTAAAATACAATCAGAGCTACACCCCATTCCCAAGGAAGAGATACCGTGGCATACGGTAAACAAAGACATTAGTGGGAAATTTAGCACTAAAAAGGACGAGACGGACGAGACAAGTTTGTCTACATATACCACACCTTGAATTTGGACACAGCGAACTGCGTACATTCAGTAAAGTCTGCAATATCGATATTTGGTATTCAGAATTATAGCGCACGATGGCAGATGCTTTACGTGTAGCGCGTTCGAAAATTTTGTTCCATGAACAAAATTGACCTCCATGTGATATCGACAGGTGCCAGTAGAGCAAATAGTCAGGGCATGCTGACGGCTGTGCAGACGAGCGAACGATCATGGCAGGAGGCATTCGCCGAAATACAATTGGCAATAAATTGTACCATGAACGGGGTAACTAAGCATAGTGCGTTGTAGTTAATGATTGGGAAAGATGCGAAGCACTTGGGAATGCTCACTGTAAATGAGGAGGAAGCTAAGGAAAGTATGAGTAAGAACGCTCAGTATGATAAGGCAAGAGTAGATAAAAAGCATGCTCAGGTAGTGAGGCATGAAATTGGCGAACATGTATTATTGACAAGCGAAGAAGTTGAATCCAAAAAAAAGCGGAAGAGAGTGTGTACTCTAAAAGTTGTAAAAAGAAAAGAGAGTTATCCTGCTAAGCTAATGGATATCTAAGTGGTTGGGTTTGTACGGAAGAGAGCTTGCACTCTAGAGAATTCGACAGGTGTGATCCCGTCAAACTAACGCTTGAAGGCACAAGAGGTGCAATTGAATTTATCTTAAAGAATAAGTAAGCTATGTAATCATAAGAGTAAGGAGTTCAGTAATATAAGAGATTGGTAACGAAGTTTCACGACGTTTCACGAAGACGTGTTATAGTCAGGAAGGCCGTGCCGGAGAGGGCTGGGAACTTACAGATGAGATGCTTGTTTCGGTTGCCTCAGATTCATCACATTTCCTGAAGTTGCCGGTGCTGGTGGTGCCCAGCTTGACCGCATGCTTAGCAGCCAGGCAGTGACCTCTAAGAATTCCCACGAACACTCTCCAATCTTTCCGGGGTAGGTGCAGTACGTAGTGGCTGAGTTTATCATTGCGTTCTTTGCTCATGGTTTTTAATGTTTTGCAGGTTGCGGAGTTTCTTCTCGATCTGATTTTTGCGTGTGCTTCTGCCCGCCTCTCCAACCCCTTTTTGAAGAGTTCTAAGGGAGAATGGGACGTTTTCTACTATATCGTTTGCCAGTTCGACTCCTTCCTTTGCAAGTTTTTCTGCGGTCTCATTGCCATCAATGCCCTGGTATCTGGGAACCCAATAGATCCGCACTGATGCACCAGTATATTTTCGGAACTGACCACTGCCGATTGCATGTATCTATTCGCCGCTTGACTGCTTACGAACAGGTTTACCGCCTCACGTTGGCGGTCTATTATCTGCGCTAGCTTATACGACAGCCTCGTCTCGGGGTCTGTACAGTATATGCCTATTATATATGTTTTTATTGTTGTGGTTTTAGTTCTTTGTCGTTTTTATTTTGTTTTAATGATAATAACCGTCGATTTAGATTATTTTAACTTAGGTGTAATTTCATAGCTCTTGTTTATTATAGTTAATTTGACGTAGGTTTTTTAGTCCATGCAGCTCGACTTTTTCTGAAGAACTAACTTTAATTTCTACTATACCCCAATGATAACATGTAATAGTGGCTGAGTGCACGTAGGCAAATCACCGTTGATCTGCAGAACAATAGCTTTCTGATCGGTTGCTGGCCACAAATAAGCGGCGAAGCGAACGAGCAGCCAAAAGAGAAAATATGATACTAGGAAAACTAATTTACATTCATAGAAATTATAGATACATAACTCCTCCCCTCTTATGAGATGTTAACGTCCTCGTTAATGTTTACAATTTAAACTTAAATACATATATGGGGTATAAAGAATGTTGGCGTATTTTTTGTTAATATGCTAAATACAAATATTACAAATTTTATATTTATTATGTTTTTACAATATATGATAAATATATTCTTTTTTTGTTGTTTTTTTATTATTAAATTGTATAAGGCTAAATTTTTTCAGTGTAATTAGTTGAATTATTACTATTATTCTTATTTGTGCAATCATTAAAGTACATTGAATCTCTAATTAATTTTTTCCGTTTGGACTTAGATCTATGTCATCATTACATAAAAATATTAGATCAGGAGTTTTGCCTGTAGCGCAGTGAATTGTTTTATGATTATAATTATAAATAATTTCTTGCATATCCATCGTGATTTTTCTAATTTTCCTTCTGTTCTGATTATTCGCATTTTTTCATTAATTGTCAGCTATTCCATTTTTACTACTTGTTATTTCGATTTCTATATTTTCACTCTCTAACCATTAACCTAATGCTCTACTTGTCACACCAGGGTCTTGATCTATTTTTAGTACTTTCGGCTTATATAGAAAAATGAAAACTTTTAATAATGCCCTTTTCGTTGCGGTCCAATCAGTAAAACAAATTGTAGTAGCTGAGAGAAATTTTGATTTTAAATCTATGCAAGCAAGAAAAGTTCCATTATTTGTAAGAAAGTAGAAAATGACGAATTTATCTCTTATAATTTTTGGTAAAGTCGTTTTTCTGTTTTCATGTTTACTTAAATAACACGTATAACACTCATTTATTATGTTCTGTATTATGTTAATGTAGTCTGAATAAAAAATAATTATTTATTTTTGGATTCCTGGGTGAATATTATTTTCATGTATTTTTTAAATTACATCCTTAAATTCTGAATTTGTGTAATATTTAGTACCTCTAATAATATTCTTATATTTATTTTGAAATATAACAAAATCGGGCGTATTTTTGAATACATTGTTGTGATTTTTCCGGAAATTGATTCTAATATTATATCCTTTCCTATCACATTTGTCATTCTTTTATAATAAATTTTAATAATAGTACGATTAAAGATTCTTTCTACTTCGACATTTTCTTCGCTATTTTTTATGAAAATAATTTGTCTTTTATATATATGAAGGGGTCGTTCAGTAATTGGAATTCCCAAAAATCCATTTTCCTCTGCACTGTAAAATGTTGCTGCTAACGATTCTAGATGTTCTACAACATTTGTATCTATTTCTTCGCTGTTCATAAAATTTGCATCGGAATCATGTTCATCATGTTTGCTGTTATATGTATATAGTTATTCTAGAAAGAGCATCAGCTACAAAATTTTGATTGTAAAGTCGTATTCGTTAAGTTGTATCTTCCACCTTTGTAACTTCACGTTGGGCTCCCTTACGTTATTTAGCCAAGCCAAAGATCTGTGATCAGAAAGGACTTTAAATTTTCTTCCAAAGAGATAGCAACGGAAATATTTGGTTGCCCACACAATTGCCAAAAGTTCCTTTTCTATGGCTGAATATTTACACTCGTGTTCGCTTAGAGTGAATTTTATTCACTTTTAAAATGTTAACAAACTTTATTTAATATTAAATTTAAGTGATATTAAAGTGAATTTATATTTTAATGATAGGGCAGTTCGTTGGTTTAAAGCTCCTTGAGATGTTGATGACTTCGCTTAAGCTTTTGATTTGTTAATGTTGATAAAGAGGTGAAGGACTGGCTTTTTATTGTATATTATCATTCTGCTGGTCGTAGGTGTAGACGAATGGATACAATGGATACGGAAATCTACTAATTCTCCGTTCTTTGTTCTGATCAGTTATCCGTACTTCTAGTGTGCTTATTTCTCTGCAGCTCACAGGTAAATAAATTAAATTTCGTGGTGTAAGGTTCATTTTATAACCAGGGGGTACATTTATTCCAAATTCATGAAGCACACGATTTGGTAAATTTTCTACATACAATTCGCCAAAAATATTACATTCCAATCTAATAGAATTTATTTTTAAAATATTTATAGGTTTATCCACCTTGAAAATTCATTAAAGTGCATTCATTTCATAATTATGCGGTCTTACGTTTATTAAATACGAATAGCTTTCCAACTGTCCAATTATATCAACATTCTAAATGGAATTGAATGTATACAAATTAATGAGGGCACATTCGTAATTACGTTTCAATTAAATTTGCGGGAAAATGGTTTCGCTGAAGTGATTTCAATTAAGGCAACTGTTAATGATGTAGTCATTCTGAAGCTTGATTCTGTACTGTTTTGTTATATTTCTATAGTACAATAAATTAATCAAAACCTTTTCTGTATCGTCCAGTATTCATCATTCAAATTATGATAAATCCATATTTTTCCTCCCAACGCTCCCAACTGAAGTTTTCATAAAAGAATCATAGTTCATGTCACTATTTACATAATCTCGATATTTGAGACTCATATTTACGTCTGCCTTAAACATTATAATAATATTTGCATTATCTCAAATCAAATGTTTCGGTATATGTGTATAGGTTTGTGATAAGTAGAATGAATCAATATTTCTATGACGTCTCATGTCCTGCTTTTCGCAAGCAACATCATCAAATATTAAAATTGAATTATTTTTAGCTTCCTGTGATGACGAAACATCCTTATTCGCTGAAAATTTGTAGTGTCCCATTCCTTGTATTGGTTTAATTAATTTTTTTAAATACTGATATTTCGTTTGATACAAGCTCTTTGAAAATACGTAAATATTTTCAAATTTGAGACCATTTGGACATTCGATAAGGTCATCATCACGTTCGTTTTTCCACAATTAGATGGACCAACAAATAAAGCTCAAATTGTATTCGGTAACAAAGTACTGTGGAGTGGAGGTTTATTCTCTTCATGACCTCCAACCTCAATGTTTCTTTCTTCAATGATTTTATTAAGTATTATAAGTATTTTAAGTATTATAAATTTTTAATTCAATGGCAATCTTTTAATAATTAATGTTGTTATAAAATGGGTAAACAACTTTATAACATAAACAGTCATAAAACAAATGTCAAACAGGGTACTGGTTTCGTAAATAATATACTTAATGCTTTCCCCTTTGAGGCTCATTCACCTGGTTATAAATTCTGTGGACCTGGTAAAAAGCTAGGGTAAAGAAATCAAGTTCGATTTTGAATTCTTGACATTGGTTTTATTTTATTTTGGGGCGTCGTCGCTCCAATTCTTAAGTGGCGAAGGTGCCACTCTTAGCTCTTACCCTAATTCATAGTAGTTAGGTATGACTAAGTATCGTAAATGCGCTGCCAAAAGCCGCTGCAGAGAGACGACGATTTATATCTTATGCAAATAGCTATGCTCTCTTAGGTTGGAGGGCGAGGGTATATGTATATACTTGAGTCCAAATACATGTGGGACTCGCTTGCACTAGTAATGCTGACACTTGCACTTTGTGCTAGCCTACCAAGGAATACCGACAAGGTCCAATTTCGGCCACTTGGGTGATTGACTGGGACTCATTAATGATGGCTCGACCAATTGAACTGTGACTGGATACTTTTAGCGACGTACTTCCTGATGCTACTAGGCATTGTGCAGCTTTTGCTGAAGTCAGTTGAGAGTGAATGTCTAGGGAGTTAATTCCGAATATGCTTTCGAATCCATTTATGGGGTTTAACATCAGCGCCCCTGATATGCCTGCCGCTGGGTTCTCTCCATAAGCTTGCTCTGTTTTCTTTTCCATGATTTGCCACCACTCTTAGACTCCATACAGCAGTGTCGGACCCACCACCGATATGTATACCCAGTGGGAGATCCCATTCTTGATTTGTGTTTTCGGGGTCAGCCTGGTTGTTTTGATTTTTACGGGTATACATAGCGGTACCTTGTATCTCTTGGTAAAGAGAAAGAGGTCCGTCTTTTCCGCGTTGATATTGAGTCCTACCTTGTCCGCCTAATCACATATCTCCCTGAGTGTTGATTCCATAATCGAGCTAAGGGTCGATAGACAGACTCATGTAATAATTATGCTTATGTCGTCAGCATAAGCTGTTATGTTCGGTACCTTTCTCTCGAACCTTTTGATTAGGTCGTCGACCACTTAATTCAATAGGTGTCCCAATCGGATTGTACCCGCCTACAACCTATTAGATTTCTTAAACAGAAGTTGATTGCCGGGTATGTGCTTGTCGCATCCATTATTATGTCTGTGCTTACATTGTTAAATGCCCCAGATATGTCTACAAAGGCACCGAGCACGTATTACTTATTGTGTAGGGGTGTCTCAATGGTGGCTACTAACGAATGTAGTGCCGTGTCCACTGTTATCCCTTTTGTGTATGCATGCTGATTGGTTGACAATAGTCAACCCACATCGTTTCTGATGTATATGTCCATCAAGTTTTTTAGCGTCTTGAGTAAGAATGAGGCAAGGCCTCTCGGACTGTACTCCTTGGAATTCACATTGCTTATCTTTCCATGCTTTACGCAGGAAGACAATCCGAGAGGTCCTCTATTTGATATACCCATGGAGTGACCACATCTTTGGTCTCTTGCAGCATACCTGGGAATATTACGTCTATCCCAGTGTTCCCAGTTGACTCTTCTAGAGAATATAAGATTTGTTTTAAATTCAATTGCTATTATCTGGTGTTCGTTGGTATTCGTGACCTCAGTGCAACGTGGGAAGTGTGCTTGGATTAGTAGTGTTAGGACCTCTTCGCTGCCCTCAGTCCGTTGTCCGTCGTCGCATTTATGCTCACTCTGTATGTGGGTTGCTTCGATAGCAACTTTAGGAGTCTAGGCGTTTCTGATCCCTTCTATGTGGGAGCAGAAATTTCTTCAAGAGCATCTTCGAGCCCTGCAGTTTTCCATCTTGAAATCCGTGAGCATGATTTTGTATTCTATATTAATTATAACATTTATTGCTTGTTTGGCAATATTGAAAAATTCTCAGAGGTTAATGCGTTGGAGCAAAAGGTCCCTGTTCCACCAAAAGGTGGAATGGAAGAGGTCTATTCTTGGTTTTTGATATTGGGCATGAAATGCGGCTAGTAAATCCTTGCACAAGGGGCTCTAAGGACTCTTCTTTAACTTTTACTGTGGTTTTTCTGTGCCCTAGCTTTATTAACGAGGATGGCCCTACTAAGGTGTTTTCCTCCACCACGATTGCTATATATAAGTAAGTTGAAAATGGTTTCCAGCCCTTCACTTCTTCGCCTGGCTTTAGGATATGAGCGTCCTTTCCCCGAGGTCGCTTTTTGAGGCGCAGGTATACGCCACCCATGCCCTACGCCATCTTCCCGTATTTGGGATACAGGATGTCCTCTGCCTCCTTGTTAATCTGGCGGACTGCAAATTGGCAGTTTGGGTAATGGACTAGTAAGGTACAGTACCTTCCAGTCTGCGGTTGGGATGTCAGGTGTCAGACGCCGTAGCATCTTTATCGTACGGTTCGGATTTTGGCCCCATTCAGCATGTGGCCGTGGGCGCTTAGGGTCTTCCAGCGTTCACTTTCTTGGGCTTGCGTTGCTGCTTTCTCGCCGAAACGTCCTTAATGAACGTGCTTTTAGTAGCAGCCATCTCCTCCACCTTGATGGTGAATCCGTCCGTGGAGGTCATGTTGGGAAGTTTGGCAAAGTGCAGCCAGGTTTCTTCAATCCTTTACTCGGCCCAGGTAAGCTTTATCTTCCCCTCTTTGGATATGTCTGCTTTTTTTTGAAGCCGGCTCTGAACGCGAATGGCAGCTTTGTACTGCGACATAGTTGCCTACAAATAATTTACTATCAGAGGAAGAGGAGTCAAGCCATGTTTAAGTAAGTAATTACAATTGTTAAGCAATTGGTATAGGCGGATACACTACGAACATTTTGATAGGGTGGGAAACGAAGATATATCACGTATTTGCTTAAAAATGAATTTATTGGAGATGAATTCGGTACCAGAAACAGTCAATATGTTGCTCAAATGGGTCTTAACGTAATTTTTGGAAGTAACTGGTTTAATTGTTGTAGTCTAGGGCTAGTGAATAAAGGGGAGACGAGGTCGGGCAAGCTTAGGATCGCGTTCAGTCTTAGTCCAGACGCATCACCAGCTGAGCCATTAGCTATGGCCAAGGTATTAGCACTGGATATGTTACGTGGACTGAACTGAAGGGGGCTCGCAGGGTCTGCAACATGCAAAAAAATTATTAGAGAGAGTGCTCATATTACTATTTGGTATGTCACTTAGAAGTTTTAGCATTGTACATGAAGTGAGATTCCTTCTTCTGTAAACGACTAGCTTATTTTTTAAAACCGGCCGCCAATCCGCTCCGACGATTTTCCATGACCAGTACCATTAGTGAGAAACTTTCGGTTCGAGAGGATAGGTTAAGGCGACGCAAGAAGTTTGTCAATCGCACTCGTCAGCCGGAAGTTGAGCCCAACAGTAGCAACATCGAGCAGTCCTCCTGTCAGGGAAGAACAAGTTGAGGCCATTATCAATGAGGAAATGCGGGCTCTCAAGTCCTCCTATCAGTCGCGTCACAACATTGTCGAAGATAATGGGTTCGAGAGCTTAAACGGAAAAAGTTCCAGCAGGGAGTACAATAATCAATCGCCCTTGCGCAATGTGGCAGCCATTGCAGTAACTCCTCCAGTTCCTGTCCAAAGCAATCAGCTGAGCCTGCGCTTAAACATCGGGAATAGCGGTTCCAACATCACCGTGTCTTTAGCGGATTGGCTTACACACAATCAAAGTGACTGGCCTTGGACGGAAGTCGGACAAGCCTACATGAATGATGCCTTGATGCTCGGTCCCCTTGGCATTGAAGAACTTGACCAGAGGAATCTTTCTCAACGGAGCTGACCGCAGTAAAAAATTCAAAATGGCTGCCCACCAGAAGTAAGCTTTTGAGCTTGTCTCCGATCTTGGTAAAAGGCATATTGCGTGTAAGGGGGTGTACGCCATTCTGGGCTGTCACACGAGCGTCGCCATGCAATAATCCTTCCAAGCTCTCATCATTTTACGCAACTTGTAATACGCTACTCGCATGTCCTGGCCCTGCACGGATGTGCGTAGCTAACCCTGGCGCACACTCGCCAACGTTTCTGGATACTGACAGGAAGACGAGCAGTTTGTACAGTTATAGGGAAATGTGTGAGATGCTTTCGGACCAGGCCCATCACGTCGGCACAGCTTATGGGAGATTTGCCGATTCACCGAGTGAACCCCCCTAGTCGACCAGTTCTGGCGACTGGAGTTGACTACACAGGTACTATAGAGCTAAAAGCAGCGCGGTTGCGAGGAACTCCCTTTTCTTGGGCTTCTGTTCGATCTACAGATACAGGTTAATTTGTTCGTTCATCAGCACGGACACGCTGCGGACTTGTGCTGGGTCTGTTGGCCCAATATCATGGAACGCAGTAGGAATATTCCGAAGGTGATCGACCCGATCAAATGAAGGCTTCCAGGATCAGATGAGTGTGAAGGCGTACAGAGTCGTTACGCTACTCTACGCTTAGAAGGCTAGAGTGACTATGAACGCAGCGGACACAGTGATATTCACTGATAGCTGTGCACCACGTTTTTTGAGATATGATCACACACTTAGCCAGGCCTTGATGTTGCGTACCTTGTTCAGCTGAAAATGCGGTAGATTGGAAGTACGTACCCGTCGTTAAGATGTCAAATGGGAAAAGAGTTTACCGTGCAGGAATCGCTGCTTAAAAGTTCTTTCGGCCACGGCGAATATGGTGAACAGGATGATCAGAAAGAGCCGTTGAACAAAGCCCAGAGCCAGGACGGTGCGCTCCCACTGGTCCTCGCCGAAGGCAAAGCCCAAAAGGTTAAACAGCAACGCCGACGACTTCTCCCATAGCAGCTGTGTCATGTAAAAGTAGTGTTCGGTTTTGTCGCTTGTCCCATTGTGCGGGGGAGCAACGATCAGCTGATCACTCGCTCGTTGCTGGAAAGTGCAATACGAGGGAGACCGGAGGAGAGGGAAAGAGCAGTCTGCATTTGCGAAAGTTTGAATTTATTCGATCTGTGTTTGATCTTGCCCGGGAACCCCTGTTACAATGACCTCTTGTTAGTAACACAAGGGGAAAGAACTTTATAAGTAGCTACCGAGGGTAATTTCGAACAGGCGGCAGAAAATAGGGATAAGGGTAAACAGAAAGGAAAAGACCACTCCTATGTAGATGTAATCTTTGGTCTCTGCAATAGAGTTCACGTGCTCAATTATACATGACGCTATTTCCAGAACGGAACGCTGGACCTTCTTCGCGTCGCGCTCATCCCAGATGGTGCAGCTAAAGCGATCGAGGCTGCTGTGAGGATTCAATATGGTGATTGGAGTTATGTGAAGCTCGGCAGGATCCTCATCGCTACAGGGCGCGCGCTTAAGTCCGCTATCCGCTAACTGAAATCTTTACTGTTGGTGGTCATCCCCAACCAGTCGGTGGGCAAGTTGGTGCACTCCTGATTGCAGATCAAAGCCGGGCCTCGCCACCACAAGTCAAAGTTCGTTAGCTCACCCGGAGGCAGCCCCCTTGGCGCACAGGAACCTCGTCGGCATGCGTCTTCTTGGCCATGGTTACCTCCTTGAGTATTAATTTTTCCGATATGATGACCGGCGCGATGAGACTCAGCGGGTCAAACAGCCTTGCTATGATCGACAGGATTATCCTTTTGGTAAAGCTAACTGGTATCTCAAAATTTACCAGAAATTTCGAAGCAGTCCTTATTTGGGAGCCAATACAATCCTTGTGCCTTAATAGGATCCGTAGTGTCCCAGTTTAAAGGTGTCTGACTGCACTGATGGTCTAACGGAATGGTGAGCAGAATACTCGCTTCGTTGCTGGACCATTTTCGCAACTCAATGCGAGCGGATTTTATTGCACCCTCTACCTGGGTCCGTTTATCTTCCGTCTCTTATATCGTATGTCCTTCGGAAAGAATGTCGTCTACGTATATCTCATTCATCAACATTTCTTCCACCTTTGGGAATGAACGCCGCTCATCCTTTGCTAATTGTTGAATGATCCTGATGGCCGTTAAGGGAACAGAAGCCATTCCGAACGTTAGCGTCGACAAGGCATAAACGTGCCGACATGTCGTTTTGAAGAGTAGGCCCAGTCCAAAGAATCTCGTTTAACGACCTTCCGTTGCTAGTCCATGAGGAGGCATCGAAGACGATTCGTTGTTTTGCAGACTGAGGTTCCTTCTTAAAGACAGCGTAATGTGGGAGTACACAAGAGGCTACATACATATTAGTGGACGTATTCCTTACTGAACTGCTTTCACTGCCCACAGATGGCGCTATTTGCTCGAGCGTGAAATATTCTTCGATCTCCTTCACATATTTTCGACATCGTTCGGGGCTGCCAGACAGACTTCTTTCCAATTGGAGGAACCGATTAAGCGCCATTTGATGAGATCTTCCTAGGACCATGGCTGTGACCAGATACGTTTTAAAGGGCAACCGCACTACAAAGCGTCCATCCGGTCGACGTACGTAAGTCTTCTGAAAAAAGGACTCGCACCAGCGGTCCCCCTCCGTTAGCGTAGGGCGGTCTGGAACTGACTCGACCTCACAGAAGCGCTTCAGCCATGCCTCGGTGTTCAAAAACACTCGATGACAGCGCAACTATGTTGATTCCCTCACACCTTCGGCACGTCCCGATAGGATCCATCCGAAGTGCGTATTCTGAGCTAGGGGCTCGCCTGACAATCCGATCCTGGTGTCTGCCAACATGATTTATGCCAACAAGTCCACTCTTAGAATGAGATCGATTCCCTTCGACCGGGAGTAGCGAGGATCTGACAAAGAGAGCCCTCGAATGGCAACGACTCTTTCAGGAAGTGTAACCGTTTTACATTACTCAAGTTATTGTTGTTGTGTATGAGTCTCATGAAGGCGTCATAGTATCCCGGCCAGCTGACACACTCGCCGGAAAACGTGGGAACTGACATCTGTGGCATGTTCAGCCGCACTTTCGGATCGGCGCCCCCACCTGTTGGTGAATGCGGTGCAGGAATCTCGGATCCAAGTTTGTCCAAGTCCTCCGCGATGGCGCAATAGGCGTCCATATAGCTCTCCTCGAATTCCGACAGGAAATTCTTACTGGCGTAGCTTGTGCCCACAAACCCTTCCAGATTCACGATTACGGAATCCGTCTCCCGAAACGCGTTTCTTATTTCTTCCACTTGTTCCAGACGCTTCATTAAATAAATTCTCGTTTTCCTCGATTGCGAATCCTTCTTAAAATTCTGGAGAACCGATTTAAGAGATTGGTAAAGATTTGCCTGCAAATTGGCTAGTGGCTCCAAAGTATGAGTTTTATTTAGTTTTCATGCTGCCAAACGTGAAACCGAACTCACCAACCCAAATAATCATGTAAGGGGAAAATTTGGTAAATTCTTGTCTCGCGCACAACTTGTCCACTTACTCCGTTTTTACAAAAGAATAGTCCTCCAAGAAGCAGCCAAAAACAGAAGAAGAAACGTCTCGAAAGTTCCGTGACCTGCAGCTGCTGTATCGCTGTCTCCCTTTCGGTGTTTCGCTAGGCCGGGAATAATCGAAGAAGACCGCCTCGAAAATTCCGAAAACCGCCGTTGCTCTGCCTATGTATCGCAGTCCTCTTTTCAGGCAATTCGCCGAGCCGACTTGCAAACTTAACGCGGCCGCGATCTAACGGAACACCAAACTAACACCAAATTGTCGAATTTAAAGTTTTCACTTGCAGGGCCCCTCATTGCAGTTCCTACCATTTTAAGTTGCGTCCTTTTGTGTTACTAACATGAGGTCATTGTAAGAGGGGTTCCCTGGCAAGATCAAACACAAATCTAATAAATTCAAACTTTATAATTCAACTATGTCTATGTACAGGCGGTATGTGTGTGTGTGTGCAATTGTTAGTTAAGCGTTAGACCGGCGGCGTGCGTTTAATGGCGTTCGCAAATGCAAACTGCTCTTTCCCTCTCCTCCGGTCTTCCTCGTATTGCACTGTCCAGCAACGAGCGAGTGATCAGCTGATCGTTGCTCCCCCGCACAATGGGACAAGCGACAAAACCGAACACTACTTTTACATGACACAGCTGCTATGGGAGAAGTCGTCGGCGTTGCTGTTTAACCTTTTGGGCTTTGCCTTCGGCGAGGCCCAGTGGGAGCGCACCGTCCTGGCTCTGGGCTTTGATCAACGGCTCTGTCTGACCCTCATCCTGTTTACCATATTCGCCGTGGCCGAAAGAACTTTTAAGCAGCGATTCCTGCACGGCAAACTCTTTTCCCATTTGACATCTTAACGACGGGCACGTACTTCCAATCTACCGCATTTTCAGCTGAACAAGGTACGCAACATCAAGGCCTGGCTAAGTGTGTGAACATATCTCAAAAAACGTGGTGCACAGCGATCAGTGAATATCATTGTGTCCGCATTCATAGTCACACGCCTTCACACTCACCTCACCCTGGAAGCGTTCATCTGATCGGGTCGATTACCATCGGAATATACCTACTGCGTTCCATGACATTGGGCCAAAAGACAAGTCCGCAGCGTGTCCGTGCTGATGAACGAACAAATTAAACTGTATCTGTAGATCGAACAGAACCCTAAGAAGAAGGAGGAGCTGATGGTGTCCAACAGCGCGCTCAAGCTGGCGGCCGATCTGTTGAAGGAGCTCAAAACGCAATTTAAGATCTGTGGGCTCAGCAACAACCCATATATATTCACAACCATCAAGGTAGTCATACTTTCGGTCCTCTCGGACGTGCTTAGCGAGGTCTTGGGCTTCAAACTGAAATTGCACAAAATCAAGATCAAGTGAATCCCATGACAGGAGCGAGCGCGCAGAATGAGCATATTTTGTAGCACAATTTTTTTGAATCGCTTATTAAAAGGAAATCTACAATTAAACCTAAAAACCTAAACCTTTAAACAAGTTTTATGAATAAATTTAAGTGAGCCTATGTTCATGTTTGTTAAGTGATTGTTTAGCAGCGTTAACAACCTTCTAAATTCTAAAGCGAACTGCACAATCACAAATCATGTAACCTACTTAAATTGTTTAAAGAATCATATTAAGTTCAAAGAACTTTAGACATCAAATTTATGCACTCCTCATCCGTTAATTTGGTTTATCTATTCTTAGTCTCGTGTTTAATTCCTACAGCGGTCTACAGTATGCAGTATGCATACCCATTGAGCAGTAGGATTAATTTTTTTAACAAAACCCAGTCACGCGTCATTCTCTGCAGCAGCTTGCGACGTGGCTGATCGGCGTTGACATGCTGCTGAATCTGCGGTATGACGAAATTAGCCGGTCTAGTATTTGTGGCTGCGTTCACCATTGGTCCAGACGCAGCATCCTCACCAGCTGAGCCATCAGGTATCGCCAAGATGTTATCAAAAAATTTGTAACGTAGATTGAACTGCTTATGGAGACTCTCAGGGTCTTGAACATGCAAAAAACAAATATTAAAATGAGTGCTCATTTTACTACTTGATTAGTCAGTTCTGTCTTCTGGAAACGACTTGATAATTCCTTGAAGTCGGCCGTTAATGAGTGAAACTCTAGGTAAGTTTCTCGCATAAAAAACCTTTATTGTGAATTTCATATATAGGCAGCTCGCCTATTCCAAACCAGTATGAATACAATAATCAAATTGAATTTCATGGCGAAAACGTTGTATGACAGTAGAGCGATAGAAAGCACGTCCGACTAAAAGCTTATACTGCGCCTTGCCTTCATCCCCTCATGCCCTAGCTTACTCTGTATTGCCAGTAGAGTTACAACTGATATGACCGCATTCCATTATACCAGTGATGTGTCCGCTTGCTACTTCGGATACGACTAATAATTATATATCTTTTTTTAAATGCTATCCTACTATGAAACAACTTACCACATCTAGCTCTAGAATTTAGAAGGTAACAAAATTGTACAAATTCTAATTCGAAAATAGAGTATCGCGCTAGTCAAAAGAAACTGGGCTTAAGTGTCCACTTCAAGTTTCAATGTGTATTGGTGTTTCATGTACATATCTAGGTCGTAGAAAGAGGCAGCAGCTGCTTGTGACTGATACAAAAAATTTGTAGGTCTCTGATGTTAACATGGCGTCAGATCATACTAATCTAGGAACTGCAAGATTTCGTATTCATTCGTATTATGGATTGATGTTTTCAGCGAAACGATCTAAGCTATTTAGATTTGGAGTTCGCATCTGCTCCAGTACAATCATTGTGTTTGTTATAGTTTCCAGCTTGAACACAGAAGTCAAATTGTATGCATTTTGCAATTTCAAAGTATATATTTAGCATAATTTCTGGTAAATGTTTTTTTTTCTCATATTATTAATTTATAATCCCAGCGCAGCACGCTTACACGTATAATTGTGGAACAAGAGACATAGAATTAACTTAGAATAGACATCTAACTGTTACGTATTACTAACAATTTCTTCTTAGTTTTGATTGTTTCTTATAATTTTATTTTATTTATTTTATGTTATTTTTATTACTTATGTTCATTTTGTTGTCAAAATTGTTATAAATTTTTCGGCATATGGGGTCGAATATCTTCCATTAAAATTCACATATTTTATTCAGAAATGACCAAAAAATTTCAAGACGAGTTATGCGAAAAATTGATTTAGGTATTAAATAGGGTAATAAAATAGTTTCAACTTTACATATTGTTTTTGTTTTTTGGTATATTTGATATACATAGGTAGAGCTTTATTTATCTGATAAGGAAACAAGATATACATATGCATATTTTTAAATTTTTTTATATACTTATACTTATACTTAACATATTTACACAAATTTTTTTTTCAGATGCAAACCCTGTTAAACTATAGCCTGAGGCCTCCATTCAACTACACCCTCAATCAAAACTATTATGATGGCTTAAACTATTACCAAAAATACTCACCCCATCAAATTGACCCATATTTAAAGGATCAGATATTTCATTCATCATCCTATGGTGTAAGCCCAATTTTAACGGCTTCCAAAAGCTTGTGTGATAATTCAAGCTCTTTAATGACATCAAATTTACATTCAACCAACATGCCACATATAAATACAGCACCAGGACTCCAAGTTTCTAGTTCAAGCAATTCACTATCAACCATTCAACAGTACAATAACTTGTTGGAAAATCCACTTAATGGTGTGCTCAACTATCCAAATCAAAGCTACATATCTAAGAATAGGAAATTCCAGGAACAGACACTAAGTTCATTAATTGAAAGACATAATATTAATATTTGCGACGACTTTTTTGCCCAAAACATAGATGCACATTCTGAACCATGTGCCGCTCAATCTATTGATTCCGTAAAGTTACAGTCAATGGTAGATTCGAACCAGCCTATTCAAAATATAAAAGGTAAAGAAACTAATTTAACTGCAAGAAATAAAACTTCTAAACCGAAGGAAAGCAAAACAATGTGGATTGAAAATATTAATTCCCTAACAGAAAATAAAAGTACACAAAAAATTTGTAGTACTGACATTATTTCAAAAGCAAGGGTACCCTTGTCAAACAAACAAAAACAATTTTACAAATCATCTTCGAATATATCCCCAAATGAAATCGATACTATTAATCATAATGATATAAACGATATTCAGAATGAAACTAAATCATTTACCCCAGAAAAAAGAAAGATTCCTATTATAGACATGGGCAAGAAAACTGTGAGTCCTAGACTGCAGTCGTCAAAATTATCTGAAATACAGAACGGAACCCATATATTTGAAAGTTTGAAATTGATTTCTGCAGAAATTTCTAAGAACGTAAATCCAATAACATCTCGTTCAGAATGTCCTCAAAATATACCCACAAAAACGAATATTCTAAATAAGGATGTTCTTTACTTATCTGATCAGAAAACTTCGTTAAGTGGAGGTTCAAAAAAGGACGGCAAACATAAAGTGAACGAATTTATTAATTCATTACTAATGAAAAGTGTAGAGTCAGAACCAATCAAACCTATTTTAGAAAAGAGAATGCATAACACAAGTAACCACCACTCAGAACATCTCCAGGAGGACCAACAGGACTTTGATGAATCGAATGCCCGCTTGATTCGGTAAGAGATATGTTTATAAAATATTGTATATCACTCTTTTTTACCATAAGATTAAATATTCCTAGCCTGGTAAGCTACATGCCTAGTTCTATGTCTTCTATGTTCTCTGTGAATTCTTTTAAGTTGAATAATAGTAAATTAAACCTGTGGCTTGCTTCCATATCTTCCTGTAATTTGTTTATGATGTTAATCCCGTCATTGATGACCTCTATTACATGGTTGAGTTCACTAACTTAAATACTGTTGTCTTGTATTTGCTGTATTTTTGTCTCTAATTCTTGGTCTGGAGTACCAAACAGATACTTGTACGCTGTTCCCATGAAATTAAATAGTCCTCTTTTGTTTCTATTTATGATACGGATTCCGTTCATTTCACGATTTAATTTTTCGATGAGGTAGTCTTCTTGTGGTAAAAACTGAAAACTTTTTGATTGATTTAACAGGTTATTATATGTTATTTCGGTTTGTGTCAAGTTATCTGTTAAATAATGAAATTCATATTTAGTAGGAATGTTTAGTTCTCCTGTTTTAAAGATTAAGTAGCCATTTTTAGCTATTATAGGGTTTATTTCTATACTTTGAGGATGGCCAGGTTGGATTGTCATTATGATGATTAATGTTGTCAGAATGTTAATCAGGATTTTCTTCCATGGATCTGGAATTATTATATTTACTTTTGTTAATTTTCTTCATTTTCTTAAATTTGGATTTGTAATGTTAATAATTAATTATCTTTCTACCTCTATTATTTTCTTCATAATGTTTGTCATCTAGCTGTCTAACTTCACCTGTTTTCTTAAATGGATTTGGTGTTTTACTTTTAACTAGGGGTGACTTTAGTGTCAACTTCAAACTCAATACGATTTTCGTTTAATTTGCCAATTTTATTTTCTTTTATATTTTGTGTATTATATTTTGGTGATCCCGCATAGATGAATATATCAGCTGGATACCTACCGGTTGATTTATGTATTGTTTTATGATTATAAGTGTATAATATTGTTTCAAAATTTGTTAGGTTTGTTTCCGGGTCATTTTCTGTATTAAAAATTCTCAATTTTTCATTAATTGTTTTGTGAAATCTTTCGACGTCAGAAATTCCATTTTAACTAGAAGTGATCTCGATCTTTAAATTTTCTGATTGTAACCATAATTTTAATGCGACACACATAAATGCTGAAACTTTATTGGCTTTGATTTCGTTCGGTTTGCCCATATTTGTGAATACATTTAACATTGCTCTTTCTGTTTCTATCCAATCTCTGCTTTTTATTTCAATTAAAGTTGCGAATTTGAATATATATCAATACATGAAAGGAATTGTTTGTTGTCAATTAGATAAAAGTCCATAACATATTTCTCTCTTGGGTTAAACGTTTCTGGAGTTATTTCGTAGTTCAATTTTGTGTTCCTATGTTCAGTTTTTGCTACATTGCAAATCTCACATTCATTTATTATGTTCTGAATCAATTTTTGGTAATCTGGATAATAATATTTCTCTTTAAATAATTGAATTGTTTTCTCGATTCCAGGGTGTAAAAGTTCTTTATGATTTTTGAGAATATGTTTTTTAAATCTGGCATAAGTTTTAATATCTATTAATTTATTAGTAGATCTCATTAATTTTGTAACACTTTCAGGACTTATGATTTCTGTAAATCCTTGGAAAATTGAAAAATCCGCTTCATTATGGAAATAAATTACAGTTTTCTTATCGTATACGTAATTTTTGATTATCTTTTTAGCTATTTCTAGTGTCATTTCTTTGTATTTTATGGTTATTTTCTCTTTGGGGAAATATCTGTCAGTTTTCTCTTCGTTTACTTGATCTTTAATGAATTTGATTTGCCTGTTGAAATGGTTTATAGGTTTTTTTTGTTATGGCAATGTAATTATTATTATCTTCTTCAGCGCTATGAATAGTTCCTTCTACGCTTTCTCCAAGTAGGTTTTCTTCTAATCTTATTCTTGACAAAGCGTCAGCTACATAATTTTTCTTTCCAATAATGTGATCAATTGTGCAATTATATTCATTTAGTTTTATCTTCCATCTTTGCAGTTTTATATTTGGTTCCTTTATATTGTATATCCATTTTAATGGTTTGTGGTCACTTAGTACATCAAATATTCTTCCATAGATATAATATAATATAATATTTAGTTGCCCGTACTATTGCTAGTAGTTCTTTTTCAATTGAAGAGTAGTTAATCTCGTGTTCGTTCAATGTTCTGCTTGCGAAAAATACTGGTTTATGGTTTTGTGATAAAACTGCGCCTAATGCGAAATTGCTTGCATCAGTTGTTAATTGAAACGGTTTATTAAAGTCAGGATAAATTTATATAGGGTCAGATGTTATTAATACTTTTATTTTTTTGATAGCTGCTATGTATTCTTCGTCATTAGTTTTGATTTTCTGTTCCTTTTTCAGACATTTTGGCAAAATTTGGAATAAATTTCCTATAAAATCCGCAAAGTCCTAAGAATTTAATTTCTTTAGGTGTACTTGGAATTGGATATTTGATGATGGCTTCGATTTTATTTGGATTTGGTTTGATTCCTTCTGTAGTTATTATGTGTCCCAGGAATTCAGTTTCCTTTTTTAGAAATTCACATTTGTCCAGTTGTAACTTAAGATTGGCTTTTCTTAGCTTTGCAAATGCTCGTTTTAATGACAAATATGTTCATCCAATGATGTGGAAAATATTATTATGTCGTCGAGGTAGACTAAACAATCTTTGTATATAAGGTCTTCTAATAGATTGTTCATGACCGTGTTTAGTTGAGAATGCTCTCTTTGCAATTGAGTCTTCTTCCATTTGTATCTGGTGAAAACCTTTGGCCAAATCAATGGTTGTGAAATACTGGCATTTTCCTAGTTTGTCTAGAATTTCGTCCATTACTGGAATTGGGAATTTATCGTTTATTGTTATTTCGTTTAATGATCTATAGTCGACCACTAATCTAAATTTCCTTCTTCCAGATGCGTCCATTTTTTTTTGAACTAGCATGATTGGGGAACAATAAGGGGATTTTAATTTTCTTATTATGCCTTGTTTTTCAATTTCATGAATTTGTTTCTTACCTTCTTTATCGTGTATCTGAGGCTGTCGATACGGTCTTCTATAAATTGGATCTTCGTGTTTTGTTTTGATACTGTGTTTTATTGTACTTGTAAAGGTCACCTTCTTTATACTGAATATCTTTATATTCGTACAGTATCTTTTTTAATTTTTCCGTTTCTTCTGAATTTAAATGATCCAGTCTATATTCATTTTTTCCTTTAAGTTCGTTGTTGATTGCAAAATTAAATTCTTTATCTTCTGATTTTGGTGCGTCAGCATAATTTGATTTTTCATTAATTTCTTTATTATCGTTTTCGTTATCATCATTAAGTTCTTTATTTCTTTCGTTATTAACTTCATTATCTTTCTCATTATTTAGTTCGTATTTGTTTACATATTATAGATCAAACTCATAACCGTTTAGGTTTATTGTATTATTTTTGTAATTAATAATTGCTTGGCTACTTTCTAAATATTCCCAATTACCCAATACCAATTAGAATGTCATAGAAATCTGAAAATTTATGGATAAAGAATTTCTGTGTAGATGGACAGACATCGGATGGTTTTATCGAAATACTTTCATTTAATGATATTGTTCCTTGCATTGTTCGACAATGAGTTTGGTCGGGGTTGGGTTCGTTTTCGGACAAGTTTGACTTTATTAAGTTAATTGACCAACCTGTATCAATTATTGCTTTTAAGTCTTTACCAAAGAGACTGGCTTTTATATAGGGGAATCCTCCTCTGAGGCTGTTTGATGAAAATTTTCTGAAGTATCCATTCCCACTGTTTGATTGCTATTACTTTCCCTAGCTCTTTTAATCGCGGGGTCGGTGAGCTAAAATTGTTTCTATTCAAATAATTCATTTTGTTTGCTCTTTGACCTTGCTAATCGGTTTCGTGTTTCCTGAGTATCTAGATTTTGATTTTGATAATTTGGATTCTGATAATAAGAATTCTGATTTTTAACTTTTGGTTGCTGATTACGATAATTATTTTGTTGGGGGGATTGCTGATTTGGATAATTATTTTGTTGGGGATAATGATAATAATTTTCAGGATGATTAAAATAATTATTTGTTGGGTAGTGGGTATTTTCGGTTTTTGAAAATTATTTTGCGGATAATAATTTCGGAAATTGAAAGTACTTGATCCTCTACTGGTTTTATTGTTGTTAAAATTTTTTTTTTATCCTGATTTACCGGGAGATTCTCATACATTCCTTCTATCTCAGCTGCTTCAATTAGTTCTTCAATTGTATCAATACCATGGCTCGAAAGGATATTAACTAATCTATCTGGCAATTTCCTTTTGATTACACGTGTTATAACAAGATTTAAATGGTTATTATAAATTTCGGCATTAAGTAAATTATTGTCTAAAGATAACTTATCTGTAACAACAATAGCCTTATCTTCTAATTCTTTTTACAAACTTACGAAGACTTCCTTTGAACTCGACGTTATATAGATTGGAGATTAATTCTTCATGGGATGTCTTCGTCATATATCTCCGGGCTAGTGATGTCTTCAACTCAATCCAGCTATTGGGCCGGTTCCTCTTTGCTGTTCGGCGGGCATCTCCAGTTACTAAGTTGAATATTGCTCCATATAAGTGTCGTTGTTGTCAAACATCAGGTGTATTGTACAGTGATAATATGAATTCTATTTCTTTGACAAATGATGATAGGTCTTCGGGATTTCCATCGAAATCCTTCACGTGGTGAATGGTAGATAAAGCTTGGTTCAGCTTGCTGTCTGTTAATATACTTGGATTTGCCATTTTAATTTTATTTGTTTGGTTTCCTTTTAGTCAATTTTATTTTATCTTCTTCTCCTTTGTGTTCTGCTGAGTTGCAGTCGTAAATATGGGAAACGGATTTGTTTTTGCTGTTTTTAAAAATTCTCCTCAATCGAGAATTTTTAAAACTTTCCACTCAATTGTGGTTTGGTGTCCTTGCGGTAGTACTTTCCGAAGGTCCTTTTGCGGATCGATCAGTCGAAAAAATATTTGCACTTTTCCTAGATGATCATACCGGCTGCGCCAATTAAATGTTCAATATCATTTGGTTTTTAAAAAAAAAACAACTTTATTGATTCTTTACAAATGATTTAGAGAACTGAGTTTATTCCTACCCGCGAATTTTGGGTGCCGAAACAAGACTGCCGGCTCATAATTACAACTCGGATTAAGAGTGGGTGAGAGTCAATCTTCGTTGAGTCGAACCAAAGACTCTCTTTTGATCGTGCTCTTTAAAAGATTACGTTATTTAGGGGCGCATTGCATCAGCCGAAGTTTCCTGTTACATCCTTGAGTGTGGGAGTTTTAACGACCGCTGGTTCTCATTGGAATCGCATCTGAAGAATTTGTTTATGTCTACGAATTTCTTAGACATAAACACTTTTGGCTTGGATATTAACAGTGGAAAATTTTGGGACGAGTCTCATTTGATGTCGCCTGATTTCCTGCTTATTGAATTACAGTTTCAAACGTATAAGCATAAACTTACTTCGATATACAGTTGGTTGTTCTTATATACTTATGTTTAACAATTGATGTGTGTATGTATGTAGGCATATATTCTATGTTTATGTATATTTACATATAAGACATATAGGAGGAGGAGGTCTGGATATGTCACTATATAAAACAAAGACGGGTTTGTAACAACACTAATAACTCTAGATCTGCTGAACCAATTTTCATGGTTATTGATTCGTTAGGAATGTTTTCGCCCCGAATAGCAAAATGCATCTTAAAAACAATGAAAACTCGATATGTGTAAGGAATACTTAATCATACCATGAAAAGTGTCTCAGCAGATCACGTGTTTTTATATATGTATATGTAGATGCCGCGTCCTAGAATATCTAATCTCTTCCAGGAGAGCCGTAATGCAATTAGGAAACGGAATATCGCGAGTCAATTATCTGATGAAGAACGAGAAATTGCACGAGAAGAGCGCCGCGTTAGTATGGAGCAAAAAAGTATGGTTCATGTATTGACTTGAATCGAGCAGCGTTTCTATATGATTGCACCATCGACTAAATTTGTCACCATCGACTACATTTTGCCAGCGCCAGATCGCGGAATGAATGACGCATTTAATATAGAATTGGAACATATTCACTTTCACGTTCCAATTCTATATTAACCGCATGAACTAATCTAATTATTTCAAACGAATCTACCCCTGTTAAATGCTAAGTAGAGGGAAGTCTATGATACACAGATTCAATTGTATTACATTGTATTTACAATGCAATTGATGATGGAAATGGCGGCTCTTTTGGATGCCCTCTGTGGGACTGGTACGTGCAAGATTCAAAATTGCGGGAGCAATTGCTTCTTCTGGAATAGCAGCCACATTGTTAGCGGTAAAATTGCCATTAAACCTTCAAACTACTGAACAAAATAATACTAAGAACACCAAGGATGTATATGTATTTCTATTGTATATTATTTACATTATTTTTTTGATAACATGCTTTCCTTTTTCAGTAAGATTTAATTTATCTGGTTAAGCATTAATGCCTTATTAGGTCAATACATACCATGGCGCCCATAAATATTATTGGAAAGTATTCTTCTATTCGGCTAACGTCTGGAATGAGCGGTGGTCATTGCAATAAATTTTTTTTTTTAGCTAAGTACTTAGTGCACAGTTTAATGTACTCGGTGTATACGTATATCGGTGCATTGTCTTGCTGGGAAATCCACTCATGCCTGCGAATAAAGGTTTCTTATACCCTTGCTAATACTCTGCAATGAAAGAACTATATCTGACCCTATGAAGTAAAAATATTCTTGATCTAGTTATATCCGTCTTTCCGTCCATCTGTCCGTTTCTACACAAACTAGTCTCTCAGTTTTGAAGCTATCTGAATTAAACTTTGCAGTTAGTCTTTTAACGACCGGACAATTTGTATTTCAGGTTTTGAACAGATTTTCATCAAAATTTGCGATATAGCAAAAACGTAAAATTGCAAATTGATATGTATAACTAAATGTAATTAAATCAGGTATTGAATTAATAGCTAGTGATCGAATTGAAATCCGCAAGGGTATACAAACTTTTCTTGCCGAAGTTAGCTTCCTTTCTTGTTTAGTTCAAGTAAAACAAAATGGAGATTTCCCGCCGTACCCAAACCCAGCCTAAACTATTAATAGGCCACCTCCAAAATTGTGTTAATGGCAGAACTGGCGTGGTTTTCTTTTATCGCGTCAATACTTTTGGCAGGACCGTCGAATTTTTCCATCAGGACAGCGTCGCATATATAGCATATATATATATTTTTTTTTAATACGTCTAAGGGATACATCAGACCTTAGGTGACGTTTAATTTCTGTTCACGTCACGCATCTGTCCACCAAGCTTCCAAAAGTTCGACCGCTCTTGGACACGCATGTCGGCCCTTCGCGCTGCATGTCGGCCCTTCGTGCACTGCTTATCGAGCTAATCTACGTGCTCCTGCTCTCCTCTATTCGGTATTCGCGAACGCCCGCTTTCGAGTTCCCGAGCTTCGCTCGCTGCTAAGCGAGCTGAGGAACGGCTAGTTCGCGCTCCCCTTCTCGGGCCCGCTCTCGCACTGTTAAGCTAAGCTTATGGGTCGGGAGCGCGACCTTTATGTTCAAGCTAAGATAGTACTATGTATGCAGCGAAATATAGCTGAAGCTCTGAATAGAGCCCCACGACGCCCCCGACTTTTATTTCGAGCCCCGAAGGGTTTTCTTCGCTTCGTGACGTGGGATTATTTTCTCCTCCAAACCCAGGATCTTTAGCGGCAGGATCACCCCCTACAAACAATTTCAGTGCACGATTTGGAGCTTTGAACGTACTTTTCAAAAAGCAGCACTCCTGCGTGTAAATTGCAAGCTGGGAGCGACACGAGAGAATGTCATTAGCTTGCATTTAGAGCCGTTTAAGTTTAATAAATTAATTAAATTAGATAAATATCTGTTTCCAAATCCGACTGGCAGGCGACGTCCTTGTATTGCACACAAATTTTGAAGGCATGAGCGTACATAAGAATACTAGAGTTAGAAATAATGTAAACAATAAGGCACCCAAATAGCTCCCTTGCGGGACGCCAGAAGTAACCATTAGAAAGTTAGATAAATTGTTCTTAAAGACGACCTTTTGCATCCTGCCATTCAGATAATTTGAGATCAAACTAAGAAGATCAACTGGAAAACCCATTAAATCGAGTTTCCTAACAAGGAGAGTGTGGTTAAGATAGTCAAATGGTTTGTTGAAATCAGTATAGATTATATATGTCTGAAAGTTGTTACTAAATCACTGTACAATATAGGAACAAACTTCCAAAAGATTTGTTGTTGTTGATCTTCGCTTAATAAAACCATGTTGACATGGAGAAATAACTGATCTACAAAGGTGCTGCAAACGGAGAGTTATTACGTTTTCGAACAGTTTTGCAATGACCGACAACTTTGGGATTCCTATATAATATTGGCATTCGAGTTGTCAACTTTTTTGTGGAGAGGAATACTAAACAATTCCTTTCAAATAAAGGAAAAGTGGAAGGTTTCATTTGATAAGGTAAATAATTTCAGAAGGGGATTGCACAGGGTGGCGGTATAATACCTGAGCACACAGCGAGGAATTTCATCGGGACCTGAATAATGTGGCTTGACACAATGAAGATCTAGAAGAAGAAAGCTTTTGTTTAGCTAGGACTAAAAATGAAGTTCGTTTTAGGCATGATGTAAAAATAAGTCTGAATCCGTAGAGATTGAATAAGTTATGTGAAGAACCGATCCAGACAAGACATATGTTTATAGTACGGAAAATATTTAAGATAACTAGTGAAAGATTACCGATAAGCCATAGCATTCAAGTTTAGTCGACAAAGACCCACGAGGGGCACACTGTACATATGAAACATAGCTGGGTTAGGGCTCCTACAGCCAGAGAGATATGTACCTGGCTGGGCATGCTCCGCCCACCGTCAAGTAAACACATACCCGAGCAGCTCCACGGTCACTCAAACTCCCACCCTCACACACATCAGCAGAGATATTCCAGTAAAGCCACACACACATCGGCAGAGCCATACCGGCAGAGGCACACGCATCTGCAGAGCTAAACACCGGCAGAGAAAGGTCGAAGCCAAAAGCTGCCACGAAGCTGGAAAGCTTCACGACATCCGACGGCAAGAACGCCCGAGTTAAGGCATCAGCGGATATGCTGGCCGCCAGGAGGCGAAGATAAGTTGGGTGAGCTGGACCTCGGGTCACTCCTGTCGCGGGAGAAACGCGGTGGAGAGATAGGGGTAGAGTAGGGCAACGTTAGGATATAAATTAAAATTCTAACACGCGTGGCGCACTTTACTCCACAGGCATCCCCCTCCTCTCCTCTCGGGTCCTAACCCGACCTAGTGGCCAGGGCGGGAGCGGCACTCGTCTGCCGGGGCCGTTTCCCAATTCGGGAACTCCTTGTCCCATTCCTTGGCGGGGTGATTCCGATTCCCGGCTGACGGGTATATTGGCACTCGGGTGACGTTACCGATGCCTCTCGGCCGGGCCGATTTATCCCGGTCCTGGTGGTTCCCCTCTCTCAGGCTAGGGAAGCACCTACCATTGGGTGCGGGGCGTTGTTACTCTCAGCCGCTCTTGACATTTTCGACGAGGCATCGGCACCCGGATATTGGGCCGGTTTCCCTCTGCGCGTTCAGCACGGTTAAGTTTGACCGAGCTGATAAATAAGATGAAAGCGCAGATTGGGAACCGGTGTTTATAAATTTAGCATTCAGCCAAGATTTTTTATTTTTATGTCGTTTAAACTCTTTAGTAAACCACGGAGGTTTATTCGAGATTGCCGGATAGTATAACGGAACACATTCAGTAAAAAATAAGTTCATGGCATTGTAAAAAATATCCACGGCAACTGCCATGTCAGTGCATATGTATTGATCGGATAAATTAAATTCATTTATAAAATTTTTCAGCTGTTCAAAGTCCGTCTTGCGAAAACATAGGACTTTTTTGGGCTGGACGGTTAGATATATTCTGTAAGTCAGACCCAATATCAAGAGTCACATCGAAAGTAGGATGATACGGATCTTCTGGTTGCGTCATAGGCGCCAACCTGGCTAAGCTGACTCTCACCGGATATGAGACAAAACATGTTGTGTTGAAGTTAGGAGAGTATTTGTGGAATTACTTGAGGACCAACTAGCCCCAGGGATATTAAAATCACCTAGGATTACCAAGTGGTCTCTTTCCAAAAGTATACTGGAAACCATCTGAATAGCGGAAAGGTGTTTCCAATAAAGAGGACGTTCCGACAATGAAAGTATGTAGCTTTGAGCTCCGTGACAACATAGTATTATGACTAGAATTTTAGAGCAAATTGTGTCAAAAAAGTTCGTTAGGGACATTTGTTTTGAAAGTGTCCCTAGGATAAAAGAATTTATTGTTTGAGCAGAAGAAAGCCGCAAAAGAACTATATGACTCGTAGGTGGGACTGCTATAGTGGCTTTTGGCAAGGCAGACTGATTATCGTGCCGTGCTGTTAATTCCGGCAGTCCGAACCTGACACTCTGAGGGGTCAAAATTTGAGATCCCCCAGGGGACAACGGCGGCACGGGCATTCCCGCGGCACATTCGGGCACCGAATCTTATCTAGCGCTCGATCTCAGCATTCTTAGAATTAATGCTTAGGTCGAGGGGTGTGCCTAGGGAGGCTGCTGGTGAGTGCCTGTTGCTGCTTGTTGGGATCCGCCTACATGCTGCCCCCAATTGAGTTTTTTTTTTCGCCTGGGAGACTCATTTATAATGAGTTTTGCGAAAATTCAATAATATATTCTTAAAACCGCCCTTGGTTTGCCACATGAAAGGCATTATCTCCTTCTCCACCTCGCGACAGGCCTTGCAGCAGTAACACAGGCCGATGTCTTTTCTAATATCGTCCACCGTTAGAGCTGCAAAACCAATGCACTTGTCGCGCAGCCAGCAGCGCATTGTGAGGTCACCTGCAGTAATGGCCTTTCGCAGATTTTCAGAAATCAAACTATTTTAGCGGGCATTCTTGGAACTTGCCTCACTCGTAATCTCACTGCGAAAGACTATATCCTTGCGAAATAAACCTAAAATAGTGGACAAGTCGGTGAACATATTTTCGCGAGTGAATACATTGTTTTGGCAATTAATTGCAATTTTATTTTCGTAAATAAATGCAGAAGCAAGCTGTTAAATAACTGGTCGACGTGGTTCGTGCCTGCGCTACGCAGGTTTGTGTTCCGGCAAGTGCTCCGAGTCTTGGATGGTGAAAGAAGAAGCAGCAAAAAGCTTATCAACTACAACAATAAGCGGAGTTAGTAAGTGTGATAATGGAGAGCGATAGTAGCATGAGTGCTATGAGTGCGAGTAGCGCATCGGCGAAGTCGGCTAGAGGCAGACGGAGAGGCCGGCTTGCCTCGAAGAGCTCGGCTCCAACGCAAACCAAGCTGCTGGTGTTGGCCGCTAAGGGAGTACCTAAACCTGTGGGCACTGCAGAGGAGTCATTTTCCTCACGGAAAATAGAGCCTCCAATACGGAGGAGGTATCGCTAGCCATCAGCCGCTACGATGAACTCGTCATGGCGCTGATGTTGCTGTGCGGAGAATTGGAGACGCGACTGACTATGCCGCCACCGCCGCCCTTCGTCGCTGCCAGTAGCCAGTTTTCCGCGGCTGCCGCAATATGTGCCCATCGCTGCCCCGCGAGCCACTAAGGTCCATGAGACGTGGTTAGCAGTTGTAAAATGCGACGACCCAGCGCTATCGGGGAAAGCGATAGCTGAAAAGGTCAGGACCATGGTGGCACCCTCCCTCAGAGTTAGGGTGCATGAAGTGCGAGAGCTCCGACGTGGTGGTGGTATTATTATTTGCACACCCTCTGTCCGAGAGCTCCAAAAAGTGGTGCACTCAAAAAAGTTCGCCGAAGTGGGGCTGAACGGCCAAGGAACGCCGCCGAGAAGCCTAAAACTGTGGTGTACGATGTGGAAACCGCAATTGGCACAGAGGAGTTCATGAAGGAGGTCCTGGAGAACAACTTGAACGACGAGATGTCAGCGGCAGAGTTCAAAAAGGCCGTTCACCTGGTATCCAAGCCTTGGTCTGTGACTGATGGTGCCACTGTCAACGTGACAGGGTTATAGCGAAACTTGATGTAGACAGGGTCTACATCAAGTGCTTCTCGTTCCGGTACCGGTCACAGGTCCGCAACCGTCGGAGAGTGCAAACAGAAGGTGAACGTCTGCCGCCAGTGCGAACAACAAGGGCACACCGCAGTAAAATGCCAGAATCCGGTGGACTGCCAGAAGAGAAGGCAACGCTCGGGGCCACATATGATTGGAGAGTGGGCGAGTGGAAGTTGAGTGACCAAGATTATTAATAAGATTTGCCGAGGTCGCGGAAAGTGCACGAAGGTTGGGTGCCTCCGCGTAAATTGCGAGTTAATTACCGATTGGGGTGATTGTGCACAAGTGCTCCTTCGCAACTTTTTCCCAGTTGCGGAGTCTGATGCACCGATTACTATTGCAGAGGAAGTCCCACCGGCTCTCGAAGTATTCGAGGTTAATGGTTGTGTCGGCAGGTTAAAGAGCAAGCGCTCTCCCAAGGCAGTCCTGCGTGCCATACCTCAGCACCTAGTATCGTTGTTTTGCCGATGCATCCGATCGGGGTACTTTCCCAGTGAGTGAAAGTGTCTTTGAGTAGTGGCGCTACTCAAGGGACCCGAGAAGGATAAGTGCGAGCCCTCGTCATACAGGGTGATACACCTGCTGCCAGTTTTTGGCAAGGTGCTCGAGGCAATCATGGTGAATCAAGTGAGAAAGGTTCTTCCGGAAGGCTGCTGATAGTAGTTCGGATTTCGCGGCACGTGAAGAGCACCGTTGATGCCAGCCCGGCGAAATATGTGGTTGGCATCGTCGTGGATTTCAAAGGAGCATTCGACAACGTTAAGTGGAGAGCTGGAAAATGAGCTTGTGGCAGAGTTTCTTCTCCGGCCGAAGAGCAGTGATCCGAATCAGTTCCGGTACAGTAAATGTGCCGTTAACTAGAGGTTGCCCGCGGTGGTCAATCAGCGGCCCATTTATTTATGACTTGCTGATGGATGTCCACTGAGTGCATATGCTCCTTCTTGTCGAGGGAAATTCCCGAGCCGTGCTACAGAAAAAAGGAGCGCTACTTATATCCATCGTAGAAAAGTGGGGAGTGAAAATTGGCGTTGCCATTTCCGCCCGCAAGACGATAATAATGCTGCTTAAAGGTACCTTTATACGTGCACCTACGGTAAAATTTGCTGCAGCAAACGTGCCGTGTATGAATAGCTGTCGGTATCTGGGCAACATGGTCAGTGAAGGAATGAAATTCCACTCGCACATAGCTTCGCTGCGTCAGCAAATGACCGGAGTCGTTGGAGCATTGGCGAGTGTGCTTTGAGTCGGCTGGGGTTTCACTCCTCGAGCCAGGCGGACTTGGATGCTAAGCAATAAGTAGTCGAATACAAGTTGATGGGATGGGATGACCACAGCGAACCGGGACGGATTACGCACCGGTTCGTCCCAGATGTTACTCTCATCTATCGAGCCCCAAGTTTTAGTTTCTCGATGATGGGGTCTCTGATAGAGCCCTCAGCGACACCACTGCATGCGCATGGGTGATCCATACGCGGATTGGATGCACATTTTGTGAGCGTGCCTCCTGTATGCAGATTTACAAGACCTCGATGGACTCGGTGTGCGGTGCGTTGGCGAAAACTGGACGTTTGAAGGAGACCTGGAGGATCAGGAGAGCCCCCACTTGCCGTGTG